>BQMF02000490.1:0-311874 GCA_027922465.2 Turritopsis dohrnii | reverse complement strand
CGAGGTTATAACGGCTGTAAAACTTAAAAGAATCAAGAACATTTATGATCTAAACTGATAATCTACGTGAAACTAATGCTCTTAGTAGTTATTCGTGATAAATAAGCAGTTTTCGATGCTTCAAATCAGATATGAACGAATACAAAAACGGTATGCTTACATTGTTTTAAAAAAATGCGTAAGATTTCTATTAGTCTTTTTCTAAATATAATACAATTTTCTATTTCATGTTCCTAGGTAAGCTATCCTGTTTTTATAAAGCTCTGGAATCTTGAAGCACAGCTAATCTTCCTCATCAACTTCTACCTATTTTATTTATCATTTGATGACCACTTTTTTAATTGACTAGTCGAATTTAAAATATTGTATGATTCTAAAATTTGTATACTATCAAGCTGACGATAAAAAGGAAACACAGATATTTTTATTATTTCGCAAGGCCAAGTAAAAGTTTTTATTATGAAGTTCAGGTACAAACAACATAAAGATTTTCATACTGTATAGTTTTAAAAGTAGTATTTTGAAACGTCCACGGAAGAGTGTTCTCTAATGGATTTTTAAACTGACGGTGTTCCTTTTTAAGCTTGATCTCCGGCAAAATTTTTCAAAGTCTCTTAACTTTTATGATGCTCTCGGGAATGTAATTAAATGAATTAGAAGTTATTACTATTTACGCCACAGATTTTCCATTCAAAACTTAATGTGACAAAGTTTTCATTACTTAATTACTTTTTGAAGATGCTTTAGGGAATATAACTATGAATAAAAAACTTTATGAAAACATCTCTAAATGATGCAAAACAGTGCAGTTTATATGAAATAACAAATATTACTTCTTTCACAGCTACAAGATAAACTGTAAAACACAAAGAACATCATACCACATTATGCATATTGTTTTAAACCGTGAACAAACATTCACCTTTTAAAGCATAGATTATTCTTAACGCGATGATCTTTTAATTAGTTAATTGCTTCTTGAAGATGCTTTAGGGAGTGCAACTTCGAATGGAAATCTTTTTAAAAAAATCTCTAAATTGATGCAAGACTGAAGTTTTATATGAAACAACAAAGTTTAATAGTTATCGTAGCTAAAAGGTAAAATGTAAAATACTGCAAACATCATTCCGCATTATGCATATGGTTTTAAAGCGTGAACTAACACTCATTTCTTTCTGAAAAGGCTCCAGAAAGTCTTACAGTCATCCGCAGGAATACTTCTGTCCGGTAGGGCATCTTGTTTTTTTTTTTTTTCACTGTCCAAACCTAGACCAATTTTTGTCGATGGGAAATAGCCACTCAAATCATTAATGTTCCCAACTTACATTCTTTTTATGATTTAACAGTCTAAACTTACATTATATTCATTGTATACAAGTACTTTGCTTGAGAAGACTCTAAAAGTGTAAAATATAAGCTCTAGTGAAAGGAATAATTAACATATGGCTAAATCGCAGATGCCAGGTAGAAATGTTGTTTCATGTGAGTCTTATGCAACGTTCTTACGTTTTCCGTAGTTGTTTTAAAAATGGAAGCGAAGAAGCATGCGTAGATCTGTGAAAGTTTCTTTGTTGAATATATGGATATAGAAGAGGTTGTAGTACGGCTGTAAAACTTAAAAGAATCAAGAACATTTATGATCCAAACTGATAATCTACGTGAAACTAATATTCTTAGTAGTCATTCTTGATAAATAAGCAGTTTTTGATGCTTCAAAACAGATATGAACGACTACCAATAGGGTATGTTTATATCGATTTAATGCGTAAGGTTTCTCTTGGTCTTTCTAAATATAATGCAATTTTTTAATTCATGTTCCTAGATAAGCTACCCTGTTTTTATAAAGCTCTGGAATCTTGAAGCACAGCTCATCTTCCTCATCAACTTCTACTTATTTTATTTATCATTTGATGACCACTTTTTTAATTGACTAGTCGAATTTAAAATATTGTATGATTCTAAAATTTGTATACTATCAAGCTGACGATAAAAAGGAAACACAGATATTTTTATTATTTCGCAAGGCCAAATAAAAGTTTTTATTATGAAGTTCAGGTACAAACAACATAAAGATTTTCATACTGTATAGTTTTAAAAGGAGTATTTTGAAACGTCCACGGAAGAGTGTTCTCTAATGGATTTTTAAACTGACGGTGTTCCTTTTTAAGCTTGATCTCCGGCAAAATTTTTCAAAGTCTCTTAACTTTTATGATGCTCTCGGGAATGTAATTAAATGAATTTGAAGTTTAAGCACAGACTTTTCTTGACGCGAAAAACTTTTTATTACTTAACAAGAGCCAGATGGCGCAAAACGGTAGCAGCAATTTTACTTAAAGTTATGAAAAGTAACTACAAAGTTCTTTGAGGCTTGTGTTTTTTTTATATTTCACTGGTGGAAAACAGGCATAAACGATAAATTTGTTAAAATTATTAGTTAGTGTAAAAAGGGTCTAATCATTAACCAACAGAAATTAATTTATTAAAGACAAAAGAATTATACATGCGTGATATGAGTTGTATATGATATTTTTATAAGAAAATTTTTTGTAAGACTATGTGTAGAAAAAAAACACTTGTTTCGAAAAAAAAAAAATAAGTTTTTAATTATAATTTCATGAAACCAAAAATGAATTCAAACAAATAACTGCCTTTTCGAACTAGATCTTTGAAAGCCTTAATACAGAAACATATAGTGTATAGTTAGCTAACAACTGAGGTAATATGAAATTTTGAACTGATAAGCTTTACCCTCAAGAAAAGCAAAATATCAAGTATTTTCAGTTAGCGTAATGAACTAAAAGTCCCATTTTTATGTAGGGCTATTTGATAAGAATTCATTCTTTCATGGATTAAGCTACAAAATATCAGATTATGTACTTTTGAAACAAAACGCAATCTACTTTTAAATGTTTGTTACAAAAAAGCTTCCAAAATTCGAAGGCTGCGTTCCTTCATTAAAACTTACATTGCGTTATTAGTAGAGTCTCGCAGACTCTAAATCACAGACTAATTGCCATTTCGGCCGGAGTAGTAGGAGTAGGAGTCCACGGGTGTTTTAATACGGTATTCGCTATCGCTACTACCGTAATTACTTCTTGAAGATTCTTTAGGGAATACAACTTTGAATTAAAATCTTTTTCAAAAAATCTCTAAATTGAAGCAAGACTGAAGTTTTATATGAGACAATAAAGTTTAATTGTTATCGTTGTTAAAAGGTAAAATGTAAAATACCGCAACATCATTCTGCATTATGCATATCTTTTTAAAGCGTGAACTAACACTCATTTCTTTCTGAAAAGGCCTCAGAAAGTCTTACAGTCATCCGCAGGAATACTTCTGCCCGGTAGGGCATCTTGTTTCTTTTTTTTTCACTGTCCAAACCTAGACCAATTTTTGTCGATGGGAAATAACCACTCAAATCATTAATGTTCCCAACTTACATTCTTTTTATGATTTAACAGTCTAAACTCACACTATATTCATTGTATACAAGTACTTTGCTTGAAAAGACTCTAAAAGTGTAAAATATAAGCTCTAGTGAAAGGAATAATTAACATATGGCTAAATCGCAGATGCCAAGGTAGAAATGTTGTTTCATGTGAGTCTTATGCAACGTTCTTACGTTTTCCGTAGTTGTTTTAAAAATGGAAGCGAAGAAGCACGCGTAGATCTGAGAAAGTTTCTTTGTTGAATATATGGATATAGAAGAGGTTGTAGTACGGCTGTCAAACTTAAAAGAATCAAGAACATTTATGATCCAAACTGATAATCTACGTGAAACTAATACTCTTAGTAGTTATTCGTGATAAATAAGCAGTTTTTGAAGCTTCAAATCAGATATGAACGACTACCAATAGGGTATGTTTATATCGATTTAATGCGTAAGGTTTCTCTTGGTCTTTCTAAATATAATGCAATTTTTTAATTCATGTTCCTAGATAAGCTACCCTGTTTTTATAAAGCTCTGGAATCTTGAAGCACAGCTCATCTTCCTCATCAACTTCTACCTATTTTATTTATCATTTGATGACCACTTTTTTAATTGACTAGTCGAATTTAAAGTATTGTATGATTCTAAAATTTGTATACTATCAAGCTGACGATAAAAAGGAAACACAGATATTTTTATTATTTCGCAAGGCCAAATAAAAGTTTTTATTATGAAGTTCAGGTACAAACAACATAAAGATTTTCATACTGTATAGTTTTAAAAGGAGTATTTTGAAACGTCCACGGAAGAGTGTTCTCTAATGGATTTTTAAACTGACGGTGTTCCTTTTTAAGCTTGATCTCCGGCAAAATTTTTCAAAGTCTCTTAACTTTTATGATGCTCTCGGGAATGTAATTAAATGAATTCGAAGTTATTACTATTTACGCCACAGATTTTCCCTTCAAAACTTAATGTGACAAAGTTTTCATTACTTAATTACTTTTTGAAGATGCTTTAGGGAATATAACTATGAATAAAAAACTTTTTGAAAAAATCTCTAAATGATGAAAACAGTGCCGTTTCTAGAAATAACAAATATTACTTCTTTCACATTCACCTTTTAAAGCACAGATTATTGTTAACACGATAATCTTTTAATTAGTTAATTGCTTCTTGAAGATACTTTAGGGAGTACAACTTCGAATGGAAATCTTTTTAAAAAAATCTCGAAATTGATGCAAGACTGAAGTTTTATATGAAACAACGGAGTTTAATAGTTATGGTAGCTAAAAGGTAAAATGTAAAATACTGCAAACATCATTCCGCATTATGCATATGGTTTTAAAGCGTGAACTAACACTCATTTCTTTCTGAAAAGGCTCCAGAAAGTCTTACAGTCATCCGCAGGAATACTTCTGCCCGGTAGGGCATCTTGTTTTTGTTTTTTTTTTTTCACTGTCCAAACCTAGACCAATTTTTGTCGATGGGAAATAGCCACTCAAATCATTAATGTTCCCAACTTACATTCTTTTTATGATTTAACAGTCTAAACTCACACTATATTCATTGTATACAAGTACTTTGCTTGAAAAGACTCTAAAAGTGTAAAATATAAGCTCTAGTGAAAGGAATAATTAACATATGGCTAAATTTTCCCCAAACAAACGAGACTTACCTTAAGTTGAAGTTTGTTGGGAGTTTTATGAATAAATTATTCCCAAAGATGGATGAGTATAAAGTGAGATGGAACGCGGAGCGCAAGTCAGGCTTCACAGTAGCGGCAGCTAATTAACGCTTCTGGTCTTAATGGATGAGCATAAATGAAGGCGCGGGCCCAAAATACAGGGTGGGCACTTTATACTCATCCATCTTTGGGAATAATTTATTCATAAAACTCCCAACAAACTTCAACTTAAGGTAAGTCTCGTTTGTTTGGGGAAAATTTTATTTCATAAATTATTCCCAGACTCCTGAGTATAAAGCGAGATTTCACAGTGACCAGAAGGGTTAATTACATATTGGAAAATTTTTTAAACAAATTAAAAACATTTATATTTGCAAAAGCATTTGGTTCTCACAATTATCAAACTAACGAAACATTACAACTCAACGATTTTTTGACAATGCGTCCAACAAATTTATATCGTCAATTACAACTTTGTCATAATGCGCAGCAAAAGTACGTTCTGAAGACCACCCCGCATTCTTCAATATGTCACAAACAGGAACTCCGCTGAATTTCGATTTTGGTGATGCAGCTGATCTAGAAGAATGAGCCAGGGGCGGATCCAGGGTTAGGCAACTTAGCAAATGCCTAACCCAAAAACAGTTAAATAATGTTTTTCACAAATTGAAAAAGGTATTCTATTACAATAATCAGAAAATAATCGAAAATATCAAGAGATTCCCGCAACAATCCGATATCCTTTCTTTTTCGCAAATAGGATTATTCTCCGGCGCGAGGCGCGGCGCGCGCCATGATGTTACAAATTAATGTTTTTTACAGCTTGAGTTTATAGGTATTGATTCTGCCCGGAAAACGACTTCTCATAGTTACATTGACAACACAGACTAGTGCCTAACGCTCACCTAGGCGAAGAAAATTTGCCTAAGGAGCCCCGGGTTTACACACTTTAATGAATGAACTGGAAGAAAATTTGCCTAAGGTACAACCATGGGTTAACACTTTATTGAATGAACCAGAAGAAAATTTGCCTAAGGTACAACCATGGGTTTACACACTTTATTGAATGAATGGTCACCAAATCTGCACAAAACGACGTGGGAGACCTTCGAATTAGACCCAGTTCAACATGGATTCGCTAGAAAACATCGTTGCAGCTTTAGGAAATTTTGAATTCACTTAATACATCTGTTGAAAACAGACTTCAAAATCTAGGAAAAGCATTTTTTTCGAGTCATGTCTCTTCTTTTGCTTATGCGAAATGAAAACATTGTGGCTGCTTTAAAGCAAGTGTTTTATTTTATGTAGTATAAATGATTAGCATGGATTATTAGCACCATAATTCGTTGACCATAAGTATGACGACAGTTAATTATTAGCTCAGCTATGTATAATAAGTTTGTTTGTGTCAACTGAACCGAAGCCTTTTCTTTATTGATTAATGATGTATATAAATATTTTTGGTATCTGTTTCTGTTAACCAAAAATACATCTGTAAAAATGTTATGGAGTTACGTTTGAATGACTGAGTTTATAATACACAAAGTCATTGTTATTTTTCTGAGTTGTTTTGCGTAGGCAGCTGCATGGTTTTTTTAGCACCAGTATCTCAACCTGGTAACTTATTTGTACAGTTCAGTATATAATTTTTCTTGGTTCGAGATGACTGTCTGGTTTTGAATTAAAGAACTTTAAAAGGATCCTGTGTCCAAAATGATACGAACCAATATGATAGAGATCAAAAAGCCTCTTGTTAGTATTACTTACTCCCAGTTTCTGAGATATGTATTTAATTTTTAAAATCTTACATTCACTTTATGCAATGCATATATTTTATGATATGTAACAGTGGTGGATCTAGAGGTATGTCGAAATTTGTGTTTGAGAGCATTAACATAATTTGTGAATTCAATTTATATTTCCAATGGGATTATTTGGACGCTTTTCCTTTATGGTTAGATTGCTAACACTCTCCTACACAAATTTCGACATACCTCTAGATCCGCCACTGTATAATAAGATAGTATATAGGTTAACTTTCTCATCGCAAGTTATCATTAATACTATATCTTTCTAATTTACTATAGAGAGAAAGGGCTTTCACTCTGAGTGAGTGATAAGAAAATGAAGTTATAATATATTGAGAGTTTATACACATAAACAAAGAATAAACATCTTATTACATAATTATCTATTGTATCATTTCATGATTTTTAAATCAAAATATCTGCCCAAGGAAACAGAATTTCCAAAAACTATAACACTTCTGAAACAACTTTGTGCATTCTATCATCCCTCGAAATATCATTTTGGATGCAGAAACACTTTAACATCTTTGGAGTTATTCTTTCATTTTATAAAAACCACCTACGTTATGTCTTCTTTTGAAAAAGGTAATTACATAATGTTTTAGTTTGACTTCTTGTTTCCTATGCTATATACATTAAATTCTGGAAAAAATGTTGTAGCTCTTATTAGAGAGGAAGCAGTACATAATTTATCTGTTGTTGTGTAGTTTTATATATGTAGGTTCTTGGACTTGTCTCAGGGATTTCTGGAAGCACCATCTTTATATTGTGGTTGATATTAATTATTGTTTTTATTTTGCTCCCGGATAATGATCAAGGAGCTTGTCTCTAACTTTGATTTTGGTCATTTTACTCTATTTCTTAACATGATTTCTTTTCTTTTCTTTCTATATGACCATCTTGACCATAGTACATAGATGAAATATCATGTATTTATCTGAATGCTCCAATCTATCATGGTATAGGTGATTGAAAATTTATTTATTTGATTCATTACAAGTATGTTTTCATTTGGTGGATTCTTCCTGTTCATGTACAAGCAATCAAGAAAATGAAGAAGATAACAGATGAAATATACAATTTATTGGTTATTTACTTAACCTCCAATCTGGCAGAAAATATTATTTTGGTCTACATAACGTAGTTCAATACATTATATTCATACTCAATTAGTTTTCTTTTGTTTATTTCCCTTATTCCATTATTTCAGCAATACAGGCTTGCATTATAACACTCCTTGTACGTCAGGACGAATTAATTCGAGTTAATATTTTTTACATTTCGAAAAGTATGTATTAGATTGGGCGTAAACTGGCGTAAATTTCATCGATTGCGCCCTTATGTGTGTTTGGCAAAAAAAAATTTGCCTAACCCTTAAAAAATCCTAGATCCGCCCCTGTGAGCAGTAAACAAACTACTGTTAATTCCTGCGTCTTGAAGCAGGGCTTTACACCATCTTGAAATGGTATCTTTTGACACAGCCTTGTGAGGTTTGAAATAACTTATGAACAAGTTCGAACACTGGCGCAGAGGCTCAGTACGTTCTAAATAATGCATTAAATTATGTACAACACAAAGTTTGGGCTCTTCATTATATTTTTTAAACACTAATGGTGCCACATGTTTTGATGGTTTAGATTGTTTAATTTTCGATGTTATAGGAATAATTACTTTTTCGGGAAGAATATTGATGTTCTCAATAGTCACACTGTGCAATGTCTGTATCCTCTGACCACCAGAGACTACAGACATAAGCATTGCTAATTTTTTAGATAAATTCTTTAATGACAAGTCTTCAGCATTTGGGGAAGATCTAAAATAATTCAATAGAATGGATACATCCCAGACAAAGTAATTCCTAGGAAAGTGGGCCTCTTTTCATAAACACCTTTCATAAACCTTTTGACAATAGGCAAACAACCAAATGTTATATTGTTTATTGGCTTTATTATAGAAGACATTGCACTTCTTGCATTTTTAATTTGATCATAAGAACAACCTTGATGGAATAGCTCAGAGAGAAAATGTAAAGCATCAGATAATGGTGGATCACATGGATTGATACCCTTGTCACAATAGGTAAGCCATTTTTTGAGAACAGGATTATACTGTTTGACAGTTCCTTCTATCCAACTATTCATAAGGATATCCACTGTGGCCTCTGAGAAGCCTTGTGTCATGAAGTCTTTCCTGACACAAGACATGCCAACAATGTCAGTTTTTTCCACAGAGGGTGAACTTGACATATGTCTGAGGGTAGAATGAGATTCCCCTGGCCTGGTTTGATGGGTATTGGTTTGCACACCGTCATACTCATTAATGTTGTATACCATGGTTGTGTCGACCAATCTGGTGCTATCAGTAGAGCTAGAGCACCATCTACCTTTACTTTCTGCAATACACGTCCCACTAAGCTAAAATGAGGGAAAAGATAACACTTATAAAGGGACCAATTAACTGAAAAAGCATCTACTAAAAATGCCCCTGGGTCAGGTCTGTAAGATATGTACTTTGTTATTTGATGATTTAACCTGTTAGCAAAACAATCTATTTCTGGATAGAAATTCAACTTTTGGCAAATATTTTTAAAAATATTTTCATGCAACATCCAATCACTGTGCTTATAATCTTTTCTGGAGAGAAAATCTGCCTCAACATTCAATTTTCCTGGGATATGGGCACAAGTAATCCAAATGTTCTGTTGCATACAAAGTAACCAAATGTCATGTGAAATATCATTACATACAGAACTCTTGCTACTCCCCATTTTGTTTATCACAGCAATAGCAGTAGTATTATCTGAAAATATTTTTACATGCTGATTTCTCAATTTTTTAGAAAAACATTGTAGACTGAAATAAATGGCGAGCATTTCTTTTGCATTAATATGTAGAGACCTTTCCGCCATTGACCAAGACCCACCAACTACTTGTTCTTTATACACTCCTCCCCAAGCAAAATCAGAAGCATCTGTTTTAATTTCAGACATAATAGAAGGAGGATGTATCCAATTTATAATATTGTCAATATTTTCTGACCACCATTTTAAATCCTGAAAACCTTCATTAGAAATGGTCATAAATGCTTCAAAATCTCCAGCACTTTCATTCAATGCTGAGACTTTATCATTTTCTAATTTTCTATAATGTGAGGACCCATATTTACTGGCTGGTAAAATTGATACTATGTGACCAATAACTTTCGCAACAAATCTAATAGTAGGTCTTTTTATATTCATTACAGTATGAAGTAAAGTTTTAAAAGTTCGATAACGTTTTTCTGTTATAGTTATAGTCATATTAACTGAATCTATCACAAAACCAAGGAATGTTATTTTTTGTGATGGTATCAGCTGTGATTTTTCAGGATGAACAACAAATCCTAATGACATAAAGAGTTGTGCAGTAGATAATGTTGCATGCAATGACTCGGTAAATGTATGTTTTACTAAAATAAAATCATCAATATATCCACAAATTGGATGACCTTGTTTGCGTGTCACTGACATGGGTACAGATGTAATTTTTGTGAATTTTCTAGGACATGGTCCAAGGCCATTTGGATAGCATACATACTGAAATAGTGAATCACCAAGATTAAACTTTAAATATTTCTGATACTCAGGATCAATTCTTACACTATAATAGGCATCTTTCAAATCAAGAGATGTCATAAAACAACCTTTTGTTATCATGTGTAAAACATCTTTAATAGTATGCATTTTAAAATGTTGAAATTCTATTATTTCATTAAGTTTCTTTAAGTTTAGGATGACAGACACGTATACCTCCATCAGATTTATCAGTCACAAAAATGGGTGAAACATATTCAATTTTTTCATGAAAAGAATTTTTAATAACACCTTTCTTTAAAAGTTTCTGTATCTCTACTTTAACCAGAGGAATTTCATCAAGGGATAAAGGATTACTAGCTTCATGTTTTACGGAGGGAGTATCAGTAAAAGTAATAATATCTCCTGAGATCATCTGTAAAATGTTAATGTCAGATGTCAGTTTTTCCCAATTTTTTAAATATTTGGACAGCTGTCCACCCTGAAAATTTGTCACAGCTATTTGACATTGGTCTATAAATTTCCTTACCTGTAAGGTTTCATAATTAACAGCTAAGGTCTGTGATATATTGACAACTGAGGTCTCTTGAACGACATCTGAGGTCTTCAATATCTCCCTCTCTTGGTCTGGCTGATTGTGGAGGAGGACATCCCCCTCCGGCCTTTCCCTAAAAAAGCCGGTGATTGATTTCTGTAATTATTATGACGATAGCCCCTTCTAAAGGATCTTGGCTTATAATCAAATTGTTTATTTTTCAATTTATTTCTTAGATTGATATCTTTTATGCTCTGTGACAAATTGTCACCAAAAAGTTTTTCAGTGGATTTACCAGAAACAGAGACTAGATCTTTGTATTCATCTTTTAACACTGATCTCACAAACAATTTCCTCTTGACAGAAAGTTCAGATGATGCATGTCCCAATAATCCAATTAAATCAGTGGATTTTTGTAACATTTCTTTTTTATTAACATTGTTACTAAGAATATCCTTCATCATTGAAATAGAGGTAGAAACAGCAGCAATTATGTTTCTTTGAACTGTAGCCATTTTAACATCAGATTTTCTCTGAAAGCTAGACAAGAGTTGCCACAGTTCCACGTTTAACTTTGGAACAACGAGATTACAATTTTCTGGCACTAGGTAAACTTCCCTTAATTTTTTAACATCCTCTCTTTCCTTTTTAGATTCCCAACTATCATTGATTAACTTAGCCCATTCTACATCAATTTTTGGTCCTCTACATTCTTTCGAAGATACAATTCTGATGTTAGAAAATATATCTTAACTAGTTTTAGCACTTTGCATATCATTATCAGTATATTCAGTTTCATAGTCACTCTGAGAAGCATGTAAATCAACATAGTCATCATCTAAGTATTCTTGCGAATCACTGTCATCATCAATTACATCATTCTCGTCATCATCAGCATAATTATTATTATTATTATTAGCTCTCTGAGGAGCAATACTCGTCAGGACCTTTCCTCTTTGATGTGAAGAAATGATATCACTGACGCCAATCTGAGTGGTTTTACGAGATTTCTTCTCTGGTGTTGTAATAATTTTTTCTGATGATTTTCTTTTCTTAGGTAGTTTTTGTAATGAAGTGCTGCTGCCTCTACTATTTGAAGGGACACTATTATTCTGGTGAGCACTCTTTAAACTTTTCACCTCTTCACTTAAATTGCCAATTAGAGATAGCAGTTTTGACATACTGTTATTATCAACTACTGCAGTACTACTATCATCAACATCATCAAGAGGGTTAATGGTGGGAGAAAATATGTTTGAGGAGACAGCAGCACTTTCAGTGAATCCTACGTTAACATTTTGTGTATCATTTTCCTTCTCCATAATAACAGAAGAGATATCTTGTGGAATCAGAAACTGAAACCAGACAAAAAAAACAATAAAAAATACTTAGCTTCGATCTTTCGCTACCGATCCGCCCTGTTTTGGCCACGTCGCGTCTTGACTGACTTGCGCTCCGCGTTCCATCTCGCTTTATACTCAGGAGTCTGGGAATAATTTATGAAATAAAATCGCAGATGCCAAGGTAGAAATGTTGTTTCACATGAGTCTTATGCAACGTTCTTACGTTTTCCGTAGTTGTTTTAAAAATGGAAGCGAAGAAGCCCGCGTAGATCTGAGAAAATTTCTTGGTTGAATATATGGATATAGAAGAGGTTATACGGCTGTCAAACTTAAAAGAATCAAGAACATTTATGATCCAAACTGATAATCTACGTGAAACTAATACTCTTAGTAGTTATTGGTGATAAATAAGCAGTTTTTGATGCTTCAAATCAGATATGAACGACTACAAAAACGGTATGCTTACATCGATTTAAAAAAATGCGTATGGTTTCTATTAGTCTTTTTCTAAATATAATACAATTTTCTATTTCATGTTCCTAGGTAAGCTATCCTGTTTTTATAAAGCTCTGGAATCTTGAAGCACAGCTCATCTTCCTCATCAGCTTATACCCATTTTATTACTCTATGGATGACCACTTTTTTAATTGACTAGTCGAATTTAAAATATTGTATGATTCTAAAATTTGTATACTATCAAGCTGACGATAAAAAGGAAACACAGATATTTTTATTATTTCGCAAGGCCAAGTAAAAGTTTTTATTATGAAGTTCAGGTACAAACAACATAAAGATTTTCATACTGTATAGTTTTAAAAGGAGTATTTTGAAACGTCCACGGAAGAGTGTTCTCTAATGGATTTTTAAACTGACGGTGTTCCTTTTTAAGCTTGATCTCCGGCAAAATTTTTCAAAGTCTCTTAACGTTTATGATGCTCTCGGGAATGTAATTAAATGAATTCGAAGTTATTACTATTTACGCCACAGATTTTCCCTTCAAAACTTAATGTGACAAAGTTTTCATTACTTAATTACTTTTTGAAGATGCTTTAGGGAATATAACTATGAATAAAAAACTTTTTGAAAAAATCTCTAAATGATGCAAAACAGTGCAGTTTATATGAAATAACAAATATTACTTCTTTCACAGCTACAAGACAAACTGTAAAACACAAAGAACATCATACCACATTATGCATATTGTTTTAAACCGTGAACAAACATTCACATTTTAAAGCACAGATTATTCTTAACGCGATAATCTTTTAATATGTTAATTGCTTCTTGAAGATGCTTTAGGGAGCGCAACTTCGAATGGAAATCTTTTTAAAAAAATCTCTAAATTGATGCAAGACTGAAGTTTTATATGAAACAACAAAGTATAATAGTTATCGTAGCTAAAAGGTAAAATATCGCAAACATCATTCTGCATTACGCATATGGTTTTAAAGCGTGAACTAACTCTCATTTCTTTCTGAAAAGGCTACAGAAAGACTTACAGTCATCCCCAGGAATACTTCTGCCCGGTAGGGCATCTTGTTTTCTTTTTTTTTCACTGTCCAAACCTAGACCAATTTCTGTCGATGGGAAATAGCCACTCAAATCATTAATGTTCCCAACTTACATTCTTTTTATGATTTAACAGTCTAAACTCACACTATATTCATTGTATACAAGTACTTTGCTTGAAAAGACTCTAAAATTTTTCAAAGTCTCTTAACTTTTATGATGCTCTCGGGAATGTAATTAAATGAATTCGAAGTTATGACTTCTTAAGCGCAGACTTTTCTTGACGCGACAAACTTCTTATTACTTAATTACTTCTTGAAGACTCTTTAGGGAATACAACTTTGAATTAAAATCTTTTTTAAAAAAGATCTAAATTGATGCAAAACAGTGCAGTTTATATGAAATTACAAATATTACTTCTTTCACAGTATGTAAGTTGTTTTCACAGCAAAGTTTCATTTACTATCAAACCTTCACCTGCTTTTTCAAGAATTTTTCCCAGAGTCAGCTAAACATAAATATTTCCTCCATAAGGAATGTTCTTATGATTATATTTCGATTGCAATAGTAGATAAAGTCTTAAAATTCTTCTTCAAAGCTTTTTCTATTTCTACAATTTCCTCAAAACATAAACCAAACGGTTCGAGAACGATTCACGTGTTTGGTGTGCATATTTTACTGACTTTTTAAAGAAATTTTAAAGATAATTGAATTGGGAAGTTTTAAATATAAAACGGCTAAAATAACTTCTAAAAGTATTTCAAAAGTATAAAAAGCTTATTATCTTTATCAATTAATATTGACAGTGGCCTCTTTACGGTAGCAGGGAAAGCGAATACCGTATTAAAACACCCGTGGACTCCTACTTCTCCTCCTCCTCCTACTCCAGCCGAAATGGCAATTAGTCTGCGATTTAGAGTCTGCGGGACTCCACCAAAAACGCAATGTAAATTCTAATGAAGGAACGCAGCCTTTGTAAGTTGGAAGCTTTTTCATATCAAGGAGATTACCTTTTATTTTAAAAGTACATAACCAGATATTTTATAACTTAATCCACGAAATTAGATTTCATTCGAATTTTAATGAAATAGGCGTACATAAAAATGGGACTTTTAGTTCATTACGCTAACTGAAAATACTTGATATGTTGCTTTCCTTGTTAGTAAAGCTTATCAGTTCAAAATTTATTATTGGCCCTTATTACCTCGTAAATATATTACAATACAAAAAGAGTTCTCTTCATTCGAATGAATAAATAAATTATTTGTTTTAATGTATCCTCTTTCCGCCCTTTATTTTAACGCAGTGCAATCTGGGAGCGAAACGATGCTAAAACTTATCAACAAGAACCCAGAAGTGGATTATTTTAATTCTGACAGTCGAATATGGCGCGCCAAAAACCGATATAATACTTTTTGCATGATTTCCATACTGTCTGTTTATTATAATACTGTTACTTGCGATTATGATATAATTGTGCGGGGTTATAAACACTACAACACTATAACCTTGTAAAATAACATAATAATACTATTCCACATAATTATAATAGTAACTTTGTGTGGCGATACTTATGCATGTTTTTAATACTTCTGCAATTTGTCCGATTTTAATACTTCGGTCTACTTGAAAGCCCTGGGTTTTATGTCGCGCATGGTAGTCTGATTCGATAAGGTAAATATTAAGGAAAATATTGGAATTTTTAATAACTATTAATATTTTATTTGTGATTTATATAATGTTTTTACACATGTCAACAAAGCTCAAGATACAATTTTCTGGATTCTTGTCTATTCTTAGTTTAATATTAACTGTCTGTTTTTGGTCTTCTGCTGGAGGTTGAAAATGAAAATTCGGGAGAGCATGAAAATTTGACATTCCCTTTTATCATGTGTTTATTGTTGTTTTCCTCAATGATTTCAGCAAGAAAAAACATTATTTGTGGTCGTCCATACGGAACCTCCGATTTTTTAGTTTTTCTGATTATGATTATTCCAATATGTCGTCATGTTGTCTGCTTCTGACTGTATCAGGGATCACCAAGCTTCAACAGATTAATAGGACATTAACAGATTGAAACTTCAGAATCACTTGATCAATCAACGCAAATATAGTTACAATGGGCTGTAATTGTTCCTCTGTTGCCACGCGCTATTTCCGGGCTATTTTTCCAGATACGTATCATGCAAAATAATAGCATATCCGATTGTTATTGCTGTAGATATCGTTAACCATTAAATTACGTCAGCTGTTCCAATCTACAGCGTTATGTATGCAAAAGCCAAATGTTTTCAGTTTATTATGATAATTTATTATAATTTATTATAATTATCCACATCCCATACAGAGTTTGGCTCTTTTTATATTCGTCTTCGTACAGTGAGTTTATAAGCTGCCCTTTTTCTGCATCATCAGGGTAAATAACTTTTATTATCTCCCTTTTCACTGTTACGCCTGTCAAACGTTCATGAAGAAACATCAACCGAAAGTTGGACATGAAGCAATCGACAGAAATAGTAAGATTTACAGAACAAGTACCTTGATGGGATTCCGTAAATAATCAACCATTTATAGTTTAATTTTATACATATTGACATATTATATGTATATGTTAACCAAGTGAAAACTAAATGTAACGCAGTTTATTTTAATGGCTAGTCTGGCTGGATCATGTCTTGTCTGGGAAATAGGAAATTTAGAATACATCGTGTTGTATATTCAAACAAAAACAATTTCTTGAAAAACTGCCCTGAAATTTGACATAATTGACAAAATTGTATTAAAGTCTATTCATCAGCCACTTGGTCTCATACCTGTCTTTTCGTCTTTCTTATTAGTTTTAAGAACATCATTTTAACGTCTTTACGAAATTTCTTTGCAACAATTATATAGACATAAAAGTTTATGGCAGAGTTCAAATAGAGAAGGTACACCATCATTTCATATACCATGAAAGATACTGATCTGTCTGAAAATGTTCTAATCCCTTCAAAGACATGATGGATATTTGCTTTGGTGTTTTCTTGTCCACTTGAGTCCTAAACAGTCCTCCTTTCCTCTTAAATCCTTTGAAAGCTCGATCGTTGTTGCGATTGTGAAACACAAGATCAAAAACCATAACAGAAGACGATCAAATAATATTATTCTGATGATCTTGTATACGTTCATAAAATTCTTGGGAATGCTGTATGGACAATTTGCAATTGGTATAGCTTTTGAATTGTAGCATCTGAAGAAATACGGCAAGTGGCTTACAACATTGACAACAACAATGACAATCAGACTGATTCGGGCTCGATTAATTGTACAATATGATCTTGCTTTAAATGGAAACTTGACCGTAATATATCTTTCTAGGGTCATGACCATTAACAACCAGGCCGATACATTGTGATTAAGGCGAGCAAAAAAATAACAAGAAACAGAATAAATTTGATTTTTTGGAATTGGACTGTTTGGTTTGCGACAACAGCATTGTACCAACAGCATTGCCAGTGGAAATGCTTTTGTATTTAGGTTGTTGCAAAACAATTATTGTCATTGTATTGCCGATTACGCCTACGGCTATGATAAAAAGAGGTACTACTTGATTCAGCCACCACGGTGCGGAGTCTTGCAGCGTCCACTTGATGTTTGATGCCGGTGCAGTGTTACTGACGTTACCTGATCCATTCATCTTTCCCTTAAATTTGATCGTATTCTTAGATCTAAATATAAAATGAAAAGTATGTTTGTCATACGAAAGCATAAAGCATTTTACCTCCATCATTTAATTAAGCAAGGCGTCAAATAATAATGACTTGAATACTGTATTTCCTCTAATTAACGCCACCCTCTGATAAAAGCCGCCTTCTATTAAACACCGCACTTATAGCCGAACATTTGTAGTAAACGCCGACCTCTAATAAACGCCTCCCTCTATTAAACGCCGCATCTTCAAAAGTGGTGTTTATTAGAAAACCGGTTAAACAAGAATTATAAAAAAGTTTTCATCTCATACAAGAGAACGGCAACACTAATATTGCTCTTCTTTGACATTTTCGTGAACATATTTTTTGTGTAAAACATTTTCACACAATCTTTTGTAACCTTTTTAAGGATAAGGAAACATTATTGTTTAAGTTTGCTTCTGTCCAATTTTTCATTTTGCAATAAACGCCGCCTTCTAATGAACGCCTCCCTCTATTAAACGCCGCATCCAAAACCTTAGATTTGTAATAAACGCCGCGGCGTTTATTAGAGGAAATACTGTATTCAACTCAAGTTTTTTACCCTCAGTGAAATTTAAATATGCCCTCGTATATTATTTTATGACGAAGGGCAACTTAACATTTAAATATTCATTTGTACTTAATATTTCAGAAATACAAACAAGAAGCTGTATGGCTTGAGGACTTCAGATAATCTCAACAATAACAATAACATTCGCATATTAGACACTCTTCCTATTTCTCGCGTTCCTCAACTAGAATCTTGTACTCATTCTTACAGGTGTTTCGACTTGCTCTCCTGCAATGTACTGTAACTATTTATTTCGATCTTCTTCTACCTAGGTTCTAATGACAGCATTGACAGAACCGTGTGTGACAATGCCACCGCAAACATTGTTGTCTGTCGTGATTTCAACATCCACCATTCAGAATGGCCAGGCATATCATGTTGGTATAGAAGCTTGTATTTTTTTCTGTATTTCAGAGTCTCTCTCAGAGTATAACCTTTTCCACTGGATTTCCTGACAATGATGACGTCCACTCGTCTTCTGTAATTGATCATTCTCTGGTTTCTAGTAGTTGTAAAGCCTTCCCTGAGCCATTTTTCGGCAGTTTGGGTATCTTCTCACAGAAGAGCCAAGTCAAACTGCTGACCGTCTTTCCAAGCGAGTTTCCTACAACTACCAGCTTGCTGACTGAGATTCCTCTTGCGATTTCTTTCGTGATGCAACCCTGGCTTGATGTCTTTTTTCTTCTGGTGGAGCATTGTGCTGTAGCTGTCACTGAGTGGATCCAGGCCGGTAACCATTCTTTTGTGCCACATTATAAATGCCAGGTTAGGTCACATTCTTCTCATTGATCCTCTTCTTAACCACTATTTCTACCTGTTTCAACAAAATAATTTGCTGAAAATAAGAGTAGAAATATTCTGCAGTTTTCCTTCTTGATTAATGCCGATATACCTCGTCGCTCTATCCTTGGTCCTATTGTTTTCCTAATTTTCATCAGATGACCTCCTTGATCCTTCACATCTGCTCTGCAATGTTGGTGTTTTTGCTGATGACACTTCCATCTATGACTGCTCTAGTGGTAAACCTGGTCTCTTTGATCAGACTGAGCTGGCAGATTCTCTGGAGTTCAGCGCGTTTCTTTTAATCCCTGTAAAGCTTGGATACATTACACATTTAATGGATCAGTTTAAATTGTTTTCAGTAAAAGAAAACGTGATACTTAGCGAATTAAGTAGAAATAAGTCACAGGTGTGCAAAATCGTCATGAAAGATTTCAACTGATAAATTTAAATAGCTAATATATTCCAAGCTTAAGACGACACTTCTTAATATCAATCGTAACAACAACTTCAATTACTTGATGGAAGTAAGTTTTCTTGTTTTTCATCATTTTTTCTTCATTCGTAACTGTCTGCCTAGTAGTGGTTGCAACGAGTGCTACTCGATATATAAAAATTTTTAGAATTCTTTTTTTATATATACTAAGAACCATATACATAATGGAGCCAAATGATTGTTATTGTTATCATAATTATGTTTTAAGCTTGTTTTCCACCAGTGAGATATCTCTTATCACGTAATTTTATACGGTTCTAGGACAAACCCCCCACCCCCCGGAAAATCCCCCCCCCCCCCCCCCCCACGGAGGATTGCCCCTCGGATAATCACTCCCCGGAAAATTGTCCCCCACGTAAGTAGCCCTAAACCTAACCCTTACCCTTACCTTTACCCTTACCCTAAATTGGATGGGTTTTAAGCTAGTTTTTCACACTAACAGATATCTCTTATCTGTTAGGGTGAGGAACATTTTCAACTTCGATTGATTATAACTGCCGAAAGCAATTACATTAACATCCGTTAACACATTTCTAAGTAGGTCCAATTTCGATTTTACTTGTAATAAGATTGTCGTGATGACACCTTCACAGTAGTTTTCTTGGACTCAAAAAGTGAAAAACTGAATAAGTGTTTCGAGAAAATATAACCATAATTGATGTGTTGATGATTAGATATTGTGAAATACTATATGTTATAATGTTCATAATAAGAAAACTCTTGCTTTATGTTATTTTCGAAGTTACCACAAATGTCATTTTCTCAACATCAAATACTGTAACAATAAACTATAATAAATAAAAACTAGAAGCCTCATGGCTTGAACAATTTCCGCATCAGGCCTAGATGAACTAATTTTCAAGATATCTGAATGACTACCCATTCTGTTCTTGTTGCTTATGTGAGAACAGGTCTATCACAAATCCCAAAATATGACTTATGTTTCACATGAAGAATAAAATGATATTCGGTAGAAGTGAACCCAAATCATTTGAAAATCAGGGAAAAATCAGGAAAAAATCTGCATGTAACTGCCAACTTTAATATCAGGACTTTCCAATTGTTCTTTGTGCACACCTTCCAAATTTTGCCAGAAATGTGAATTTGGTAATATATTTAAGTAAACATTACATGAAATTGTTCATAACTTGTATTAATAGGAGCAGGAGAAACTTGGGCATTTCAAAGATTTTAATCCATGACATTTAACAGCATTACAAGAAGATAAAAATTATATACAAAACTTAAATCGACATAACATACAATATGAAAATCTAATTCTACTAAACCTGCCAGTGGCGGATCCAGAGGTAAGCCGCAACTTGTGTAGGAGAGTGTTAGCAATTCAAACATAAAAGAAAAAGGTTCAAATAATCCCATTGATAATATGAACTGAATTCACAACGTGTGCTAATGCGCTTCTCCACAAGTTGCGACTACACTCTAGATCCACCACTGTCTGCCTATTACCACTTCTATGGAGTCTAACACCAATGTGCACGAAAAGACAAATGACACAATAAAACTTTGTTAGAATCTGTGTGAAAATGTTCTTTTCGAACATGATATACCTTAAGGGGATATTTTTTGCCTGGACTAATTTTTGCGAGCGAAGGTTTGAGAGCGTTTTGCGTGGATTAATTTTTTCGAGTTGAGCTTCTAAAGGAAAATGTTTGGATTTCTATTTGCGAATGTGCACAAAGTGCAATGTGTGTACTTTATAATATAGCTTAGAAGTAGCATCAAAAGTCACCATGTCCATGCCTGCCACATTGCAAAATCAATGGGTGCTTGATAAGTACAAGGAAATAGTTAATATATGAAAGGTACGCAGAGTCAAAAAATGAGCAACTAAAATCATGAAATTTCGCATGGATTTATTTTCGCGAATCGTTCATGTCTTGATGTTTTGCGTGGATTTATTTTTGCGAAATTGCCCAAAATTCGCAAAAGTTGCAAAACTTGATCCACGCAAAAAAATCCCCTTAAGGTATTGTGTCCTAGAACTACATTCCAAATTTTCACAAGGCTTTAGTGATCTCATTGTATGGCACCCCTAGACTTTTTGACGTAACTTTTTTTCTGTTTGTCAAATCGCCTTGAAATTTTACATGCTTTCTCCCTAGTATATTTGTAACAAGTGTGCAAAGTTTCAGCTTTATATGTAAAGTATTTTTGAAGTTACAAAGGGTAACGGTAAGGTTAGGTAAGGTTTATTTTGACGTCAAAAAGGATGCGCTTTTAAAACGATATTCAAGCTTCTACCGCTTTACGGATTAAAAATCAACTTTTAAGTTGGACAAATCTCGATCAATTCTCGATCTTGCAAGGGGAGTAAAGATGCTCTTGCATTGCAAGAACTAAGACTAATATGTCATTGCAGTGCAATAACCAGTAAAAATGTCAAACAGGACGCTATCCTTTGCCAGTTTCAAAATGCCGTTCAGTGAAGAGGACAAGATCATCATAAAGCATTATCGCATTGATAAGAACTATGGTGTAAAGAGATTGTTGAGTGAGTTCCCGAACAAAGGCTGGACAAAAGGAGGCTTGAGACATTTGTTGACAAAAATCGACAAAACTGGAGATGTCAAGCGTGTGCCTGGGAGTGGTCGTCCACGAACGGCGGTGACAGAAGAGATCGCAGAAGAAGTTGAAAAAATGATTTGTAGCCAAGAAGAATTTCCTGGGACCCACAAAAGCCAAAGAAAGATTTCTGAAACGCTCAACATTTCGCAAAGCTCGGTCAGCAGAATTTCAAGTCAATGTTTGGGTCTCACTGCATACCGTAAGACCAAGGTTCAAGATCTTAGCCATTCAGATAGGGAGAAACGTGTTGTAAGAACTAAACGACTTTTGAGAATGATGACAAAGGAGAACATTGGAAAAACCTTTTTTACAGATGAGAAACTTTTTAAATTAAATCAGCCAAGAAACACCCAGAATGACAGGGTTTATGCAGTGAACAAGAGCGATATCTCTTTGGAAAGGATTGCCGTCAAACGAAAAACTTTCCCGAAAAACGTCATGATTTCTGTTGGTATTTCAAAACTTGGGAAAACCTCCGTATTTTTTGTTGAAAAAGGTGTTAAAATAAATTCAGAATATTACATGCGTGGAATTCTTGATGAAATGCTACCCGAAATGAGTGCTCTTTCTGGTGGTGATTACATTTTTCTTCAAGACGGAGCACGATCACACACTTCGAAGGCTTCTATCGCTTATCTGGATGAAGAATGTCCTTGTTATGTCAAACCACATTTTTGGCCTCCGAATTCTCCAGATCTCAATGTTTTAGATTTTTCTGTGTGGGGTGATTTTGAATCGAAAGTGTGGAAGCACAAACCAACAGATGTTGAAAGCTTGAAAGAGGCAATCAAAGCTGAATGGGCTGTTTACCCGCAGGAAAACATCGACAATGCCATTGACTCTTTTAAGAAAAGAATGAAGGATATCGTTGAAGCGGACGGAGGTCATATTGAACATTATAGATAGTTTTTTCAATCAGATATTCTTGTTCTAAACTTGTTCACTGTTTTAATTAAATTTCGAAGCCATGAATCAGATTCAATTGTATTCCAGAGAAATGAAATACATCTTTGTTATTTTGACGTCAAAATGAATTCTCTTGTTCACTTCTGATTTCCATACTTTTTGGTCTACCCTTTGTTACTTCAAAAATACTTTACATATAAAGCTGAAACTTTGCACGCTTGTTACAAATATACTAGGGAGAAAGCATGTAAAATTTCAAGGCGATTTGACAAACAGAAAAAAAGTTACGTCAAAAAGTCTAGGGGTGCCATTTTTTTTGAATCACCCTGTATATAATTGGTTGGATTCTAATCATCATCCAAAGTTTGTTTTCCTCAGACATATATATATCCAAACTAAATCATTGTGCCTCCATTGAGCGGTTTGCAGGATTATTTTGAAAAATGTCATCTTAAAATCTTTTAAATGTGAATTTAAAACTAATCAGTTCTACACAAGTAATAACTTGACCGAGCATTGTACAGTGATGAATAATTTGATACAGTCTGGAATTCCCCAAATTATTCCCTTCTTTAATTCATTACCGCTTTTCAATTCACTATGGCGTTTCGGAGCCAGAAAAACAGTTTTACAAGACATAACGTTCAGCAATATCTTGCACATGTTTATACTTTCAGTATGTATATATGTTTGTGTCAATTCATTCACTAGTGATTTGTGCTGCAATGACAATTTCATTTGTATGTTTTTGTCAATATGTTCAACTTTCGGTGTAATATTTATTAAATGAAATGAACATGTTTCATGCATTTATTGATAAGACGTATTGACCAGTAATGTTATGATACTTTAATACTTTTCTGCTGCGATATTGACAGTTGTTTTCACAGCAAAGTTTCGTTTACTATCAAACCTTTACCTGCTTTTTCAAGAATTTTTCCCAGAGTCAGCTAAACATAAATATTTCCTCCATAAGGAATGTTCTTATGATTATATTTCGATTGCAATAGTAGATAAAGTCTTAAAATTCTTCTTCAAAGCTTTTTCTATTTCTACAATTTCCTCAAAACATAAACCAAACGGTTCGAGAACGATTCACGTGTTTGGTGTGCATATTTTACTGACTTTTTAAAGAAATTTTAAAGGTAATTGAATTGGGAAGTTTTAAATATAAAACGGCTAAAATAACTTCTAAAAGTATTTCAAAAGTATAAAAAGCTTATTACTTTTATGAATTAATATTGACAGTGACCTCTTTACGGTAGCAGCGAAAGCGAATACCATATTAAAACACCCGTGGACTCCTACTTCTCCTCCTCCTCCTACTCCAGCCGAAATGACAATTAGTCTGCGATTTAGAGTCTGCGGGACTCTACCAAAAACGCAATGTAAATTCTAATGAAGGAACGCAGCCTTCGTAATTTGGAAGCTTTTTCATATCAAGTAGATCACCTTTTATTTTAAAAGTACATAACCAGATATTTTATAACTTAATCCACGAAATTAGATTTCATTCGAATTCTAATCAAATAGGCGTACATAAAAATGGGACTTTTAGTTCATTACGCTAACTGAAAATATTGATATGTTGCTTTTCTTGTTAGTAAAGCTTATCAGTTCAAAATTTATTGTTGGCCCTTATTACCTGGTTTGTTAGCTAACTGTGTTTGTGTATTATGGGTTTCAAAGATCTAGTTCAAAAAGGCAGTTATTTGTTGGAATTCAATTTTGGTTTCATCAGAAATTTGTATTATGAACAAACTTTTTGTATTCCTGCGTAAGCAAGGAATACTTTGAAACCGCTCGTGTTTTTTTGTATTCCTGCGTAAGGAAGAAATACTTTGAAACCGTTCGTGTTTTTTGTATTCCTGCGTAAGCAAGGAATACTTTGAAACCGTTCGTGTTTTTTTTTTGATTTCTGCGTAAGCAAGAAATACTTTACGATCGTCCGTGTTTTTCTGTTTTCATCTTACTGTCCAAACCTAGCGATTTGTTCCGCCGTCTCAATCTTCATTGGTGCATAAAGCGGCACTACTTCGCAAGGGTGCTAATTAACTTTAATAGCGCTAGTTTATTGGCTTGATTTTCCGCCATGTGATCATCCGGGTATTTTTCGACTTCACATTTGCACGCCGTTCGCATAATGGTAGAAGAAACCGAAGAAACCCACTTAGACTTCCACGTGTTGATTGATCAATATTGAACAGATTTAAAAGAAAATTTAAGGAAATAGGGGAGAAATTTATAATATCTTACAAAGATTCTACTCCGTTCATTCTTTTCTAAAAACAAGCTCTCAATGTTTTATAAAAACAGTGTGTGAAATGGAATGCTTTTTTTTAATGGAAAATGTCTGGAATTCTTTTAAGCCTTACTAAATCGGCCCGTGCGACCGATTTCGCTTAAGTGGAAACCCGCCTTAAAGAAAGTAGTGAATTACGTAAGTTATATGTGGGATTCTATGTGATACGTTGGAATCTCTTTAGATCGCATGTCTTTTTTTCCAGAAAGTGCTTGCTTTATAGACACTGCTTTAGTATTGCCCTCAAACCAGCTTGTCAAAGTCACTACGCTGGATATAGACTTTTGGTTGCCGTAAATTGACCGAAATCAATATCAGATCATACAAAACGTTTAAATTAGAAACACCTACGGAAGAGTGTTCCCTAATGGATTTTTAAACTGATGATAGTTCTTTTTCAGCTTGATCTCCGGCAAAACCTTTCAAAGTTTTATCTAAACTTTCATGATGCTCTGGTAAATGTAATTAGATTATGGAAGCCGATTGTCACATATTTTTGATATACTAAGACTATCAAATGATCTACTTGGTATATCACTTGATATACTAAGTATATCACTTCACACCTTTTGATATTCCTAGTATATCATTTGATATACCAAGTATATCATTTGATATTCCTAGTATATCAATTTTTACTATGAATATCAACTGATATTCCTAGTAAAGTTTGATATACTAGGTTTATCAAGTGATATACTCAGTATTTTCCCGGCAGACGAATATGTTATCGTTACGATTAACATTTTCTCGTTTATTAAAATATTTAATATTTAATATTTTTCAATGCATGCTGGTCCAAATCAAAGCATTGCTCACGCAAGATAACTTTATTTTAAATTTTCGACGGAGAAGGAATGTTATAATCATTCATATTCAGTTAGTTCCTAACTGCATGCTCTCTAGTGATAATGATATTGATAATTAATTAGCAGCTAGTCGTTTTTGCGTGCGTAGAGGCCTTCCACTAACTCTTTGTTTTTCTGTTTGGTAAAATACGTATAAACAGAAAAAATGCCATAATAAAGTTGTTAAAAGAAAAGATTTATAATATGAGAATTTAATTTTGACTTTGCAAGTTAGTTTCATGGCGCCAACAGAGCTGTTGCATTAATTGCCCATTTTGTAAAATTTCTTTTGGTTCATCGAGAACATTTCCTTAATATCTACTTTGTCTTTATCAATATCGAATTTGGTTTGATCTACTTCAAATATCAGTTGATATTCGTAGTAAAAATTGAAATACTAAGAATATCAAATACTTATCGTAAGTAAAATGTAAAATGTAAAATACTGCAAACATCATTCTGCATTATGGCTATCGTTTTAAAGCGTGAACTAACGTTCATTTCTTTCTGAAAAGCCTCCAGAAAGTCTTCCAGTCATCTACAGGAATACTGCTGCCCGGTATGGCATCTTGTTCATTTTAGTCTGATAAAATATTGTGAATTTTATATCACAAGAAAGAGCTTTTCATGCCCTATCCATTAATATGAAATGTTTGCCAAAATTGACTTTTAAGAATTTATGAACCAAATCGTTGAGTTTTTCTTCAATATCTTTTCGAAGAACAAATACTTTGGCAAACATTCTATATTAATGGTAATGCATGAAAAGCTCTTTATTGACTTTAGGACACCCGTGGTGGAGTAAAGTATTTAAAATACCCGTGGTTTCTCCTCCTACTACTACTACTACTCCAAGTTATGAGCGTTTTCGTGCAGAGTTTACATGACATCGTTGCGGAATTCGCAAATTTGGTCAAATTAGGACTTCCAGTTGACCAATTTTCATGAAAATTTGCACAGTGCACAATTGAAAGGTGCTGATTTCAAAATTGACAATGATATTGCCAGGTTTGACTAAAATTGGGCAATTTAGGCCAAATTTGGACCAAATTTCAAAAGTTCTTCAATTTTCATGAAATTTTGCACGGATAACAATTGAAAGGTGCTGATTTAAAATTTAACAATGATTTTGTCAGGTTTGACTATAATTGGCCAATTTAGGCCAAATTTGGACCAAATTTCGTAAATGGAAAGTGAGATTGAAAGAAGTTTAAGAAGTGGCGCACTTTTTCACAACTGCTAATTATAAATATTAATATGTCGAGAAGGAATTTGCTGATTGCTTTGCTGTTAATTAGACGATCAAAGAAAAACGAAAAAAAGAAGAAAGCTAGAAGATTTTGGGTGAGGCAGCTATACCAAGAGCGTCACAAAAAAGGAGAGTACCATTTACTCATAAAAGAGATGAAAATATTCGATAAAGAGTATTTTTTCCAACATTTTCGGATGACTCCAGCTAAATTTGAAGAGCTGCTGTCGTTAGTAGAACCAAAAATAACGAAAAACTCAATAAAAAGGGAACCTATATCTCCAGGAGAATGATTTTGCGTGAGAGGGGATGCATTTGATAGCGGCGAAACATAGCTAATGCATTTTCTTCGGAGTTAAACATGTTTTCAGTCGACATAGTGGTAACAAAAATTAAAAAATTAAAACTATATTAACAACTTTTCTTTAATTTTTTTAATTCTTTACTGACGTTTTTCTAGTTTAAAAAGACTTAATAAAATATAAAAAAGATATAATTAGGCCAGGTGTATGTTTTATTTCCACGTGTGCATAGTTCATTCTGATTGGTTAAAAATGTAGATTTTCTTGAGCGAGCGATTTCGCAGGCTCTAGAAGTTGAGTTGGCTTCAACTACAGAAAGCGACCGCGCGACCAAATGTATTGCATAATAATACTCAAGTTTTTTAAAGTGAGCATGCGCAAAGTCGTGCGAATTCGCCCGCGCGGCCAAGTTTGCTTAAGTGGAAACCCGCCTTTACAGATTGGCTGGTAATTTGTTACGAGAATGATGATTCAATATAAACACAGTGATTTTAAAAGATTTTAATTCAAAGTTGTATTCCCTAAAGAATCTTCAAGAAATAATTAAGTAATAAAAAGTTTGTCGCGTCAAGAAAAGTCTGTGCTTCTTCGAATTCATTTAATTACATTCCCGAGAGCTTCATAAAAGTTAAGAGACTTTGAAAAATTTTGCCGGAGATCAAGGTACCCCGTGACGAAAAAATAAATCATGGAATCGCAACTCAAAAGTGTATCCATGTTGTAGAGCTTGAAAAACTGAACAAAAAAATGTATGGGATTGTTTCGCTACGACCAACCGTTGCAGAGATATCATCGATCAAAGATTGTGGTGAAGTCATATCCGCAGTACCAAATAAAATTTAGAACCAAATGTCGCGTCACTCCATCACCCGTGTCAGCGACCCTAAAAAACGTCAGTTGTCCCTATTGGTTCTCGAGATATATCTCCAAAAATGCCGTGTTCGATTTTCTATGCAATGCAATGATTCCCCGTGATCATAAAACATCTGACGTCAAATGATGCCACATGCTTTTGGAATGATCCTGAAAAAAGTGTCTCTCGCCTCTACGTGGTTTGACGCGCACATGAGAGGATGATGACCGTAAATTAAAACTAAATATATCACTCTATAAAATAAAAACTGGATGCACAATCGCGAATTAGTATAATAAGACTAGTATCTCGCGTAAAAGTTTTTTACGACCTTAATTTCGAAAAGAATCTTCAGAAATGCGACGCGTTCCGGTGTGTGTACCCCATGACGAAAATTTTAATTACGTAATTGGAAATGGAAAGTGTACCCATGCTTTAGAGCTTGAAAAACTGGTCAAAAAAATGTATGGGATCGTTTCACTACGACTAACGGTTGCGGAGATATTGATGACGTCATAGCAGCAGTACCAAATAAAATATGGGCCCAAATTTTGCGTCACCCCATTACCCGTATCGTGGACCCTCTAAAACGTCAGTTCTCTCTATTGGTTCTCGCGATACTTCCCCAAAAACGTCGTGTTCGATTGGGGATGCAATGCAATGGTTCCCCCGTGATAAGGTAAAAATAACTGACGCCACGCCGCGTGCTATTATACTAATCCTCGATTATCAATAGTCTAACGAAAAAATGTCCACGATTAAGAAGATTTTGACCGTAAATTTGAAAATGAACCAACGCTCTCTAAATTAAATGTGTTACACACGCACGCGGATAAATTTCATGTACAATCTGTTATATATGTTAAGGGCAAAAACTTCCGTATTGACTACAAAGACCACTAAACTTTGATCCCTTTATAGTCATACTTTCACAAGAAAACCTCTCTACGTCGGCCACTTCCAATCAACGGCTATTTCGAGTTCATCCCTAGAAGTGGTCGTTATATTGGAATAGGGTTTCGTAGTCGTCGTCTATGATTTTTCGCTTTTTTCGGATTTCGAAGTCTTTTCCAATTTCGGATTGTTTGTTTAATAGAACAGACCTAAAAATCTGGTAAATGTGATGCGCAGAAAACTTTAAGTTTGAAATATTTTTTGATCAAAATATTTCGCTTTTTATAATTTTTTAAATACTTATAAGTAAATACTTACTATAATTTGGGTGTTTTACATAAAAGCTCTCAAATTTACTTTTTTGAATGAGTACATAAAATATGTGACACAGCATTGAACGTTTTCATTTCTGTTTCCAGGAAGTTGTAGAGAATTTTCAGTTCTGCCTAAAACAACAGATTTAGACTTATTCTCATATAAGCATTTCTAAAATTATCTTGAAGATTAACTAACTATCCATGACGTCATTCAAAATTGACCAAAGTGACCGACTAAAATTTTTATCAAATCGAGAATTTTCTGTGGAACAATTAATCATATTACGGAAAAGCCTCAATTTAAGAAAAAGTGCCAACAAATTTATTTTAGGCCATAATTATTCGAACAAGCAATGAAAACAAAAAAATGTAACAATCCGTGTCTGAAAATGGATAGTTCACAAAATATGAGGCAAAAAGGAACCAAAATTACGTCATCCGAAAATAAAAAGTGACTAAATAATTGATCACAGGGTTGCCAGTTTGTCTTAAAAATATCTCATGTCTGGGTCAGTACTATCAAGTGTAAGGAAAACTTTTTAAGTTATAAGATTTACAAAAATGCCGCTGACTTGCTGCCGTAAGCGGCTGCTTTTGAATACTTTGTTTAAGCACTAGTTAAGAAATTTCCTACATACTACTGAGAATGCCAATCGCATCTCTTTATGGAGAGTATCATGCATCATGGGCTGTGCACAAATTTGGGCGGATTAGATAGTGAATGACGTCTCCAAAACATTATAAACAAGAAAATAAACGTCAACAACATGAACAAGTAAAAGAAGAAGTTCTCAAATTATTTGACAAAAACATAAGCCAACATCGCTCCAGCCAGATTGCCAAGTTCCACAGCAATATATCTAATACTTTCATAGTAGCTCTGATGACATGGATATGCCAAATTGGCCGCTGTAATTTGAACACTAACTCTCTCTCCTAACAAAAACACAGTGTAAAAAAGTCCTACTGCAAGAATCAAAATATTTTTCAAAATGACGTTCTTAATTCGAGTTTCCAGCAGAATGAATAAAGAAACAAATATTGCAAATAAAGAAAGCAAACTTACAATTCCACATGAAAATACTTGGGTGGTACTGAGTTTAAGTTTGACAATAACCCCAAGAACTACAAATGTACAGAAATTGGTGAAAGCGGCATAATGAGTTAAGTTCAGCAGAGTTTGTCCAATAAAACGGCAATCTTCGATATAAATTCGGCATCACTTTATTGCAGAGTGTAGCTTTTAAGTGGAACGGAGCTCATTTGGCAAGATCAAATATTGTCATCAAAATACTAACAGAGAGATGTGTTCGGCTGCCGTCAATCGCTGAAATTTCTTACGGGACATACCAAAAATCTCAATTTTCTCGCTTAACTTTAAGTTTTGCAAATTGCAATGTAGATATTAATATGATTGATCAAGCCCAAAAGTGTTCAGTGTATAGCTTTAGGGTAAAATTGTCGATGTGTACGGTAGCGGGAAGGCCAAAGTAGTTGCCTTTTTGAGTTAAGTAGACATTTTTCCCCGGGAATATTCCGAATGCTCTGAAGTTTGTCATGAACTTAAATTTAAATTTAGATCAAAATTTCTGAAAGTTGTGCATCTTTGCTCACAAACTGCGTATCTATCTGTGAGGTATAAAATAAAAAACTGCTATATATCTCTTCTCCATTCGTTTTTATCTTAAAGCCATGTGTATTCAAGTTGGTGTTGTATTTTGATCCACTTAACTGTTTTTATTTCCACATACAACACAAACCAACACATAAAAGTCTAGTGATAATGATAAAATCTAATGTTACTTTTGTCGTCCCACAAAATGTTATTCATAATAATAGGCCCTTTTAGAGATTTACTACCCATTTTGAATTCTTTATTGCAAGCTTATTATTGTTCATGGGAAATGATTGGCATGTTCTCCGTATATATATAAACTTTTTATGCTGACAGGGAATGTGTGTGCAGAAAAAATTGGCTTTGATAATTTCTAATAATGTCTAAATCAATGCAATGAGACATCAAAACAGAGTATACGTCAAAATGGAATTTATCTATATTTAAAAGAGTATATATACAAATATACAATCTTAGTTGCCTTTTGTGATCAAATTGGAATGTTTAACAACAAAAAATGTAGACAATATATATCCATCTATATTGAAAAGTATTGTCTGATTTGGAATTCAATATCAGTAAACTCTGTTTAGTATTTACATTTAATTTATACGTGTGCCTGGGTGAGAGAGATAACTGAATGCAAAATAGTTATATATATATACAGCTTACGAATTCTTTAATTGGATAAGATAATTAAAAATAAACAACAATGAAGAGTAAAGAAATAAATCAGTTAATTTTTTTTTTTAATCACTTACCCCACTCAAGGCCGAAGCAGCCACTACAAGGAGTGGAGCTACATATGTTTTTTGTGTAATTGTTATGACTTTAGATGTTATATACTTGAGTTATTTCTAAAAATATATATATATAAAATGATATAATTACATAATTGTTAAATATATATAAATGATTTTGATTACTTTCAGTATCGCGAATGGAAAATTTATGCTTTTAATAATTTGTTTGTTGGTTTTGCTAATTTTAGGTGTATAATGCATTATCAAGAGTAATTGATATCAATGAATGAAGACGAATCACTATTATGGTCGTGGAATATCTGCTGTATATACTTGAAACAATGGAACTGCTGAACCAAGACAGGAGTAACAAGTGTGATGTGTCTGGCATTTCCAGTGGTTATTCATTCATTCTTAGAGACTAATACTAACAGGAAACATTCAAAAATGTTTTTCATCATTCATTTGAAAGAAACATGGAATTGAATTGAATTTTGTTGATTGACATTTAAAGTTGGGGTTAAGTTACCTGAACATTCTGGCAAAGTTTAGAAGATGCCTGTTATGTATTTCTTGTTGGTTTACTTCCTAGTGCTTCTTTATGCTTTTGAAAACGCTGGGTTTTTTAGAATAGGTCATCTTTATTCATGCTCTTTTTGCCACTATGACTGTAAGAAACTTTTTGAATCTGTACTTATTCAGTGTATACAAAAGAATAGGAAATGATTGATTCATGAAGCATTTTGTTTTCCTTCTCTTTTCTATCTCCATCCCACATTGACAAAATCAAATACTTGAATACACATTATCAGATTATCAAATTCGACTTTGTTTTGAATTTTTATATTGTGACATTACTTAGTATTATGTTATTCATAACTGAAAATTACTAATGGGCCAATTTCTGATAATATTCATCAAATTACCACATCAAAATGAGGCAAGGGAGCACAGTTTGGTATTTAGACATTTGAATTAATAAGATCTTTGAATCCCAATATAAAATGTACATTACATTGATAGGATACATTGATAGGATACAATATCAAGAAAACTAACAAAAATTACATATATTCTTTCAGTGGTGCTATTTCCTTTTCGCACCCCCCTCTTAATCTTCCTACATAAAAACAAGTGCCAGTTTGATCAATAATGGGTCGCAGTTTCAATTGCTGAAGGTTGACGTCGAAAAATCTAAACATATACGTGATTAATGACGACATTGTTTTACTTTCAGGCGATAAATACATAAGCATTATTATATTAAACAAAACTGATTACCGCGAAAAAGTTCAAGATTTGATTGAGAAAGGTATTCGTAAAGGTAAGTACAAAGTTACAAGTGATACTGTTCTTAAAGATCTTTCAAGCTTTCAAAGTTTCCTTCTAGGCCATTTCAAAGAGCACCCAGAATATAAGAACATGCGTCCACCTAGCAACCAACCTGCCAGGTTTTTTGCCACTGCTAAGACCCACAAATTTTCCAATTTGTCAGCTTACTTGAAACTATTATTGCTATTATAACTATTATAATAATAACTATTATAATTATTGCAGCTTACTTGAAACCATTGTCAGAAAATGAATATGTCATTAAGGATACCCAAACGTTTCCTGGATTATTAAAAGAGTTGCCACCGTTGGAACCAGACCAAGAAGAAGTCAGTTAAGATGTCGAATCGTTATTCACCAGTGTTCCTGTATCAGACACAATAAATTATATTTGTCACGAAATTTATGATGATTACAAGTTGGTACCTATCTGCTCCAAATCGATTTTTCGAAAGTTACTGTATAAATTAACAACGGAATTCATATTTAGTGCAAATGGAACATTATTTAAGCAAACTGACGGTGTTTCTATGGGAGGTCCTCTCTCAGTCGTATTCACAGGATGCTTCATGAACAAAATGGAACAAGTTACGGTCAAACCATTAGCCCCTTTATTCTACAACCGATATGTAGAAGATACCTGCATTAGACGTAAAAAAGGTGTTCCTGATGAATTGTATCAAGCCTTGAACAATTTTCACACTAATATCAAATTAACTATTGAAGTCAATCCGAAAAAATTCCTTGATATACAAATTGAACGTCTCGAAAACGGTGGATCAAACGGTGAAGTTGCTGTCAGAAACGTGATTAGCAACCTCCACAGTTTCTCCAACTACAAAGTTGATTTTGTGTATTGTTGAAAAACCACCAAATTAAGATCTTCGTTTCCCATCAAAGATAGATTGTCTCACCGAAGCAACGTTATTTACAAAGGAGTGTGTTCATGTAATGCGACATACATCGGTGAAACTAAGAGAAACTCCACTGTTCGATGGAACGAACATAATAGTAATAACGAAAATCGGAACCTTCAAAGCATTTAGTTGCAAACCCAGACCACTCATTCGAATGGAAGATTTTATGTAGAGCCCCAGAGGACAATAGAAAGCGCAAAATTATGGAAGCTTTCTTTATCGTGTCGTCAAATCCGTCACTTAATGACCAAAAAGAAAAGTTTATATTTATTTCGATATGGAGTCACGTAGGAATTAAGCAAGTTAATTATACATTATTTAGTTTTTTCAGTCCTTAGATAGTTCAACCACACTCGGCTTTTTTGTTTAGATAATTATGGCTTTTAAATGATGTATACAGTGTGTCCACGAGAAAGTGGGCACCTTGTTTAAAACACAAATAACTTTTCGAGTTTTTAACAATACAATGCGGTTTTTATACTGTTGGAAAGAGGCTTTTTTGAGCTTTCCAAAAACATAAGTTGTTTTTTATAAAAACTTTTATTTTAAAAAATATTAAGTATTTTTTGTTTCGATACTCTTGTTAATTTTGAAAACAGACTTTTAACGAGCAATTAACGAGCAATTAACCTTTTGTTTCGTTGGAACAACCACTGTTGTTGGTGTTGTGCTAATTTTGTCACGAAATTTTTTGAAAAGACACAAACCTTTTTTCATTGTGTAAACTTACCTTAAATTTTTTATTATGATTTAATAATTTCATATTCCCAAGCATTTCCAAAACCTTTATAAGCGAGAAAACAAACTTTTATGAAATTCATTCAATTATGCAGTTAACAGTCCAGCAGTGAACTTTCGTGGTAAAAAAAGTTTCATGAGACGAAAAGTTATGTAGCTGTTATTCAGGCTATTTTAGACAGCAGTTTCTGGGTAGAAATCCCCCATCAAAAAGCACGATTCAAAGTTTTTAAAAGTTTGTAAAAAGTTTTAGAAATGAAAGTTTCAAGTTTCAAGCTTGTAAAAACGTAAAGTTTTCCTTATGTAAACGCAGCTTTATTACAATATTTTAGCTTTATATGATTTCCCATGCTACTCGAGTCGTTAACATCTATTCAAACAAGCGTTAATTGATCGTTATTAATTTAATGTCATGGTTTCATGGTAAAATCGATTATATTTCCCGAAAAATTGGTTTTTCTGTGAAAAGGGTCATATATTTAGAAAGAGCAAAACATTTTCTTTCTGTTAATATAAAAATTGAAAAAAACAAGCACGAAAAACAAAAGATATGCTTATTAAAAGTTAGGTGCCCACTTTCTGGTGGACACACTGTACAGTGTGTCCCTGAGAATTTCGGTCTGAGATTTTAACAAGCTATAACTTTTCACACATATATCAGATTTTAGAGATTTTTACATCATTCGATAGCATTTCTTTCAAGGATTTTAAAAACCTATATTTTAAATAATTTAGTCCAACACCTTTGCAGCAAAAAGGATTTCTTTAAACTGTCACGGTCATTAACTCCTTAATGGTTAATAAAAGTAAGTTTTCTCGTGCGATTATTCTTTTGTTTATTAAGAACATGTCGTGGTGTTATTGAACACACTAAAATTATAATCTCATCACAAAGTTAAGAATTGTGAGATGGGGGCTTCTACAAAATGTTTTTGAGATCATATGAGCAATCTTTAGTTGCTACAAAAACTTTCCTCCACTGCGATCCAGAGTCTATCAGAGTTAAGAAGTAAAATTGTTGACGCAGCAAATAATCTTAGACAAAATCAGAATTTAATTTGCAACTCTCTATGATAGCAAGAACAAATCGCTGTGTCAAGAGAAACGGGGGACATGTTAAAATTTTTTTTATTAATGCCTCTTGTGTGTTTTACAGTCACTTGACTTGTTATTATTTTTTATAATGACCTTTGATAGCTGTTATTGCAAGATGTGTTAATTAACCATTAAGAAGATAATTGGATTTTTCCATGGTAAAATCCTTAATTGTTTCCAAACTAAAACGTTTCGGAGAAAAAAATGTATATTTTTAAAATCTATGAATAAAATCCTATCGAATTAGCGGCTTTCATAAGATTCGTGTTCCAGTTATATGACTACGAATTTGTATGGACTTTTTATCAAAAATGTTTTTTAAAAGTCTCAATGTTTGAGAGACTTTTTAGTTAGAGAATCAACATTAAGTTAATGTTTCTGTTGCTATGGATTTTTAAACATTTGACTATTGTTAAAATCCCAAGGCAGTAAATTAATTTGTCAGCTGAAATTACTGCACTCTCTAACACGGGTATTTAAAAAAAGCTTATTTTCTAAATTTCCCCACAGACTTGTATTGAAAGTTTCGTATAATGTAAAACACGAATCTATGAAAGCCGCTAATGGTGTAAAAATTGCTGAAATCTGATATATGTGTGAAAAGTTATGAGCTGTTAAAATCTCAGACCGAAATTCTCTGGGACACACTGTATAATGTAGATAATTTTTTATTTTTGTTTATACCTGAAGATGTTACTGAAGTAACGAAAAGCTTCGTAAGAGAATAAATGTATTTTTAAAATCTTTTGCGTTTATTTCTTTATATTAATTCTGGCTAACTTATAATGAAGATTTAAAGATAATTTTTACAGGTTTCTGTAGCGAGAAAAAAAGAAAATATTATCATTGAGAATTGAAACACCCCGTTTTTATTTCGATTTTGTCACTATAATGATGGTCTTTCTTAATAAGCTGGTTGCTTGTGGCAAGCCAAAATATAAAATGCTTGAAGAGGTGATAGACTTCTCATAGAAATCGGAAATACGAGAAATGGAAAGTGGAAAGTGGAAAATGGAAACTGGCGCTATGTTGAAGAGCTTAGGAAACTGATAAAAATTAAAGGGAACTAAACTCAAAAAATCAAATTTGATTTTGTACTGTTTGGAACAATTGATGGAAAATGATGCAGTTTTTTAAAAATAACTTTTCATTCCCAGGAATCGCCATACAGTTCAGGGTCTCTAATACCGTCATACCGTCTGAAGCCTAATACCGGCACGTTCCGGTGCGCACCGACTCAACCTCGAACCAGGGTCTCTGTCTTTTCGAAAAGGCAAGAGACCCTGTGTTCGAGGTTGGGCACCGGCTCTTTTATTGGGTCGATTATTCAAATTTGTCAGATTATGAAAGTCTATTGTTCAGATACTTCAACAACTAGTTGCGCAATCGGAAATATTAGTTGGTATTTCATCAGTTTCCTCCGCCTCATCATCTTGATATTTTGCTGTTTGAGCAGCCTGTTTGCAAATATCCACATTTTATAGGTAATGTGGGAAAGTGCTTTCTCCATTGTTGATTTCTGTTGGACCGAACGTTGAAGTACCCCTCTGGTGTGTGTTTCAGCCCATAATCACATTTGTTCTTCCCGCTTGCTACTTGTACCGGTCTGTGAATACTGCTTCTTTAGCAGTGACCTCGCCGTAGCTTGTTGAATTCTCAGGTGGTCGGAGCCAGCTCCCTTTGGAATTTATAAAGTAGTATGTAGTCGAGGGACTCTTTTATTGATGTCATAAAACTCATTGCATATTGAAGTGGGCTAAGCGAGGTTTGTTTGGCAAGTATTGTCGAGTAAACGTTTTCCACGGACAATGTCATCATACTCAATATATTTGTAGCTTCGAAGTTTTGTTCTTGTAAAATCATTGAAGTGACCATACTGTCAACTGCAAGGATACATGAGATATATAAAATAAAGCATGGTTTAAAATAGTCAGTCATTGTGAACTTTTTAGACAAAACACCTCACTCACATCTCCCTGTTTTGAACACAGTTCTTCTGATGTCTGAATTATTTTTTAAAACAGAAAACAAATGCAAAGAAAAACCTTTCTAAAATTCTCCATCGTCCTGTCTACAATGTATAATTATAGCTAGTTGGTATTGAATTACGTAGAACAGCTATTTTAGCAGACATAAAAATTTCTTTTTATGTCAGCAATCTAAAGACGTGACAACAAAAGGAAAAGAATAAAAACATTCCAAATATTTCCCCACAACAAGGCGACACTTTCCTTTTAACCAGTTAAATTAATATCGACAATATATCGTGATCGTATGTAATGGTAAACTACCGCATACCGAAATACCACTTTTTTGTACATAAATACCGAAATACCGGCATAAAAACGGGCGATTTACCGTTGCCGGCAGAAGATGAAATACCGTAATAATGTCGTTTTTTTCGTCAAATACCGTTATACCGGCCATAAAAAAGGCCCAATACCGTTATACCTTAAAGTGAACCCCTCCTGCAATGTTCTAACAGTAGAATTTTGCCACTCTCCCCCGTTGTGTTTAAATAATGTTTAGCAATGTGCATTTTATTATGCCGTACAGAATTTGCCTGTATACATACAGTGTGTCTCAAAATGACTGGAACCAGAAACTATTTTTTCGCAAAGCTATTTTTTCGAAATGTAACAAATCTTATATGAGGACAAAGCCCTTAAAAAAATCTTTTCAACGCCTTATTTTTCCTTCATGAAATGGAAAAGGATAAAGAATAAATCGAAGAAAGAAAATACAAAACCGATCGTTAAATTTTTAAAAGTGACGTTAAATGGTATTTACGAAACTGACGATTTATTTACAACTAAAATGTGTGGTTGAGCTTGCCGAAGAGTTAAGTGAACTTTTAGTTGATCATGGTCCCTAACTAAGGGGATCACATTTTCAATTCTAACACTAGTGAGCATTAAGTGAAAATGAAAACCTTTGGAACGTTTAATGAGTAAACTTTCGAGAGATAAGGTACGGTTAGCGCATTTAGTTAGTTTGTTAATAGGAGATGTTGGAAATCTGCATAATTAGCCCCTGTAGTTAAAAATCGAACAGTTCCAGCCAATTTAACATGTATTACTATATACTCTTTTTCGATGGATGGACTAATTAATCTTTTCAAAACGTTCTGGTAACATCGTTGGCAACTTTGAATATTCAAAGTGGTCTGCTGCTTGAAGTTCCTGCGCATGAGTATTATAGGTTCATAAGCAGTTTCGTTTTAGAAGCCAAGGTTTCATGCCTTTCAGTTTCTGCCTTCCATTTCTCTTCTTTCGTCGTTCGGACATAAACAGCATTTTATAACGGACATTATTTTATTTTATTTTTAGGCTAGTATAATATAGTTTCTTAGAGCCTACATTGAAACAGGTTTTACTACAATCTGTGAAATTAAAAGTTGCTGCTAAAACATTCAAACATTGTTACAGAAATTTTATTGATTCGACAAGACAATGATAATAATCGGCCGATAAACAAACTTGAAATCCGAATCCATTATGTGTAACTGCGTGTTAACGAATATATCTCGGAATACAACCATTACAATGGTCCCATACAGACATTGGCAGATATCAATATTAAACCGAAAAGTGTGATACTGGCGAAATATACAAAAACAAGAAAACAAAAGAGTAAAGAGACCCTGTATCAATTTTTTGAATGCACTTAAAACTTTTGCCAAGGATTGTAATTTCCAAGCTGTGAATGCGAAGAGTTTCAAAGCTGAGATGATTCGTGATCACTTCATCAAAGATTTTTCGTCAAATATGATACGTTTAAGACTCTTAGCAAATCACTAGATCTACAAACTGCTTTTAATAACGCAAGAGCTTTACAAGTAGCCCATCAAAGCTCCATCACGTATTCTCAACCGCCAGTTCCGGACGTTAGACGTTCATTCTCAAATCAAATATCTGGTTGTTAGTTCTGCGGAAACACCAGACATCCAAAAAGTAAATGTCCTTTTGGGAGGTAATATGCCACAGATGTAAGAACGTTGGTCATTTTAAAAAGCTGGGTCGTTCAAATACAGTAGGGTCAGCCGCAGCTCCAAAGTAAGATGATGGCTGTTCCCTAATAGGTGCCACTCTTACCACAACTAACTCATCTTTTGATGTGACATCAAATATTCTTATCAATGACACATACAAAAACAGAAGCCTTAATCGACACCGGCTCTTGGAAAAGAAGCTTTATAAATGAAAATTGCGCAGAACTCCTAATCTTAAAATCAAAAATCATGATTATTATTATGCTTCTATACCATTCAATCATCGACTTTAAGAGAAAGTGAAATTGTTAGTAATCAAGCAGCTTGCCACAGATATCATTTTGGGGACTGATTCTCATGAGCAACACGAAAGCGTAACAATAAAGTATTGTGGCAAGAAACCTCCCCTAACTGTCATCGCTCTCACCAGTACAGAAACTGCACTGCCAGAACTTTTTGCATACGTTATCCCCAATTGTAGACCGATAGCTTCTAAATTCAAACAATGATCATGAATTCATCAAATCTGAAATCGAACGTCTATCTCGATCAACCTAGTATGACCCTAGTAATTCTCCATATAAAGCGTAAGTAATCGTAGCCCAAGAGAAAACGGAGGATGGTTGTTGACTACTCCGAAACAATCATTAAGTATACCCAGCTGGATGCATTACCTAAGATCGACGAAATGTGAATAATATTGCCACGCTATAAGCACTATAAGCACTATAGTCTTGAGAGCTGACTACCATCAAATACCTTTATCCAACAAGAATTAACCATTCACTGTATTCGAAGCTGATTGGAAGCAGTACACTAATCGCAAATGGAGCAATTTGTTTCCAAAGGAAAATGGATGAGTGTGTAGTGAGAATAACTTAACAGATACGTTTCCATACACGAATAATCTAACAATTTGTGGTTATACCTTGGAAGAACATAATGCGTATTTAGTGAAATTTAGAGAAGCCGCAGAACGCGAAAACCTCACATTTAGCAAAGAGAAATGTGTCTTCTCTTTACTTGGATACTGCATATCTCATAAATCTTTCAAACCGGATACATCGTCTAGTTCCTTTATTAAATCTAGCACCACCTACAGACCCGAAATCATTAAAGCGGGTGCCAGATGGATTAAGACATTCTCAGATAAAATACGTCTCTTAAACACAGTGAAAAAGTACCCTCTAAATAACGAGCAGATCAGAGCTTTTAACAGCTTAAAGCAAGAGGTAGCATGAACATCAGCATTCTTATAATGTTCACTAGGCCGGGAAATGGATATGTGTAACCACAGCTATCCAATCACTCGATCATATTCATGCCTCATTATGTAATCAAAGAATCACTCGTTTCCATCATTTTGTTAAAACGGGGAATGTCCCATTTTCACTTGAAGAAGTAAAGAAAGTATATCAAGACTGTCGAGTATGTCAAGAAATAAAACCGCAGTACCACAAGCCATATAGAATTCATTTGATCAAAGGCACTCAACCATTCGAGTGCATACCAATCGACTTCAAAGGACCATTACCAGCGAAAGTCAATCCATTTACATTAGCAGTTGTTGATGAATATTCTCGATTCCCATTCGCCTGTCTCGTGAAAGAGACATATCAACTCAGAAAGTTATCCAATGTCTTCTCAATATTCTCAATATTTGGATCACCTGGTTTTGCTCATTCTGACCACGGTCCATTATTTAAGTCTGCTTAATGGAAAAAATGGCTTCCCTCGAATGGTATCACTTCCAGAAGAACGATACCTTACAACCCGACTGGCTATAGTCAAATAGAGAAATATAATGGAAACACTTGGAAATCAGTCTCACTCGCATTTCTTATATCTTCATCATCTATTTAATGGTTTCCAAAACTTGTTGCGGTTAGCACCTACATTCATGTTGGTTGAACTAAATATTTACCTCATCAAGCTTTTAGAAGACCGGATAAACCTACCAAAATAATTAAAATTGGGTTTGATGCTAATGCTAAAGGAGAAATCCTGTCACTTAATTGTTGTCGGTGACATCGAAAAGGCATGCATCCTGATGGTCAAGATTTTGTGCGTTTTCTTTTATGGTTTAACGATGCCAATAATATACATTTTACACACTTCGAACAAATAATTTGACAGAGTATCGTTTATGTATTAGTCGGTGTTGCATCATCGCCATTACTTACTCACTGCTACATCATGCCTTTCTTTTCAAAGAAATCGCTCAATTTGGGTATTTTTTTTCCATGGAAAGAGTGTTTCTTAAGACACTTAGCGAAAACAGTTTGTTTTTCATCCCATTCGCTAAGTCTTTAAAAGCTTGCTTTTTATGCCGATACATAAAATTCAATACGAATGTCCGAATGTTCAAAATCAAAATCAAAACTTTTTTTAAAGTGAAAAAGTTTGAATTCTTTGGAAAAAATGGGAAAAAGTTTGAGCTTCTGAGAGAAACCCGTCTAAGGGACCGACTAATTTGATCAATCAACCCACCGGACATGTTCAAGGTTTCGAGCATTAAAGTTATAAAGATTTCCTTCGCCTTAAAGGTGTTAGTTGGTACAATATAATCTATTTGTACAATCTAAGGAGATTATCCTAATTTGATCATTCGAAACATTGAACTGCATTTGTGGATACTGCAGTCTACACCGGTTAGAAAATAGGTTTGTGGTTTATCTGAAGGTAAAGAAATACCTGAAGTTAAAGCCTCTCCAATTTCCCTGCAAAGTAACTGAAAATCCTGTTCACAGGACGAATTCTGGGAAAGCTATTTACTGGTTATAATTTGTTTGTGTAGAATCCATCTATGCACAGAATTATAAATACATAATTATAAATTCATCAATTGTGTCTCGATTGAATTCATTAATGCGTCACTGAGAAGTGCGGTCGGAAGAATGTATTGAAAGTAATGAATATACTTTGAACTCTGTCTGCCTTGATTCGGTTACATATTGAGTAAATGTAGCTACGGATTAAAACTTATCAAGAATGATAGGCGACAGTATCTTCGAGAAAACGTTATACTGAAGTAAGTAGCTGTCATTTTAATTGCACTGCAGAACATTGAATTATCATGGTATCTGAAACAACTGAATTTTTATTTAAGAATTTTTATAACCTCTTACAAGCAATTGGTTTTTATTAACTAGCATCCCAGGTAAAAGCATTTTACAGAATCTAACTTCGAAAACGATGTCCAATCCGGCTTTCCTGTCTATGCACCCTGTGACTTAAAATTAAATTACGCTGTAATTGTTGTAGAGCTTGAAAAACTGATTAAAAAAATGTATGGGATCGTTTCGCTAACACCAAACAAATTTGGCATACTCATTGATAAAAACAGCTTTGAAATTTGATGATTTGATGATATGGTAATAACTCTAAAGCTTGCTTCTCACACAGTGCTGTAAATTCTTCTCTGGTCCTTTGCATTAAATTTGTCGCTTTAAGTTCGTCGCCTATTTGCGTGTGAATTATTTACACTGGGAAAACCAATTTCTTCGCCAAAACAATTCAGATCAAGATTATAGAGAAAGAACAGAGAGAAAGATACGGAACATGAAATCAGCAAATGAAAGTTGTTGTTATTTTTGTTGATAAAGACAAGAACATGTATAGGAATTTTAAAGCTATTGCATGCATCTCTTTGATGTTCGAACATCTGATCACAAGATTACGAATGAAAAGCGACGAATCGTCGATAAATATCAAAACAGTTTGATTTTTCATCGCCCCTGATTTTACAAAAAAAATGTATAGCGAAGGACTTTTGGTGTTCTCACTGGAAGATTTTGGGCGATGAAGGTAGGCAATGAACCGGTGAAGAATATACTAAGTGAGAACCAAACTTAAAATACAACCTTAAAAGTTGATTAAAGCTGGTTTTCCACTAGGCGAAAAATTTCAATAAGAGAGGAGCGGCTTTCGGGAAAATTGGATCAAGCCAACCAAATCATTCAATTAGCGATCACACGAAAAAGACAATGGAAATGGTGGAAAACCGACTTAACAATTCTTCTTACAGTTTTTGAAACTTTCATTTCTTTTCACTGATATTTCAAGGCCATATGACGTCCTTGAAAGTTGAATGATTTTAAATGATTGAATGATTGAACGACACCATAATGTACACAGCTGATAGCGACATCCTCATCATCGAACATAATCTGTCTCTTGATGATTTACTGAAAATCTTGTGCCAAATTTGAAAAAAAAACAGAATGTATGTTTTTTGGGACTGCGAAACGATTAACAAACGTTCCCAAATCGCTACGATTGTCGTACAAGGACAACCATATAAACGTCACTACATCATACAGATACCTTGGAGTTGAATTAGATCCCACGCTCGCATTCGGCAATCGCCTCGACAGATCTTACAAGAAAGCATCCTCTCGTTTAAGGATCTTGGCAAAACTCCGCTATCACCTAACATCAGAAGGACCGGCTGCAATCTTTAACACCATGAAATTGCCCATCATCAGCAGTCTGGCCATGCTTCATTCCACCCAAACTCTTTACAAAAAATGTTTAAAGTTCGACAGCCGTGCTAAAAGTATAAGCAAAAAGCCGTCTAGTGACCATTTTATTCCTGGAACTTCCTAAAGTAAGGACTGAATTTCCAGGAAGTCAGATTTCTTTATGGGATCAAAAATATGTAATGATCTCCCCGATGGTGTTCGCAAAGCTGAATGTTATAAAGATTTCTGCAGGGTTGAATGACCCTTTTGTGTGAACTGTGACGAATCCTCGATTCCAAGTTTCTTTTTTTGTGTCTTTTCTTATTCTTATCTTTGTCAGTGCGTGTGTCCAACGACTTTTCTCACAATTATCATTCATGTATACCGGTGTATTGTATCATACATTTTATGGCATGCAGTTACAATCCCTGACCTATTTGAAAAACTTCTTTAAGAAATTCGAAAAAGAAGGTTCAATGATTTTTACAACATAACATATGCACAAAGAGCATTGTGAAAATGCAATTGTTGTATTTATACATCGCCAATAAACTTAATTGCATCTGAATGACATAAAACATTTTTTAGTTTGGGATAAATAAACATTCTTTAATCTGGCGACCATTTGCGACGCGAACTATTGCTCCCCGCTTTTTGAGTTAGGGCAGTGCGGTTACAACAACGACAGTGATATTCTGGCAAATTCAAAAAGGGAAGAATGGTTGAAGATGATTTAATACATGTCCCAATTGATAGCAAATTATTTGAAAATCATGAGCAAACCTTACCATATTATCTACTTGTAGATAAGATAGATAAGATAAGATAGTTGGTGCGTCCATACCGGGGTAAAAATGCTAGCGAAGAAGAAAGGACAGTTTCAAAAGGTTTTGCCCAGAAGAAAAAATGTGAAAAATCCAATCGGGAAGGAGGAGGAGAAAATTGCTGCTGCCTTGAAAAATAAGAACAAATTAACTATATGACAATCTTATAACAATGGGCTGCCAATCTCCAAGAATCTATGGTCTAGCAAAAGTACCTAAGGCAAACGTTCCTATTTGTCCTGTTTATTCTATGACAGGTTCTACGTACCACAACATCGCATTCAAAATCTCACAATGGCAATACCATTTCTTGACATGAAAATCATCTGATTGGGCAATAGCTTGAAATACAGATAATACAGTAAGAAAACTGGAGAGGGATTGATGATGAACTTTTTCGCTTGTGCCATTGAAGTACACTAGTAGAATATTCAGGGCTTATAGTGATTAGAAAAGTTCCATAAAACTTTAAATAAAGCTAAGGAGATCCTTTGAAAAATCTGGATATCCCACGTAAAGTCATCTAATTTGTAAATGTTCCCTTTTCGCAATTACGAAAATTTTGAATTTCATGAAAAGTGAACACAAGCTTTTAAATTTCTCCCATGCGTGTTGACTGAGAGAAAAAGAGAAGGTTATGATGTCAGCGAATAAAAAGCGTAGAGATAAAACTTTGAAATTCTTTTCTCAGTGGACATGACGTCATTCTTTAAAATACCTTTTTCCCTTGGAGTGCGTATTAAGCTGTATTAACATGTATTAAGGTGTATTAAGATGTATTAAGGTGTATTAAGGTAAATCTATTGTCTAAGTGGACGTGACGTCATTCTTGAAAATACCGTTTTCCCTTGCAGTGCGTATTAAGCTGTATTAACATGTATTAAGGTGTATTAAGATGTATTAAGGTGTATTAAGGTAAATCTATTGACTAAGTGGACCTGACGTCATTCTTGAAAATACTTTCTTCCCTTGCAGTGCGTATTAAGCTGTATTAACATGTATTAAGGTGTATTAAGATGTATTAAGGTGTATTAAGGTAAATCTATTGACTAAGTGGACCTGACGTCATTCTTGAAAATACTTTCTTCCCTTGCAGTGCGTATTAAGCTGTATTAACATGTATTAAGGTGTATTAAGATGTATTAAGGTGTATTAAGGTAAATCTATTGTCTAAGTGGACGTGACGTCATTCTTGAAAACACCTATTGCCCTTGGAGTGTGTATTAAGTTGTATTAACATGTATTAAGGTGTATTAAGATGTATTAAGGTGTATTAAGGTAAATCTATTGGCTAAGTGGACGTGACGTCATTCTTTAAAATACCTTTTTCCCTTGGAGTGTGTATTAAGCTGTATCAAGATGTATTAAGGTGTATTAAGATGTATTAAGGTGTATTAAGGTAAATCTATTGGCTAAGTGGACGTGACGTCATTCTTTAAAATACCTTTTTCCCTTAGAGTGTGTATTAAGCTGTATCAAGATGTATTAAGGTGTATTAAGATGTATTAAGGTGTATTAAGGTAAATCTATTGGCTAAGTGGACGTGACGTCATTCTTCAAAATACCTTTTTCCCTTAGCGTGTGTATTAAGCTGTATCAAGATGTATTAAGGTGCATTAAGAAATTTATGGTAAATTGATTTATTCTTTAAGTTTGAATGTAAATGAAGTTAATGCAATAGTAGACTCCTGTCCTAAGTGAAAGATATGTCAGGCAGTCGATATTGTAAAACGATTGATGGAGACTCACAAATTTTGTATCATAGATGGTGAAGTGCACAAGTTAATACCACATGCTGTCTTTACTTATGTACACTTCTCTAGTGTAAAGGTCTACAGTGCTGATGTTGTTCTTCCACTCGCTCACCAGGTTATTGGGTTATTGTTATTGTTATTGTCTGAGCCTTCCTGCCGAATGATTAAACCGATTTAATTACATCGAAGTTGAATCTTAAGGTGATTGCGTCAATATTACTTCGAAAATATTCGAAAAAAAAATCCTAAAGAGCTGAAGGGATCACAAAAAGCATTTGCTAAATAACAATATCCCGACGTTGTACCCTACCCTAAACCTAAAGAAAGCTATTAATTATACTCTTTTTTCTTCAGTCCATTAAGAGCTGTAAATAATATTTTGAAAATCATATTGATTTTGCTTGTCATGTTTAGTGACTTCATTGAAACAATAATTATTATATTTAATAAAAAAAATTATTTTAAGGCATTCAAAACAGCTTTCCAAATCCTGTCAGCAGAAAACTCTTTCTGAAAAGGCATTACTAGTTTTTGTTCCATGTATCCCACGAAAGAATCTAAGTTAATCCTTGTTGGCCCAACAGACAGTGGTGAACAAATTGGTTTGAGCCATTTAAAGGTAAATTCATATAATAAACAAAAATTAACACCGTCTTACCATCATTTTAGAGACTGGAGTAACTTTAACATAATCTTAATACACCTTAGTACACCTTAATGCAGCTTAATACACCTTAGTACAGCTTACTACACTCTCTTTAGGGAAAAAGGTAATTTTCGGAATGACGTCATCCTTGACTTGAAAAGTGAAATGAGGTTAATACACGTTAGTACACCTTAATGCAGCTTAATACACCTTAGTACAGCTTACTACACTCTCTTAGGGAAAAAGGTAATTTTCGGAATGACGTCATCCTTGACTGGGAAAGTGAGATTAGCTTAATACACCTTAGTACACCTTAATGCAGCTTAATACACCTTAGTACAGCTTACTACACTCTCTTAGGGAATAACGAACCCCTTCGTAACTGGATTTTGAGCTATCAGAACATAATGTGAAACCTGTGATCGAGAAGGAGCAGTTGTTTGTCTCTAATTTAATATGGACAAACAGTATTATAATTTCTAGCGACGAAGAGGATGTGAAACCTCCGAAACCAGTGTTGCTTAGCCTGAGGAATCAAATTAACGGTGTAATAGAAATATCCGATTTGGAGTCGGAAAATTAAAAGTTTTTGTGATGCATTTTCTTTCTCCCTCAATTTTGATTTATTTTGAACATTTTTGATTTGATACATCTGATTTCTTTGCTTTATTTAAAATCTCGATCTCTCTCCAAATGAACTTTGAAATATACTTTCAAGTATTTCCTTTTCCTGAGAAGCTGACGTCTTGACTTTAGAGCTCATCATGTGTAAATTGAAGTTTCGAACAAGCAAGGTATCAGTTATATCAAAACTGCGACGAGCACCAGGCCCTTTCGACAAATGAGTAGAAATAATGACATGTTCTGTTGGTTACAACTGATTCAGAATATTATTTAATAACAATGTTAACAATTAAGTTTCTTGAAAGCAGCCGATTCTGCTCTCATTCTTAAAGAGTCCCTTGTTCGTGATTGATGAAATTCAAATTCTTTATCTCTCAATATTAATGCCCATGACTTTTTTCCGTATTTACTAATACCCAACTTTAAATATTTATCTTCCTCTTGGGTGAATTTAACGTTTCTACCATTTTTTTTAGAAATCGAGTCAACAACTTTCTTTTTGACAACGATATCATCATTAGGGACATCTAAACTAGTACATTTGTTGACAGAATCGCTATTCGAAACACAAGTAATCATCAAATCGGTGGATTCGTTTAAATCTACAGGTTCATAAGGATTGGGGACTTCTTCCTCTTGATCTTTCTCCAAAAAAGAAGTACTTTTAGGGCTGGAACAGTTTCCACTAAATTCTCCTTCTTCGATGATTCTTCTACTTTTTGCAATAACAGATTGATCAAAAGTTTTGTCAATATCGTTAAACATGTCCATAAGGTCACGTTTAGATCCAGAACGGGAATGCTGTGTCATTTTGTCCATACACCTTTTCCCTTCGATAGCCACTTGTCTAGAATGTTTCTTTTTATAGTAGATTTTTGCAACACGTGAGCTATGTTTTTGATCCTCTGAAACTATTTCTTGCTCTTCTCTCGTAAGTCTTTCACTACTCTCTGTCTCTACAATTTGTCTGTAACGTGTTGGATTAATAAATTTGCCAATTGCTTTGTGAACTAGCATTGTCATTGCAGCAGTTAAGGATTGAAATTGTGTGCCATTCGTAGATAGCAATACATACTCCTCTTTTGGTTTTAATAGGGGTCTGATATTTTCAATATATAAGTCTAAGATTTGCATTATGTCATCCGTTATAATAAGAGTGTCAAATAGGTACTTTGAAGCCGTTTTAAATTCTGTTTGATCAATGAAGCCACCATTTTCTTTTGCCTTATGAATCATAGTAACAGTAAGAAATTGATAAGTCATTGGTCGCGAGCATTTCACACGTAAAAACAATAACGTAGTAATAAATCGAGTGCAAAATACCAGATCATGCCTATTCAAAGTATTGTCATTACTTTTACATTTCTGAATAATTGTCTTAAACGATCCAATGTGAAATGGAATTACTTCTTCCATTTCCTCAATAGAAGCCCAACTATCCTTAGTAATAAGAGTTTCAAGGTCGAGATTTCGATTACATTCCAAGTTTTTCTTTTTACGCAAGTTCTCTTTAGCACGTCGTAAATAAACTTCTGTAACTGTGAAACAGCGTAGTGTATTGTCTGGTATACCGTTAGCCTTTCGGAAATCAACCATATCGGTTATAGATGTAACGTAATTCAATGCACCTGATGAACTGACTTTCCAGTCCTCTTCTAGCGTTTTAAGGAATGCCATTAAGACTGAAGCAGAGCTAAGACAGCAATCGATATATTCGTATGTTAGATCATTTTCCGATTCATTATTACCAAGTGCTTGCATAAGAAACTTCATGGCTCTTTTTGCAATTTGCACAGCTTCTTTATGGCTTTTGCCACCTCCGCAAGATGTACACAGCCAGTTGGTAAACTCTTTTCCTACACCTTCATCCAATGAAAAAGCGGGCTTTTTGGATGTGCAAGCTTTACGTCTAACTGGCTGATTGACTTCAAGTTCCTCTCTTTTAACCTCGGGCTGTTCGTCAAAATAATAATACCAAGCATGCTTGTTGTCTATGTGCTTTCTTAGACCTCTGCTACTTTTAAAATCAGAATGTAAACATAGCTTTACTGGACAAGTATACATATTGCTGTCATTTGCACGTATAGCTAACTTTCTTCTACCATGCGCTGCGCCGTCTACAGCTTTCCAGTTTACAATAAGGCATCGACTGCCTGTAATGGCCATAACGGCCAAATAATGATTTTAAATTAAATTGGGAGCTCTTTTATAACAAATGCTGATCAGCAGATAGGGGGGGTACATATTAGTATACAGTTGCAAGGTACAAACGCTTTGGAAGTGACAAAATATTTAAGATACAATTCACCCGTCTCAAAGCGTTCAATCAAGTGACAGCCAGTCCATTTAGGCGCCTATTTTGTTGGTCTGCAAAAAATATTACGTAAGAGTAATAAGATCCTTAAATTATTCATATAAAGCACTTATTAATCACTACGAGGTGGATAAAGTATTCCGTAAAACATGCACTTAATTGGTTCCTTAAATTTAAACATTGTGTTCTTAAAAAACTTTACAAATTGTTCTTCTTTAAGAATTAACAAATTTTTCTTTATCAAAACGGAACAAAATGTTCTTTTCAAAATGACTTAATTAGTTAATGGAAAATGGACAATGTGTTCGCAAACATAATGCACAAAATGCTCCTTAAAAAGGAACAACAGAAGAAAACATTCATACTAACTGAATGAAGTCATAAAATGTTCTCTTCGGAACATTTCGGTCTCTAACAAATAGTTCAATAGACCTTTCCCGAATTTCTGTTTAAACACCGTGTTATAGCGTAGCCTCTAAGTTTCGTCTCTTTTTCAAACTCTTAATCACTTCTAATTATTCCACTGGGGAACTGAAAGAACGAGTAACTATTACTTACTGAAAACATTATAAAATTAGAAAAACAATAAAAAACATAGAAACGAGGCTAAACTTGATAACTATGCATTAACTCGGCATTTAAACAGAAATTCGGGAAAGGTGTATTCGCATTCACTAAAATCAACGAAATCACAAAAAATCAACTACAATAAGTTATTATTTTGTAATGTGAACTCTTTTGTAGTCGCCAAGATCGTCTTAAACGGCCTGGCGATTACGACGATGAAATATCAAAAATTACTGACGGTTACCGATTGCTAATGAAATACTTGAGAGTGTTCACACCTGGTGATTGGCGATTGCGACGATTAATTTTTTTCAATCGTCGTAAACGTCCGGCCTGAACCAGGCTTAAAGAATTTACTGATTTTGGAAGCTCTTTTGATTGAGAAAAAAATTAGACTGGCCCTGAACACTAAAGATGAATACAGATCTCACGCTTTAATAATTCAGTTTTAATTGCTGATAAGGTTTTCTTTTTATTATATATTTCCCCGTAGGGCGAAATATAATGTTAAAATCGGCTTTTTCCTTCTTCTTCTTCTCCTGAGTTCACTTTTATAGCCGCGGTTCAGTATTGAATTTTCACCTAGCCGCCAAAGTAGATAAGAATAGAGGCTAGTCTACAGTGAAGTAGTGCGCCATTTTTTTTTCAGTCAGTGCAGATGGTCAGTAGAAGCCTTGCTTTTCCTGCCAGCTTTTAAAATGATTCAAAAGATAAAAGGTTGTTAAATGAGGGAAATAATCGATTTAGTTCAGTGTTGTTATGAAAGGTTTTGTAAAAACTTTTTGATGAACGTGTAAAATACAGAAAAAAAAATTGTTTTGTTTTTGTTGATAAATCAATAATGCTGTTCTGACCAGATTATCAACGCTGTCCAACTTATCAACGTTTCACCGTCCCGTTTATAAACGGGTCAAAGCGTTGAAAAGCCGTTCGTCCCGATTACCAACGCAGAACTAACCAATTTATTCTATAGCTTGCAAACATACAGAGAAAAGACATAGCGCCCTAGTTGAGGAATGACAAGTCCAAACCTAAGAAGTCAATTACACACTTATATTCAGTGTGAACAGTTCACAAAAAACGTTGCTGAAAAAATATATGACGTTTGCAAGTTGGACACCCATCCAGGTTGTAAACGCCTGTCAAATCAAGGTGTTAATCTCTTCAGTTGAAGCGAAAAGCCACCTTTGATGACGAGAATACTCTTATTTGGAATACAGGACTAATACGAAATATAAATATTTGTTTATGTCACTGAGAATTGCACAACGTATTGGCGTTTGCAAGTTGGACACCCATCCAGGTTGTAAACGCCTGTCAAATCAAAGTGTTAATCTCTTCAGTTGAAGCGAAAAGCCATCTTTGATGACGAGAATACTCTTATTTGGAATACAGGACTAATACGAAATATAAATATTTGTTTATGTCACTGAGAATTGCACAACGTATTGGCGTTTGCAAGTTGGACACCCATCCAGGTTGTAAACGCCTGTCAAATCAAAGTGTTAATCTCTTCAGTTGAAGCGAAAAGCCACCTTTGATGACGAGAATACTCTTATTTGGAATACAGGACTAATACGAAATATAAATATTTGTTTATGTCACTGAGAATTGCACAACGTATTGGCGTTTGCAAGTTGGACACCCATCCAGGTTGTAAACGCCTGTCAAATCAAGGTGTTAATCTCTTCAGTTGAAGCGAAAAGCCACCTTTGATGACTCTTATTTGGAATACAGGACTAATACGAAATATAAATATTTGTTTATGTCACTGAGAATTGCACAACGTATTGGCGTTTGCAAGTTGGACACCCATCCAGGTTGTAAACGCTTGTCAAATCAAGGTTTGATGACGAGAATAATGTTGGGTATTGGTTGAGTTTTTAACTGTGTCTAGCTCTCTATTTCACGTTTACGTGTGAATTCTCTTAAAAATTGATATTAACTTAGTTATTATATATGGAATTTTGTTTCCTGACTCCCGCGAAATGTCATCAAGTTCACGAAAGTGTTTACGCAGAAAAAGAGTAATAGTTCCAGGATTCAAATCACTGTTTCCGTAATACTCCTTGAAAATGATTCCTCGAGAATTTCGTTAATTTCCCAAAGATGCTTGCTTCCGGAACGTTGAATTTGAAGAAAGGGATTTTTTTCCGGGTTTTTTGATTCTTCTAATAATTCGTTTATTGTACCCTCCTTCAAAGAATTTGAAAGGAAACTTGGCCACAATGTCAAACGGTCCTCTTTCTCCGCTTCGTCTTTGGCTGCAAGAATGTAATTAAAAAGTCTCAATAGCTTCAAAATGTTAACTTATATAGCGATGTTCATGTCTTACCTTTTTTAGCCAGATTCTGAAGTCTTTGCCGCTCTGAAATGATAATTGTTATTTCAACTCAAAATAAATTAAAATAAAATAATTATTAATAAAAATAATACAGAATACCTATTGGTTCGTTTTGAACACACCATTTACAAAACCAGTCACCCTTTGGCTTTTTATCCAGTTTGGAGCATCTGAAATGACTCCAATTTAAGCATCTGTCGCAGATAATGCTACGGCCTGACAGATGCTTCCTGCAAGTTCCACATTGCCAATTTTCTTTTCTTTTTTTTGATTTTATTTTTTGGTGGATATTTTCCAAACATTGGGGATTGCAGTATTTTTCAAGGATCGTTTCATCAAGTAGAGCGTCCATAGCTGAATCAGGTAGATTCTTCTTCAACATGTGTTCCTCCAAGTCCATTCCAAAATCCACCACCCTTTCCACATGCTCTTTCCTTGCAAATATCGAGATGATCATTCTTTCCTTCTGTTCATAGGTCATTGACTTGAAGGAGCACAGCGCTAGAAAAAACGAACGGTGATTTAATCTTATCAATGTTTGATAGGAATGTTAGAGTAAAGCAATGAATGACAATAAAGGTTTCATTATTATTTTGATACGTTTTACCTCCGTTCTGTCCAGACATACACTCAAGTGATGGCTTATAACTCAATTCACCATCGTTAGCGATGTGGAGTGGAGTTTCTAAACAATAATATTTAATGAACTTCGGCACGGTCTAATGGTGCACAACGTAACATTAAGGTATGCAATGAATTGTACACCTCTTTTTTGAAGCGCGAATATGATGAAAATACCAGACAAAGTTTGTGATACCTTCGTGATCTTTCAAGTTAGATACTCCCGACAAATCTGTTAAAGCTTTGGCTGCTTTTAATAATTCGACTTCTTTAAAAACAATTGAAATGCAAACAGAATTATATTTAACCGAAGCCACTAGTGACACTAGTGCAGACACTAGAGATAATTTATAAACACCTTCTGGTTGAATGTCAGTGGTTGAAACTTCATCAGTCATTTCTCCTTCTTCATAATTATTTTCATTTGAACAATCTTAATTATAAAAAAATAATAAAGGTGAATATAAATGAGTAATAACGAGATGATGATATAGAGAGATAATGATTGTTTGAGCATCCCCGTGTAAAAGCATGGACGCATAAGGAGAGAAAGACACACAACTTCCATAGATCTGTAAAAATAAAGCGTTGTTACACTTACTTCGAATTATCGGCTGCTGTTTGGTGGCTGCTTCACCTATGCCTTCTAAAATGAACAGAACCTGTACAAAAGCTGTCAACATAGAAACTGAAGTATTCTAGGATTTTAGAGCATGATACCCGATTCTAGCATTTCGGCGGTTTCCGTGACATCCGAGTTGATTGAATTTGGAAAGGTTCCTGCAAAAAATATGACTCAAGTGAAAATGCAACTAGAACAGATATGGAACGAATATTCTTAAACAACAAAGTGAAGTACTTGATTCCATGTTTCCAGAATCTGTGTTTTCTTGAAATTCTGTATTTTCAGCGACAATCACTATGGAAAAGTGGGAATGACTGAAAACGATAAAACGTGTACTCTTATAACATGTTCTATGAAAGTTCTGTATGATAATGTATATACCATATAAACAATAAGAGGGTTTGTAAAGTGGATCAAAATTACTGCATTTACGCAACGTTGGTGTGGCCAATCCGTCGTAGAGGTACCAAATACCGTTATACAATATCATGCAAGTATAATGACTTTGCTTCCAAAGTGTCACCCGATCAGACGGTATCTACGAAGAGATTAGAGTATTATTTTTTTTGCCCTGTGTTTGACACATTCGAAATATTTATCTTGAAATTATACCGTTGGATTTTTTCGTTGTATTTAATGTTCATTACTACAGGAAAGGATTTAATGTCAAATTTGCGTTTTGCTGCGACAACATCAAGATTTATGGGTAAAAGGACTGGAATTTTCTTGAAAGTTCGATCACTGGATTTCCTTAGTCCGTTGCAGCAAGGTTTCCAAGTTCTTAAAATGAACCAAGAAGTAAATAACAAATGAAACAGAATTAAAAGCATCGTAAAAGAATATTCACATACCCGTTACTTATATTTTCGTCCCAGAACGTATACTTTGGATCGTCAGTGGGTTTATCCAGGTTGATACCACATCTTGAATGGCTGGATGAATTTGCCCAACTTTCGACTTCCTTCTCAAATATGCTTGGTGAAACCCATTTGGTGTTTTTCTCCATGCTGACGTGAATTACACCTTCTTGTTCAAGCAAGTCGCGAGGCTTTGGACAGAATTGGCTATCACAAACAGATGTGATGGTATGTCTCAAATTAGAGATGAGATAGCGCTTGATGAAAGAAAATTCATCTCGGAAAAAATCGATCACACCATCTTCTACTGCAAGTTGTTCACCTTCAGCTACACACATTCTTGCATAATTATAACTACCATCAACAATCAATCGAAACACTTTGTCGCTAGCATGATTGAAACAAACTCGTCCAAATTGAGATACAAAAGAAGGCAATGTTGTGAACACCACCTTAAGGAGAGTAAACCAACTGTCGATTCGGCATGTATTTGCAAATTTGATAGTGCGGCCTTTTTCATTCAGCTTTCCTCCAAAACTCGGTAAAGATAAGTCAACAACAGACTGATCATCACCTACAGTAACATCATATTTATGACACTAACATCACGATGATAAGAATGGGAAGGTTGCGCAACTGGACAACAAAGACAACAACATGAGATGTGAACGACTATGAATTAAAATGAATTGATCCGACAGCGGACTGAAGCTTTTTATTTAAATGAAGTTGTTGTCTTCGTTGTCGCTGTAATAGTTGCTTGGATATCTGCAATGTGAAAAGACAGCATACATTGAGCCGGATTTATGCTTTCCCTATTGGAACAGGAACGTTTACTCGGATGGCAGTGTGTAGAGCATCTCAAGCCCTGTCTTTTGCAAGAGCACGAGAACGTTGAGCAACCACGCTTGCATGTGCACTTCGCTTTTACAAAAATGGCGTTCTTATGGTTTTCTAAGCGATTAGCTTCACGCAAACTGATGAACTTGTCTCCAACTTTATCGATATCAATATCGAATGAACCTTTATACAGCTCTAAATCACCTGACCTATAAGAAGTACTGAGAACCCCGTGACGAGTTAGCAATCGGTATGATTTAATTTTGTCACCAGAGATCTTAACTACGACACAGGGAATACGTGGGGGATCTGTGCTTTGACGATCTTTCAAAGGTACTCTTAATGACACATTATCACCAACGCTAAGTAAAGAGGTTCTTGTACTGTGTTTCTTTTGAAATCTCTTGATCATTTTTGCTCTTGATGATTTAATTTTTCTAGCTGCAGCTTTTCGATAATTGCCATGAGAAATGGTGGAAGAAAGATCTATAAAGACATAGAGGTTATTGATGTCTGGAGTAGTTTTATTTGACAAAATCTATGCAATAAATTACCATCAGAGTCTTCTGAATTATTTGATGATTCGGGAAGAGAATCTACACAAAGAAGAGCACCAACTATATCAGACACATGTCAGAAAGATGAAATTGTCAATACCAGTTACTTGTCGATATACAAACCATTTTTGTTAGATTTCGATCTCTTGCTTTGTTGCACAACATCAAAATCAATGGACTCTTCTAAAAGCACAGAATAGCTCTAACGATTTACGTCATTATTTCGTTTACGCCTATCAAATTTGCTAAGATTGTACGGTTGCGATTATGAAATTGATACGGCTTATATTTCTTACCATTATTTCGTTTTCTTTTTTGATCTGAAATCTTGATTTCATGATCGATTCCACCTAAATGATTCGCTAAACTATTTACTATTAAAATTCCCAGTAACGTTTCAAATATTTCTTTTACACGTTTCAACAAAAGATTATTAAGCGGTGAAGTGTCAAGAATTAGTCATTGTCTGTTGTCTTCGTAAGTTGTATTAATTTATTGTTTCTGTTTCGTAAACTCTTGTCATCGTTAAATTACCAATCTTACAAGGCTTTTGTTTCACGTAATTTCCTTGTTCATTGGGTGGTAATGAAAAAAAATCTACATCATCGTCATTTTCACCATCAACATCTTCAGGAAGGATCATCCTTTGCCCCGACGCGAGTGGAATGATTGTTGTGGAAGGTGGCCGACCAAATACAAGTTCATATGGCGTAAATCCAGTTGCACTGTGTTTTTGAGTGTTAATTGCATCTGAATTTAAAAAAAAACAATTCTTCATTGAGGTCGTTCTACATAATGCTGTTCCCAATACCTTCAGGTAACTTTCAAGATAAAATATGTTGATGATAATTGATATAATTGATCACAACTTTTAATGTATTTACGTTATGTGTTTTAGTGTCAATTCTCATAATTATTTTCAAATCAATTACTCAGAAACTCTGCAAAAATAATGTACTTACAACAGATTTTTGGTAGCCATCGACTCCACTCAATCTTATCATTATTTTTTGAAATCATCGCAGATATTTTACTTTCAACATTATTATGTGCTTGCTCTATCATGCCTTGACTCTGTGGATGTCTTGGTCGACCTTGAACCATCTGAATTTCGCCTGACCAATCACTTACCAAGGTTTCCATAGCCTTATTGACGAATTCTCTACCATTATCCGTATGGAATATTTTTGGTGGGCCAAACATTGAAAATAAATTTTCTAAGCAACCCACAACTAGTTTCGACTCTTTTCTCTCAAGCGGATATAAAAAGTTGTATCTAGTCCAATGATCAATTGCATGGAGTATGAATTTAAAATTTCCATCTGGTAAATGTTGCATATCAATGAGATCAACCTGAAGATATGATGCTTACTTATAGCTGATATAATAACCATATTATCAATAAAATATAGATCTTATTATGTTAGATTACCTGTAACCTATTCATAAATCCTTTAGAAATCACTGGCTTGATGGGTGGAAGGGTTTTCTGATGTTGTTTAAGGTGACATGTTTCACAAAGCTTTATATATTGTTCAACAGCAGATCTTGGAATGCCCCAATATAAAGACATCACCTGAACAACATGTCTCATCAATAGTTAGATGGCAATAATTTGTTTTTTCGTGACAGTATGTCACTGTATATACATACTTAAAAGTCAGTAAATGTCTGTTGAAATCAAAGATTACTTTTTGAAAAAAATAAAATTATGTTGCAAAGGACTTCATGGTGTAAATATACCTTCTCATGTGTTTTACGAATTCCAGAATGAATTAAATTGTTGCAATGGACATCTGTAATAATGTCATAAAATTCATCAGCATAAGCAACACGTAAGTAGCCATCAGGGATAGAGGTTGCAGTTGTAAATTTCTAAAGTACATTTTAGATTACTTAAAAAAATTCTGGGTCTTTAGTAATACAATCTTTTGGAAAATTTATTAACTTACAGATGGCCCTGGTGCTATAAGAATATCTTTTAAGTTTATTTCTTGGAAGTCAATTAATCGAAACTTTTTTTCCTTAACAAAAAACTTGAATTGGCGAGCTTCAGGACCAGTATCAGTAAACGCAGCCTTTTGCTTAAGATAACTTATGATTTTCTTTCCAAATTCTCTACTTATTATACCACTTGTTGACCTTTTCCCTGGTTGGGTAAACTTTGATATGTAAGCTTCAAATTTATCTTTGGAAGTCATGATGTTGAGGATGAAGTGAAGGAGGATAAACTAACTATGAAAACAACATAAAAGGCATTAATTTAACATATAATATTATAGATACCCATATTGACTAGTAAGCCAGGAAACAACAAAAATAAATCAAACTCAAAAGAAGCCTAATATCTGCATCTGGTGCTCCAAACATTGAGCTATTGCTTGTTGAAGCAGGTTGGACTTGAACCAACAACCGCCAGAATATTAACAAGAAAATTTAGTATCTCCAAGTAAAAAGTGAATAATTACCTACTACTGAATCAAATAACTTTTATCTGAACACGCTTCAGCAAAGTATACACCACACGTGAGCGTTTACAAACAGGACGGCTTGTTGATAAGATGGCCATGCGTTTACAATCCGGCCGACCGGTTTATAAACGGGTCGCGTTTGCAATCTGGACGCAACAATGCTATGGATGATTGGTTGGTAGTTAAATGTTTGGAACAGCAAAACATTGAAGCTGTGATTTCAGTGCAAAAACGAAAATTCATTATCAATACAGGCTGAAGATTTATTTTTATTTTACATCCTGATTTGACAGGATAATGAATGTATAGCCAAACTGAACTGACACAGCACGCACATGATGTACAGCCACCACAAGGGAAACCTTTTATACGTGGAGAACAAGTAGTTCGACCAATTATGTTAATTCAAAGAGTACATAACAAAAACAGCAAGTAAAAACGTGATGTCGTATATTCAATAAGATGTTCAGAAAACAAATTACGTACAATATTTTTATACACAGGATTGAGACAGATAATAACTTAAAAGAACCTGGTTGAATGTGCTTTCCTGGCCTGGATACTATGGATACTATGGATTAATTCCATGATCACGCATACTGTTTTGATACTGTATTATGATATTTCATTTTGTAAAAAGTATATATATAATGTATATACTGTCAACTTTCCTTACACAAACAACAAACATAAATCAAAACACAATCCAACATAAGAATCTGTAAATTAAATCAAACCAGAACTCAAATTTCTTTTTTTAGCTTCGTAGTGATTTGGTTATGGATGTGTATTTTCACTACCAAATTCTGTTTGTTTTTTTCATTTGAGATTTACGGAAGTCATTTTTATCACATAGTAAATAATGAGTGTCCAAATATTTTTGTGACTGAGATGTTTATTCTGAATACTTGAATTTAATTTTATGAATTGTCACTTTTAAGCCATCTCTTTTTGGAAAATAACTCTTGTCCTAATTTGAAATGCTACACAGTACAAATTTTGATTGTTTTTAATAGTTATTTGCTGTCTACCCCAAAGTATTTTTAATACTTAGACTGTAGTATTAAAATTAGGTTTGACAATTTTCTTTTCTTCTTTTGTAAACTTGTAAACAAATTTCATTGTATGATGTTGTAAAATAGTTTAATACGAGGTACGAAAAGCTGTGTTCTGTTGAATTACATTGTTTGCCATGATATTACTGTGTAAAAGGCTGTCAAGCTTCTGCAGCAATGAAGATCATACGTTTATTATGATGAATTTACCTTATACACATTGATGCAGCTGTTGATATTCTGTCGTTTAAGGGGAAATATTAGTTGCATTTAGGTCTTCCAATTTTTAGCTTTGTCCATAATAACTTCTCATAGATAACTTATGGACTTGATTTTTAACTATTGCAATCAGCATCGAATTTCCTATAAAATGAAGGGTCAATTGACTATGTTCGAAAAAATCACTCCTCCTTATATTATTTGGGTTCACCCGATTCCACAAAACCGGGGAATTTCTGCGGTCGCATAATGGCCACCCAAGTTTTTCTGGTACTTCAAGGGGTGCTCTAACAGGATCAGGAGGTTTCAGCACTAGATCAAAACTTTTTACTGGCTTCAATGGTGGAACCTACAGAATCGAATTGCTGCTCTCCATTATTGCATTGCCTGATTTTTACACCGCCTGATATTTTTCTTTGGAGTTACTGGGGAACTTTAAGACGGAGAATCTTTGACAGGTTAACCGTCTATGTCAAGATCCTGCAATAATCAGAAGGGCTTTTCTGGAAATGGTCGAGAGGGTAAAATGGCTCACACATCCAGTGCAACCTAAAACTTTTAATTTTTCTAAGAAATATTCTTAGATTTTCATTTTGTTCTTTGAGTTTGCTTTTAAATTGTTTTAGCTTTCAATGTCGTGCTTTTAATTTATGTGACCTTCTTTTAACCTCGCCTTGGTATCCTCTTGTCTCATCGGAAAAATACGAACAAAATAAAATAGCGCTTTTTTGCTTTCTTGAAAATGCGGAGTAAAATTCCAATCACCTATCCATGAACTAATTATCAATTATTTATTAACTAGCCGCCAAGGCGGCGTCGCTCGCCGCCCATGTGCACCGCCTCTGTGTCACCCCGGAGACCCCAATAAACCTCATATTTTCTGAAAAATGGCTCATATAACTTGTATTCAGCCAGAGGCAGATTCGAAATCAAATATCAAATATCAGTTTAAACAATGGTTCCAAAAAAACCCAAATTTCACGATGTGTTACTTTTTTATTTTTTAAAACAATCATTGATCAGTACAACAATACACTCAAAATCTATGGAGAAAAAACTTCAACTTCTTATTACCTTTTGTTTTAAAAAAGTTACGCACTCTAACATGGGTGCTATCAAACAGGGGGAAAATTGTTTCTCTTCTTAAAGAGTTCACTCGGGAGGAGAGAAAAAAGACACGTGCTAAATGAATAAAGAGAATAAAAAAAACCGTTCGATCAGAAACGCTTACAATTAAAAAAAAGAATTAAATTATTAAGAGAAAAGCAAAATAATATTTTGTTTCATGATACTCTTTTTTTACCTATCGGTTTTTAAACATTTTGATTGCTCGAAAAAAAGTTCACCCGTCTCAGACAGTCAGGCAAGCGTTAGGATTCACTGGCAAACTGAACATGCTGCCACGTTCTGCCACGGCTGCTTTTTGTCCAAAATGTTTAATCAGTTAGTTTCTTTGTATTTAGTTGATGTATTGTTTTCAAAGCCAAGTCAACGTGGAATATAAAACTAACAATAATAATAAAAGCAAAACGTTATTGCTATTAGTTCATCAGCCAAAAAAGTCACGTCCGATTGGGATTGCAATGTATTTGCTTCGAACTCACGTCGCCCACAAAAAAAGAAATAATTTCGCTCACAACTCAATCTACCATTTTGCGTGACTTACAAACAAACAAACAGACAGACAGAGAATCGGCTATTACTATATAGACTAGCCGCCAAGGCGGCGTCGCTCGCCGCCCATGTTCAGCCTGCGTTGTATCACCACCTGCTCCAAATTATTGCACTTAAAACCAGCGATAAGACTTCCTTTGCTGCTGGCTTTATCGCTTAATAAAGCTCGTTTGCACGTGAAGAGAAATACGTTCCTGGTGTTTCAAATCTTGCATGTTCTTAACTCAGCCGTTCATTGTCGCGGTCGCATTTAAAATGTCAGTAGACTTTCTTGCTTTACACAATGCATTCCGAACGTGAACTTCACGGGGTTTTTATTTACTATTTTAAACCAATCAAATATCAGTTTAACAATACACTCAAAACGCAGAGAGAAAAAACTTTTCAACTTATTATTAGCTTTTGTTTTACGCGCTCTAACATGGGTGCTGTCAGAAGTAGGTGAAAAAATGGTTTCTCTTCTTAAAAAGATCACACGGGAGGAGAAAAAAATGCACGTGCTAAATGAATGAAGTGAATAAAAAACGTTCGATCAGATTAAAATAGATTAAAAGAAATCGACTAAAAGAAATTAAGACAACTATTAAGACAAAAGCAAAAAAAAAATATTTTGTTTCATGAATCTCTTTTTTTTACCTATCGGTTTTTAAACATTTTGATTGTTCGAAAAAAAGTTCACCCGTCTCAGACAGTCAGGAAAGCGTTAGGATACACTGGCAAACCGCACATGCTGTCATGTTCTGCCACTGCTGCTTTTTGTCCAAAATGTTTAATCAGTTAGTTTCTTAGTTGATGTATTGTTTTCAAAGCCAAGTCAACGTGGAATATAAAACTGACAATAATAATAAAAACAAAACGTTATTCCTATTAGTTCATCAGCCAAAAAAAAAGTCACGTTCGATTGGGGTTGCAATGTATTTGCTTCAAACTCAGGCCCGCACACAAAAAAGAAATAATTTCGCTCACAACTCAATTTTGCGTGACTTACAAACAAACAAACAAACAAACAAACAAACAGACAGACAGACAGAGAATCGGCTATTAATATATAGACTAGCCGCCAAGGTGGCGTCGCTCGCCACCCATGTGCATGTGCTCTGTGTCACCCCGGAGACCCCAGTAAACCTCATATTTCTTGAAAAACGGCTCGTACAACCTGTGTTCAGCCAGAGGCAGATTCGAAATCAAATATCAAATATCAGTTTAAACAATGGTTCCAAAAAAACCCAAATTTCATGAAGTGTTACTTATTTATTTTTTAAAACAATCGTTGATCAGTACAACAATACACTCAAAACGTAGGGAGAAAAAGCTTCAATTTTTATTAGCTTTTGTTTTAAAAAAGTTACGTGCTCTAACATGTGTGCTATCAAACAGGGGAAAAATGGTTTCTTTTCTTAAAAAGTTCACACGGGAGGAGAGAAAAAAGGCACGTGCTAAATGAATAAATAGAATAAAAAAACGTTCGATCAGAACGCTTAACAATTAAAAAAAGAAATTAAATTGTTAAAAGAAAAGCAAAAAAAAAAACATTGTGTTTTATGATACTCTTTTTTTACCTATCGGTTTTTAAACATTTTGATTGCTCAAGAAAAAAGTTCACCCGTCTCAGACAGTCAGGCAAGAGGGTGTATAGCTCACTTGGTAAGACGGTGTGCTTGTAATACAAGGGTGATAGTTGGTAGTGGTTCAAATCTCGGCACTGTAAAAAATGCTAATGTGATATGTAACAGTTATAGAATGTTAATGTATGCAGCAGAAGGCTGTATGAAATTGTGAATGTAATGAGCGAGTGCCAAAAAGTTACTTAAGACCAATCACCTATCAGTCTAGTATGTGCAAGTTCTCTGCCTTAAAATCTGAGGTATACATTCCTGGTGGAGGCCCACATCAGTGTGTTCACTGCAAAATTCTAGCCTCGGTAAAATAAATTCAAAAAAAAAAAAAAAAAAAAAAGTTAGTGGCAAATTGAGGATTACGCAAGGGCGTGAAGCGCCTGATGGGTAATCCAGATTTCAAGAATGAAATCGGAGCTGACGAGCTAATACTGGAATCCAACCCTCTTGCGTATAAGTCTCGAGGCTATAGCCTCAACTCCCTATCTTTAAAGCTGTACTCCTAAAATAGCTCGTTGATAGGTCTGTGCACTATCTCCCACTTCCCTGTGGTAGAATTTCTGAAATGTCGACTCCCCTGACCAGTAAGCCTGTGCCATAATGTCGGACAAACTTACCCCCACCTTAACGGCCTTTGAAGTCGAGGCGAACCTGGTTGAGTGGGCGGTAAACTGTTTAGTATCAATTCCAGCAGAATTGAGAAACTCTTTTAACCACCTAGATACCGTAGAAGTTGTAAATGCCTTATGAGGTCTTATATGACTAACTAGGAGTTGACCATCCTGTGTTCCCCACTTTATTTTCCGATCGATATACCTGTCCAGAGTTGAGCATGCACAAAGTTTCTCATTCTGTGGAAATTTGAAAACTTTTATAGGAGGCCTGACTTTCCCAGGTTTGCAAACTTTAGTCAGTTGTGCCAAATGAAAGGTATAAAACTGTTGGTGTTTAACAAGAAATTTTGTGTCCAAATAGGTCAACTTTGAAACCCGAGAAGCTGCTGTCAAGGGGAGAAGTGTAGCAAGTTTCAAAGTGAGCAACTTTGCAGATAGGTCACTATTAGCTGGGAGATCCTTTATATATTTCAGAACTAACTCAACATCCCAAATGAATAATAACTTTGGCTTAGGTGGCCTGCTGTTAAAAACACCCGCCATTAACGCTGATACTCTGGGATGATTTCAAATTTTTTGTCCATCTATGGGTGCATGATAAGCAGAAATAGCCGATCTATGGTTCGCAATTGTGCCATGCTCCAGACCCTGAGTAAATAATTCAGCTAGAAAATCCAAGATTACATTGACAGGACATCCAATGGGACATACCTGTCTTTCAACACATCAGCTAGACCATTTTCTCCAAGCCGAGTTGTAATGCTTAAGTGTCCCGATACGTCGTGAAGCAGTGATGAGGGTGGCAGATGTCCCTGATATTCCCTCTGTCTCCAAGGTTTGCCTGAAAGTGTCCATGCCACTAACCTGAGAGAGTTTCTCACTATGAGGGGGTGGCACTCTCCCTTTGGGTTTTTTAGTAGATCCCCTCTGCATGGGAGCAACAAGGGATTTCTCACTGACAGTTTGAGCAGAACTGGGAACCAGGCCTGAGTCTGCCATGCTGGAGCAACTAACATCATATCTGCTTGTTCCGCTTCCAACTTCCTTAATACTCTCCCTATTAGGGAAAATGGAGGGAAGCCGTAAGTGAAGCTCCCGTTCCAGTTTGTCTGAAACGCATCCCGCCCTTGGCTGTCTGGATCCCTTTTCCAGGATCTGTATCTCACCAGCTGATGGGAAGCCCTTGACGCAAACAGATCTATCTCCGGTGTTCCCCTCAGTGAGCAAATCTTCCGAAAGACTGAAGGGTCCAGCTTCCATTCGCTGGAGTCGCTTATCGATCTGCTCTCCCAATCTGCTTCCACATTCATACTGCTTGTTATATATTCTGCAGTAATCGTGATCTGGTGCTCCATGATATATTTCCATATCTTCTTGCTTATGTCTACTAATTCCTGGTTTTTGGTTCCCCCATCTTGGTCAGATACCTTAGTGCTACCATGTTGTCCACCTGCATGAGAACTGACAGACCCTTTTTCTTTCCCATTGTAAACGTTCTTAGTGCTAGATCCACAGCCATGAGTTCTAAAATGTTTATGTGTAGCTCCCTTTCTTGCCTGGACCAAGGCCCCCTGTCTTCTGTCCATGGCAAAATGCCCCCCAGCCCTCTTTTGAGGCATCCGAACAGATCACTACTTGTGGGGGAAGTACCACTAAGGACTTCCCGTTGTGGAGTTCTAGGTTGTTCATCCACCAGGATCGTTCTTGTTTGGCTTTCTCTGACAATGCTATTTGAGCATTGTAATGACCGTGATATAGCAGACCTTTTATGACTTGGTGCTGGAGGTAACGGTACTGTAGGGGAGCTGAGAGAACCGCTATGGCTGAGGACGACATTTTTCCTATCAAATTTGTCAGTTCTCGAACTGTGGACATGGATTGGGTAAGAAGCCCTTGGCACATGGACTTTAGATTTGAAACCTTTTCTTCTGGGAGGGACACTGTCATGCTTGTTGTGTTGATAACCACCCCCAGGAAGGTCAGAGATTGAGTGGGTATTAAAGTCGACTTTGGGATATTGATCACAAAACCTAGATTCTGTAGAAGAAAAATTAAAGTGTCTCGGGCTATCAGCAACTCCTCTTTGGAATGTGCCATAATTAACATGTCGTCTAGATAAATGATAATCCTCACATTGAGTTTTCGTAAGAGAGAAATAGGTACTTTCAAAAGTTTTGTGAAGACCCATGGAGCTGCTGATAAACCGAAACATAGGCAAAGAAATTCGTACAACTTCCCTTGCCATAGAAACCTTATGAATTTCCGATGTTTCTTTGTAATTGGAACTGCAAAATAGGTGGGAGGTCTGGAATTTCTGAGGGGAAAAGATTCCTTACTAATGGACGGACCTTTGGGAAATCTTGCAAAGAAAGAACTTCTACTATGCGGATGACTGGATCCAAAAGTATATTGCTTACCCCTTTGGCCTCTGAGTCCACGTCCACTTGATGACTGGAAGTGTTGGCTGGTGGCTGTGAAGATTCCTCGCCCCCTTCCTCTTGCATCGAGGAGGGGGCCTCTCTGAAAGGGCTGGTTGCTTCCACGAGCACCTCTATATGTTGGTTTCTTGAGCAAATTATACAACTCCTTTTGTCTCGACTTGGAACTCAACATCTTTGCCACAGTTTCTTCATATTGAGGCCCGAATCACAAATTGTGATTGTTGCTCTCAAAAGTCTCTGCCATATCTTTCAATGTTGTTTTCACTTTCTTTTTGTCGTTGACCAGGTTTATCAAAACATTGTAACGTCTGTAGTATGAACAAGAGTTTAGCACTTGTCCCAGGAGCAGTATTGTTTGGTCAAACAACGTTGACATGTTCCTTATTGATTCTTTGGACGCCTCATCTGCCTCGTCAGAATCTACTACTGCGGTCTTTTCTTCTTCCATAGCGGTCCATAATTTACATAATGGACCGTATACAAAACCCAGCCGTTGTTGGATGGCATGGAATTGTTTATCGTAGCTTAAACAGATACTCTTTTTAGACTCATTCAGGAGATCTCTGACAACCATATCGAGTTCCTTCTCAGCCTGAATATTACGAGGAGGAGGATGGGCACAAAGAATACCCTCTGAAATTCTCTGGTTGGAGATGTGTACAACCATATGTTTGTTGGCATATTCTGCTAACTGGCTTGGTAAATACCACGCCTGGTCATCAAAATCGACCAGGGAAAAACGCTCATCAGTCACTTTGGACTTTTTTGTTGGAGGTTGATCCTCATATTAGGAGGCTTCGTCCTCAGGCAGATGCCTTTTCGATGATTCACCCTCGGTTGTGGAATTCTGCACATCCACTTCTTGAGAGTTTTCTGGTGTCACTTCACTCATTCTATAAGAAATGCGGGAAAACATTGAATGAAAATCATGTTTCCTACCCTTAGGTCTATCATCCCTGTATGTAGGTAATTTTTTCAGAGGCCTTAATGCTACCACCTCTTCGTTAGGTAGTCTGACTATTATCTCCTCTTCTTCAGGGAGTCCAACAAATACCTCCTCTTTTTCAGGGGGTCTGACATATACTTCCACTTTTTCAGGGAGTCTGACGTGATTAGTCCCCTCTGTAGGGGATCTAACATCATATATCAATTCATTAGATGCTACAGGAGTTTGGTTAGCTTCCTTTTCTAGCTCCACTCTTCTCGATGGAAGATTGAGCGCCACACGTGCAAACATACGGAATATGTTGTCAAAACCGTCTGAGTAATGTCCCCGCTGTGTTCAATACATCATAATTTTCTCAATTTATTATAACAAATGCTAAGATTCAGTAGATAATTAGTGATAATTTCAATATTTATTAACTCACCTGTCTTCGTGTTGTTTTCCTGTCGCGAGAGAGAAATAAGAAGGGAGTTGAGGCTATAGCCTCGAGACTTATACGCGAGAGGGTTGGGTTCCAGTATTAGCTCCAGCGGAGATTTCATGAAATGAAACCGAACATGCTGCCTCGTTCTGCCACTGCTGCTTTTTGTCCAAAATGTTTAATCAGTTAGTTTCTTTGTATTTAGTTGATGTACTGTTTTCAAAGCCAAGTCCACGTGGAATATAAAACTAACAAGAGCCAGATGGCGCAAAACGGTAGCAGCAAAAGTACTTGCCACAGGAATACTTTCGAAATTTTACTTAAAGTTCTTAAAAGTTCTGTAACCGTTATTTCTTGAAATATCTTACTGGTAGAAAACAGGCATAAACGATAATAATGTTTAAAATTACTAACTCGTGTAAATAGGATCTAATTGTAACACACCAGCAATTTAATTTATTAGAGGACAAAAGAATTATACATGCATGAGCTGTTTATAACGTACGTTTTTTTTGTAAGAGCTCATGTAGAAAAATAACTCGTTTCTTCGAAAAACAAATGTATGTTTGGAATTATAATTTCTTGAAACCGAAAATGAATTCGAACAGATAACTGCCTTTTTTAACTCGAACGTTGATGATAAAAGACAGAACAGATAGCTAACAAACGTAGAAAGTAACAAGAAAGTCTGATCTGTGCTTTTCTGACACGAAAAACATATCTATTTTCAAGTGCCAAAGTACATTGATTCAGTACCATAAGTAACTAAAAGTCCCGGCTTTATGTAGACCTATTTGATTAGTATCCATCCCTTCATCAATTAAGTGATAAAATATCAAAGAAAACGTATTTTAAATGTATGTGATTTAAAACCTTCGAAAATTCAAAAGGCTGCGTTCGTTCATTAGAATGTATATTGAGTTTTTAACGGGGACTCGCAGACTCTAAATCGCAGACTAATTGCCATTTCGGCCGGAGGAGGAGGAGTAGTAGGAGTCGGAGTCCACGGGTGTTTTAATACGGTATTCGCTATCGCCGCTACCGTAACAATAATAATAAAAACAAAACGTTATTCCTATTAATTCATCAGCCAAAAAAGTCATGTTTGATTGGGGTTGCAATGTATTTGCTTCGAACTCATGTCGCACACAAAAAAAGAAATAATTTCGCTCACAACTCAATCTACCATTTTGCGTGACTTACAAACAAACAAACAAACAAACAAACAGACAGACAGACAGACAGAGAATCGGCTATTAATATATAGACATTTAATATCCGTTGTTATTTTGAAATAACATATTCGAAATAACATTTCTCCGATATTAAAAATATCCTTTTCATTTAATCCCTTTTGATATCGCTTCTTTTAAAAAATGTCAAACATCTTGGCTAACGCTTTTAACACTTTTCAACTACATACTACGTATTATTAGTTCACACTTTGTCACATCATTTCACTTAGCAATTCTGATTCATTTGATAAAGATGTCGATGCATATAAATCAGTTATAAATTTGAATTATTCACTTATTAAATCATATTTATGCATTGCATCAAGCAAATCTAAGATATTGAAATTGAGATATCTCGAAAACAACAAAGAATTATAAAAAACTGAAAAAGGACTTGTTAATCAACTTTTAGAGCTCTTTCATATCCCAAAATATAGTTTTTCATCACAGGATTCCCTCCTTTTAAGCATGAAAAAGTAGTAGCCCTAGTAGTAATTACAATCATTTTTATAGAATACACTTTTTAAGAATATTGAGCCTCAGAATGGTCCAAAATTTAAGAATATCTTAAAAAAAAAATATAGCTCTGGCTCAATCTTAGGATATAGATGGTATTGAAATAATTTAATTTTTCTGAATTTTCTACTTACATTTTTTGTTATTGAAAAAGAACAGCGATTAGCTTTAACATATACATTTAACATACAGTTTCTCATGTTTGTATATTATGAGCTGTTTTCTAATCTAGCAATCAAATTCCCGTAAGAATATTGAGAATCACTTATATTTATAGTATTTTTATAAAACAGTGTATCTTCAGATTAAGCTTGAGTATTTCTATAAAACATCACACGCAATTAACTTCATTAATGTCATTTTTTTCAAAAGGTCTAGCTCACTTATGTTATTCCGGTAACATTATTTATTGTCCAAATCTTCACAGGTCTTCATAAAAAGATGTTTCTTTGGGTGTTGCTGCTGAAAACTTTACTTGCTGGTGATGCAGAAAAAGGTAAGAAATTCGTGTCATTCATGGCAACCAAATTTCACTATACTGGGGGTCTTAAGGGGAGGTAATATCAATGCTGGGCTGACTCTCCCGTTTGCTGTAGCTATGTGAAATGTTGCGCATCCTCATTGTTACTGGTGCTCATAATTTGGCCTCATTAAAATGTCTCTAGGTCAATTTATATGAATTTTTTTTTTTGAAATCTACTTTTAGCGAAACAATTGAAACAATAATTTTAATTAACCAGCACCAAAATGAACTAAGTTCACACCTCCTCTCACTTTAACTAAAATATTAATAATCAGAAATTTTTTTAAAGCCAATCAGTAATGGTACTAAATCAGTCAGTAATAATTAGTAGATTCTGATTCTACACATTAACTATCAAGAATTGAAAACAAAGAAGCAAAACCAATGATTTTAGGAACACGCGGCTTTTTAGTGTGTTTATTAACACTTCAGTACAAAGGTGGCGGAATTATTTGCAAGAAAATATTTGTAGCAAAACAAAACATTGTATTTTTCATTTAAATACTTCCTTTTGAAAAAGTTTCTTTTTTTATCACTGCAATATCAATTTCAAATTTCTGCAGTGTTATTGCGGATGGTTTCCACTTATTTGTATTGGGTTCCCCCAGCTTGTTAATATAACGATTTTGCTTTTACCTTGACACACCAAACTTTTAAATTTCTAAGTTAAAATACTAGAAGCTATTGTTCTCAGGATGACCTCTTGGTTTTATAGTAACTGGAAGCAGTAAACAAATTATGACCAGTTATGCACAGAATTCCAGGGTTTTCTGCCAATCAAAACATACCATACAAAAGTAATTAACAAAAAAGCTGGTAGCATTGTGTTACCGACTGGTAGCCTTTACCGTTTGGTAGCCTTGCGGTAGAAAGCTCGCTTCCTGTTCGGGAGGTCGCGGGTTCAATCCCCAACCGAGTCATGCCAGCGACTATAACAGTGTGAATCAAACCTCTCTGCTTAGTACTCAGCAAGAGAGTAGGAATGATGTCTAAGGTGGTTGTCTAGTTGAGCGGTTCCTGTCATTACAGCTTCCGTAGCCCAAATGGGGGCTTTAAATGCTCTAGGACCTCCTTCGCAGGACCCTCATTGATAACAGTACCTTACGGAACTGAAGAGGCTATCCTGGGTAAACATTCGTAAATAAAATAAATAAATAAATGGAAGCGATGAATATCAAAACGATTAGACTTGGGAATAAAGACCATTTAAATAGCACTCGAAGTAACCGGAAATTTCATTAATGGAAGTTGGTCATTGATCGAAACTATTCAACATTTAAAATTGTGCCTTTTTGTAACAGCCCGGTTTTCCATAAATGATGTTATCAGCATTTTTGGCTCAAACAAAAACGAAATTGTTCAGATCTTTATGTATCCTTATGTATCAGATCAGTATCCATAAAGCCAACTAAAGAAAAACAGGAAAATTCATGTTTTATGATATGTTTTATGTAGAGCCAGGCAAAAAATTTTGTCGGTAAAAAGTGGGAACTTTTGTCTAGGTGACGAATATTTATTACCGACGAAGTGTTTTGTCGACGAAATATTTTACCGACGGATGTTTTTACCGATATCGATATGCATTCAACATTTTTATCAAAAATTAAAATGATGAATATGACGTCGCTACACATGACGTCATCACGTCATCTAAACATCATACAGTGCCATCGTCTTTCACCGATTTTGCAAGTTTTTGTACTCTAGTCAGAATCGAATTTCTGAATTTTCTAGCCAAAATTAAAAAGACAAAAATGAAGTCATCATCAGTGGCGTCACGTGACGTGACGTCATTCATTTTTATTTTGCATTCGCAATCCTTTTCGGCTCAGAGAATGCAGAAACGTCCACAGCAGACGTTTGCCACTGGATCATGAATGGCTTCTAACGAAAGTACCTATTCATCTATCTACCAAAAGTCTTTGATTGAAATGTTTCCAGTGTTTAGGTAGGAAGAAATGGTCCATTGAGGCAGGTACCATTGCAGAAGGTTCTTCAGATATCACTGTAGAGGATCGTCACTATTATTGTTGTATGTAGCTTTTGAAGGAGAGCTTTGAAGAACCTTATTTAGTATCAGTTAAGAGATACATCTAAGAATTTCAATAATCTATTTATTCAAAATTCAATGCGCAACTTCAAGTTATCGCTGAAAAATCTACCCCCAAGGAGATTGCCAATGCAGTGAATTTGTAAAAGTTTCACCTGAATTATAAAAAAGGTTTTGAAAAGAAAAAAGGAAACTCAAAAGTACTTAATAGTTTTTTCACTGAAAGATGTATCTGATGGACCTTGTGATGATACGAGTTGTCCAAAAAGGTAATTTCTTGTTGCATTTAAAAGCAAAGAGAGAAATAGAAGATTTGTTTCACACTAAATCATGTGCACTTTGAACTTTACCTAAAGTAATAGCCAGCATATCCTGCTGGTTATCATGCCAGATAAAGGTCAAGTTATGCCAGATCTCGAAAGTCGTGAGTGTGAAGGAAGTATTTTTAATGGTGTTCTCTGATATGCGGAGGCGGGAAATATGAAGCCAGCCCGCAGACGTATCGTTGTTGAATAGACCTTACATGCATGGCAAAGGCTATCTAAAGATCTCATTATTGATTCATTAAAGGTTTGCCTTCTAAGTATCAAGACCAATGCAAGTGAAGACGACATGATTCATTGCTTTAAAGAAAAGCAACCCTGTGTTGCAGGTAAAGATCATTTGAAAGATCAATAAAGCAGCTTGAAGCTGTCACAAAAGCATCATATACAAAGGTTGTTCTACTAAGTAGTAACTGAAAAATGGAAATTTGTAGATATTAATAGAAACAATTCATGACTCAAAACGAATAATTTCTTCACTGAGAAACATATATCTTTGAAATACAACTAAAATGCTGACAACTGTAGATGCTTTTTCAAACAAACATAAAATATATGGAGCAAAAATCAGAGCAATCCAAGTTTTCTTCTTAAGCTAGATAACCAACGAGTGAATGAAGGAACTGATATTAACTGAAACTGCATTTAAATCCACAATCAGCTTCAAGTCGAGACTGTACAAAAACATCCAACTGTACCTTGTAATACATTTACATTGGTTTCAACAGATAAAGTATACATACACATAATAGTTATGATTATTAGGGTTGGATTACTTGGCAATTTATCAATACAAAACTGAAATTTAGGAAGTACTTAATAAATTTCCTCATTGGATTTATCATCTAATAAAATTTCTTCAATAAATCATTCATATCAATTATTAAATCTAGGAAATCTCTCAGATCAATACATATGTTTTCACTGGATTGATGAAAAAACACACTGTTGCAACATTAGTTTTTTTCAAAACAAATAGTCGGAATATTTGAAACCTGAGTACCTCATTGTTGTACAACTTAATGTTGGTGTTTTTTTCTAATGTCAGTTGCTGACTGGATTGGAGTATTTGCTGAAATACCTCTAGCACGCACTTCTTCAATGTGGTCGCCCCATGAAGATAACTTTGCCACACCTGATTGTCAATTTTACTGTTCACGTTAATCTCGATGCATTTGTGCTTGGATGCATTCGTTGGCATGCTTCTTCTTTCTAGCGTATAGTCATGAACAAGAGCCACCAATTCTAAGAAAAAATCAAGGAAACAAACAGAAAAAAATTCTTGGGCTTTATGGTTGCAGTGCCTTAGGAGTTCCTAAAGCTTCAAACTTGAAACTTTCAGAAAAGATAGATGAACTACCTCTCTGTTTTATGTAGATTAGGCATTTTTGAGGCGCAAATATTAACTTCATAACAAGCAGAAACGCTGTACCATGATTTTCTTCAATTTTCACTTGTAACATCTTCTAGCAAACTCACAGACATTTTAAAAACGATTAAACATCGTTGTTTGTGGCTTTGAACAATGAATAAAAGTGTTGTGTAAGCTAGCGAGTCCCCTCATTTTTAAATTTTCTGCGTTGGATTGGCACATAAATAATCATTCGCTTTCACAAAAATCCCGTGAAATGCCAGACGCAATTTGGCATCAAAGGGATGCCGACACAATAGATTTTAACAGTAGAATTGAATAGCTATTGAAATGAGTTGTGATTCCATCTCCTTTTATACGTCCATGGACCGACTCAATTTTCGGCATTATAATAAAGCGCGGATTAACATTTTTATATCAAATTGGCTTTTCTACTGCAGATAATAGAGTCTTAAAATATTTACATCAATAATTGAACCATTAACCTTAATGGAATTTGTAAAGTCATGTACACAAGGAAACTAGTGTGTGGTAAGTATAAAACGTTCATCACCCTCAAGTAAGAAGTTGTCTAAATGTTATGCTATGCATTTATAAATCTTTTTAATACTAGACCAAATTATCAAATATGTACAAGGAGTTACAAAATCAAGGACGGTTGCCATTACCACCAAAAATAGAACTGCCTTGAAGATAACCACATCATATACATATATATATATCATCATAATACATCATAAAATATACTAAAACACTATATACATTTTTATAGACATACTTTAAAGATTTATTCTTGAGATTTATTTTCTTCTCTTCGTCAGGACGTTTTTGAACATTTAATATTTTTAATGTAATTTAAAACTTTTTATGAAAAAAATCGACCAAGTTAATTCATGCATTCAACTCATGATGTTCATTATGGACGCCATTTTTATTTAGAAATTCATTCGGATGAAATCCGATTGTGACGTCAGAAGGTTGTCCGCGTTAAGTTTTGGGACAAAGAATCCCCCGTGAAAGCGTATTAATAGTTCATTAAAATGTTAAAAGACTTAACATTATGTGAGAATTTTGATGAAATTTTGAAGGATTCTTGTGCGTGACAGGAAAACATAAAAAATTCTGACATCAGCCCTGTTAGACAATAATTTAGCATTTACATTACAGTTTCGTTTTTGTCGGTTCACAGAATCATGACTCCACAAATCAGGTTGACAATTTCTTATATTTGAAGACAAGTTAATTTTTACGAGGTTTCATTAGAAAAAGCGAGGTCTCCGCAAAGTGCAAACAAAGACAGCATGGCGGGTTTTTTCTTCGTGAACATTCTGTGCACAATTGTCTTTCATTGAGCATTTACTTTGATATTTATCTCTAATATCTTCAGATAAGAATTAAAGGCACATTTCTTCAAGCTTCCAGTAGGTCTTTAAGGAGTAATGAAATCATTACAAATATTTTCTAGTTTAGGTGGTATGCAACAGCTAAAATATTTACGCAGATTTTGTAACTCCCTTCAATTCAAAATTCCCAACCTATGATTACGATATGATTTATGCATTCCTTTTATGTTGACATGGTAACGAAATGGCCATTTAACATCCAGTTGATTTCTATCTATGACTAATATAACTTGTGCAAAATAAAAAACAAATGATATATAAACACATGCAGTTTCTGCAGTTTGGACAAAAACTTACCGTAAAGTAAATTGAAATTTATCGTGCAATGGAACTCAAGCACACGATATTTCGAAGACAGTTCAGTGTACTGAAGTTAAGAGGTATAAAGTAGTAGGGTTAGGAGTAGTACGTTGAACGCATTAACGCAAAACAAAATGGTGCAGATGAGGCGTGATTTCTCGAAAACAAGTCTAACTTCACTAGCCTTTCATCTGTACAGGACCAAAAAAATCATCGGCCTATTTTAATACTCTTAACGGTCCCTGAGTAATAACCGTTCCTCTACTAAATTGACAACGAGATGTAAATTAAGCCATTCGAATACCCAAACGAATCAGATACTGAGTAGGCCAACTTTTCACATAATCTTTTCGACAAAGATTCACCGAAGGATGATTTTGTTGATGTTATCTAACATAATTATTAAAGTCTGTTCATAAATTATATGCACTGATTTCAGCTTTTATATAAAAACCAGGCTCAAGGGAATTTATGTAATTTGTTAAATCTGGTTTCCACATGGTAACTGAAATTAGTGCACATATTTTTTGAACAGACTTTAATATGCTCATTTTGTTATTTTAGAAAAAAGTATAAAGTTAATATTTTAGATAAACTTCCCCGGTTTTAATTAGATGAATTTGGTAATTGCTCTTGTTCTATAATGAAAATAATAACCACGAATTTATGAGTTCGTGTAAAGTAACCAAAATCTATCTTAAAAAAAACTTTATGACGTTCATGATTACCATATCTAAGCATTGCTAACTTCAGAAAAAGATAGCTTATCCTTTCCATCAAAAGAAATCTATGCTTCCATGGATACAGTCATTTTCTAATTAAGATACATTTGTAAAATAAGCATCGAAAATCGCATTTAATTCCTGTAAATCCAAGACGACTAAAGGTTCACAAAAGTATTCGAAAAAATGTTTCTCTGGATGTTGTTTTTTACATTCCTATTTCCTGTTGATGCTACAAAAGGTAAGAAAACTAAGTTAGTAATTCTCCAAATCATGGAATATTCTACCAGACTTCTTTTTCGACTTGAAACAGACGAATTATCGATGACTGTCTAATTAATAACATTGTTATAGACAACAGGAAATACTTTTTAGAGACAGCAAATATTTTGAGTGCGAATGAGTGTCCTTAAACAAAATATGAAATTTGCTTCAAAGTCCTGTAGTTTCTTACTGAAACATAGATTTCTGTAACCTAAAGGATAAAAATTTAAACAATAATCATAAACATGATTTTGATATTTTTTTTTAGACAGAATATTTTAATAACAAATTGGCAACCCGTGTGATCAATACTTTTATGATTGATATTTTGCCCTTGGGTGGTCAGGTTTAAATTTCCACCCGATAGTGTCTTAATGAAGTCTTAGCTAGGTTTTATGTGGCCTGACATCATAGATTTAGGAAAAGTAAAAAAGGAAGGTGGTCAAATTGATAGGTCGAAGTGTTTGTACAATTTCAAAAAATAACAACATCAAAAACATATCAAAAAACGTATTATAACACGTCACTGATAGTTTTTAGTCCTTAAGTGTCAAGCGTAGTGGTTGGTTATTCCGCCCGCCGACTTGCAACTGGTACATGACTTACCGCCAGAGATACGTATAGCATTGCTGTAACTTCCCCAAAGGCCAGTGTACAGTTAGTCGATGGTTCCTAATGGGCTGATTCGCTGATTTTAAAGCGTATCAACCTCGAACCCAGGGTTTCTTGCCTTTTCGATATACGGATGGCGGCGAAGAAGACCCTGGTCCCGGCTGCTGCGTTCTCTGATTTCATTGGTTCAGCAGGATTCTCGAATAATTTAAGCAGCGCGTTGTTTATCAAAATGGTAAACGCAGAAGCGAGAATGAAAGTCCGAGCACGTGGTTTGGAAGAGAAAATTTTATAAATTCATTGTTTTTGGAAAACCATTATATTTTTGTTTTCCCTTAATTGGCATACATTCCAACTTATCCACCCTTCATCCTACATGTGTGTTTTAGGCCAAACTTGATAGGATAATAATGATTTTAATAAAATATTTTTTAGTTAAAAAAGGCTGCCAGTGTGACTTTTAGTTCTCTGACTAATTTGTGCCGTTCCTTCCCCATAATTTTCAAGTGGCATATCAGTTGACTGATGAATATAATTTTTTAGTTAAATGTACGAAGAGTTATTGAAAATTACTCCTAAAAAAAGTCTATTCTCGAAAACCTAGAGTTGGAGGAACATGCAGATTGTGCAGTCTTACTGTTACTGACAACAGCTTTTTGTTGAAAATACAATCTGTGTCTGGTGAAAAGAAAAAACTTAAGCAGGAAAATCTCAACAGTATGTGGTGTAAATATACATGTTGGTGACGGCTTTTCAGAAACTATATTTCTTGGAGAAAATCTTAAATCAGAGAAGAGAAGTCAAATTGAATAAAGACAAAAATTTTCCATTAAACGAATGTCTGCTGGTTCACCTGAAACCAGCACGTAACCACCTGCAAAATCAATGGTTACTACAATAGAATCGAAAAAGCATCTTAATTTTGACACAACACAATCTTCCTTTACAAATTTAAACACCAATAAAAAAGTCAACATACATACATCTGCATATCATAAACACTATGATGAAATCATAACTATGTCAATAACACTGATGCAAAAAAAAAATCCGGTCAGCTTTAAATACAAAACAACCATTGGCCATTGTTGGGGTCATTAACGATCATTGCCCACACATATATACTTTTGGGTATAAAACGAAATATTTTCAAAGAAAACATCAATTTAAAAAGTTTGTGTCAGAAAAGGTTCGCCATCAGTCTTGAAACAACTGCATATGAAGGGTTAACACAATTCGATTTTAGTACAACGTCTAATACAGTTTTGCAGCAAATATGTAAGGTTTGCTGTTACTGGTATATAAAACCCAATTAAAAAACAAATATTATGTAAAATGAATAGCTACATTTATATTTTCATAGTTTTGTTTGTAATTGTCATTGATCTTAATTCTGACTTCCTAATTCCAAAGGTGAAAATAAATAAAGATCATGATTATAACAGTGTAGAATTTTTTGTTTTAGTTTGATCCACAGTGATGTGCAGTGTTTTTAAAATAAAAATATTTTGAACTTGCTTTGACTTACATTCCATATTGTTTGTTATTCTGAATTAGGAACATTGACAGTACTACTTTATTATAAATATTATATAAAGAGCTAGATATCTTATTTATATATGAATTATGTTATGTTTAATGTTTGATGATATCCACAAAAAGCGAAGTCGAAGACCATGTTTTTTATGATAAAAAACCAAAATGCAGTAGAAATTTTCAAATAACAATATATTTCTTACCACGACTCGATGCAATGTGTGCTTCACCAATGACCACAGCCACAACATTATATCTTGATATACTTGGCTCCAAAATAGTTTTAAAGTTTTTTCATTAAGAGCCCCCTCAGGATGACAGAAAACAATTTAAGCTTTCCCTCCCAGAATCAACGGGGAAAAATGTTATATCATTTTCTTCCTCATAATTACTACAGTTAACTTCTGAAAAAAATATTATCTGTAACAAATTCTCTTCCTGCATTACTCTTAGGAATACCAATCTTGTTTAAACAATTCATCTGGTTTTCAATGGTCGAATTTAGGGGACTAATAACGATAACTATGTTTGAAATTTAGGTTTGAAGCAAATATTATCAAGGTTGCACGATAACAAAGCAAGTTGCAGCCTTTCAAAAAGCTTCACAACATTTCCATGTTTATTAATCGTGAACCCTCTCTTCTGATCTTTCTGTTTGATACTAATAGAAGGTTCGCTGTCTACTTATTATTTTTCACATAATTTATGTAGAACTTGCTTACTCGAAGAAGCAACTATGAAAATGTGGGGCTTACTGAGGCAAATATTGCATAAATTAAAATCCACACTTATACTGTTGATTTTGAGCAGCCGGGACCAGGGTCTTCTTCGCCGCCATCCGTATATCGAAAAGGCAAGAAACCCTGGGTTCGAGGTTGAAAGCGTATCGGAGCGGAGCATCGATATGAGCCATGACTGGACTCAAACATGGGTCGCAGCGGTCGCACTCAAAGGTACTAACCACTACACCATCGCTACACCAAACTTGTTGCCTTGTTCTCTAGATTTTGGACAAAAAGGGGTGAAAATGAAGTAGTGAAGTCATTCAGAATTGAAATGTGATCAAAGTAAAGACAAGATGCCCTGATAGGCGAAATGATTTCTGCAAAACCAAAGACACAATATGCCCTTTTGGAATTTGAAAAAGGTTATATGATTTCCAAAATAAAACATCAAGAAAAAAAGCACACAGATTTTGGACAGGCAAAATGATGTATTTTAATAGACATAAATCAGCATACATAACAGAAATCAGACATTTCTGTTTTACTTTGATTAACAATAAGCCTTGCATTTGCAAACATTCATGACATGTTTATAAAAATTCCTTAAGTTGTAAATGTTGGAAACAGAAAATTCCAAAGTGTATTTTAGAATAAATATACCGAATTTCAAAATAATTTTTACATCAATGAAAAACCATTTTCAAGTTCTTTCGGCTAGTATATTTTTATGAAAAATGAAAGAGTGGTTCTTGAAAAAATAAAGAAAATGTCTTGGAAAAATGTGATTAAATTTTTAATGGTCGATTCTTTTCAGATATCTCAGCGATTACGTACGAAAATCATATTCTTTAAAGATTTGATATGCACTGTCAATCTTATTAATTACGCGAGAGTTCTCTTAAGGGTTCAGCATGCGTTTCAAAAGTCAAAAAAAATGTTTTTCAATTTTTTCTGACAGATGTAATCATTAGGTTATTATTAAACAAAATTTGTAGGGAAAAATATTACTTTTTGAGGAAGTTATGGGCATATTTCGTTATTCAACATTTTTAAGTTATGACAATCTTTAATCTAATTTGTTATATACTCATAAAGCGTTTAATCAAATTGGCAGTTCACTTTTTGAATTTATTAAAGGGTGTCATATTGTCGTATATGCGATGAGAAATTATTAGTGTTCTACCTTCTTTGAGCTCCATCTTCCCAGCAAGTGGCTCGTTTCCTTTAAAACTTTTCACGGCGGTAGATGAAAGGCTGTTAACGAAAAGTGTGCCCGCGATTTGAAAGAAAGTTCCTGATTGGCTCAAAATCCGTGATTGTTTTCAATGGTCTAATAGCGCAGAAGTATGGAAAAAATCTGTTTGTCTCCTGAACAAAACCATTTATTGGGATTCGCGGGCACACTTTGTTTCCACTGATTGTGAGGAATCGACACAACCAAAAAAACATTCAACAAACCTTTTTCTTCGGGACTTGGAGCTCAAAGAAACTCACAAAAGTCCGTATTTTTGATCGTTTTTACAGACTAATTTCTTCCTTATTATTATGTAAATATATCATTTTATACACCGTTGGAAAGAAAATTTATTGCTCTACATGAATTCAAAAAATATTTTACTTAAAATGTACTGTAAAAAGAAGTAACGGTTTTTTCTTCCATCCGATAATAAAAAAAATGAAGCCATTATGTCGCATATGCTTTGAAAAAGGAAGCTTGCAATCGAACTTTCAATCGAACTTTCATTTTATGGGATCAGAGCTTGAAATTTGAAAGTTTTGAAAGTAGATAGTTAATTTGTATAACACTCTTGACGAACGTGATTTGTCAGGCTTTTAAAATGTTAAGCGCGCTTTCTTTAGTGTACAGATACTCATATTTGCTAGTTCGTTTTTTGCCGGACGGAAGGATTCTTTAATCTCCTCATTCTTCAAAGTTACTACACTGGTTTCTTGAAATTTGTCTCAATCTGCCTGTATATTAATGTATTGTAACAATTAATCACATTATTGACAGAATTTGAAAAAAAAATTCCGTCCGATAATATATAAGACGTTCCGTCCGATATATTTCATTCTTCTAACTACGTCCCGTTTCGATAGAATCAAGTATGGAATCTAAAAATTTAAAATGGGAAATTTTATCGATTTCCGTCCGACACTAATATAAAACTCCAAATATTTCTTCCCCTGTAATGGGTATTGCCTTTTTAAATTTAATCAAACAAAATAGACCTATAACCGACTCATTAACGTATGAAGCATCAGTTACTTTCATATCAGTAATTTTCTATTGCCATCATTATCGATTTTTCCGTCCGACATTTAATTAACAAATAAACAGACCCAAAGACAATTTTGTATTGTGTTACATGATGTGTGGTATTTTGAATTTACAGACAGTTGTAATGTACAGACATTAAATACTAATCGAAGATCCTTTTGCATCCTTTTGGTTCTTTGTTGTGAGTTTTTTCGACTAAAATGCATGACACGGAGCTTTGATTACGCGTAAACGCACGTACGAAGTTTCGAAAAACCGCTAGTATTTTTTGCTTTCGCAGAAATCCAAAAAGGTTCTTTCAAAACGATAGACCATAAACGTCGTGTGTAAGGAAAATTCCATCAAAAGTTGAGATGAGAGTTTCATATGTCAACGACATTTAATAAGATTTTAATAATAGAAATCAAAGGCTTGGGGAATTAGTTGTGATTACTTCTCTTTTTGTAGGTCTTCTAACAAATAAATGTGCAAATGATTTTCTTCGTTTTAATAAGTCATTCGGTCTTAAACATAATGGCCACAACAAAGACATCAAAACTCTAAACATTTCTGACCCAAATAAACCATCATTGCTAAATCGCGTGTTTACAAATGCAATAGTTTCTATTTTAGAGATCTGATATCAATTCAGTTCAAGTTATTTTATGTATTTAAGTATGTAATATGGACGAGCAACGACCGTATCACATGTTTTATCCAAATAACCTATAATGTTACTGTCATTTAGATTCTTAAAAGGACAACTGTGGTATTCAAATGACTCCTATTTCAGATTAACAGTTAACCCGTGCTCTAAGCCCGCAGTAATTATGCAGTTGTTATTAAAAATGAAATTCACTACTATACAAAAACATTCCGCGGAGCTTTTTAGAATTCAGAAATCTAAACAGTTTTCCATCCTGACAAATATAGTTGAACTTGCAACCTTTAGTTCCGAAGTGACCAAAACAATTATATAGCCAAATTTTATTTCACAAATTTTGAAATTTTATAGCTGGAAATATCAGTTCATTCAACAGCAGCGATTCATGCCTTAATGGATATATCCTTCCTGGCGTTCAGTGTCAAGGTACAACTCTTCAAGATTCTATTCAGCATGCACATATACTGTTGGTTTCATTTTAACAAAATATTTTTAATTTTTGTTATAGCAATAAACTTCACTATCAATTTCATAAATCGCACAACAGAACATATCCCCATTGTCCAACCTGCTTCATTTCCGGAAACAGACAAGATATCAGTATGCACTTGGTTTCTATTGAAAGTCTTTCCTATGAAAAGGAAAATTCTTTTTTCGTACTCAACACTTCATTCTCACAGTAGAATAGAAAGTAACTTTTCAATATTTCTTAATGGAAAAGGCGTTTATGGCGTAATAAATGGAACAGAAATAAATTCCATTAGATCAGTGACATTGTTATTGAATAAATGGATCCATATTTGCTGGATATGGCGAGCTTCTGGTGACATATTATTTTACTATAATGGAAAATTGTATCACCAAATACAAACAACATTGTCTGATTTCAACCATGCATTTCCGGAGAGCTCTGGTATGTTAATGCTTGGTCAAGATATACATTATGCTGTTGACAATCTGGAGCAGATGTTTGAGGGAAAGATCAGTCGTCTCTATATTTACAACACAACACTAACTCCTGCTGAAGTCGAAAATATGTATAAAGATAAACCAATTACAAGTGATGTTATTCTAGGCTGGTGGCAATTTAAAAACAAAGCCAGTGGAACCATAATTGTAGAGGAGCAAGGTATGAACAAAATTTATAAATTTATACTTAACTTTCTATTTCATAGATTTCTTACTTTCAGTAGCTGAGCATCTCAACTAAACAGGCAAGTATCGACAAAATATTTGGCAAAACGTTTTCTTTTAGCAAAAAGTAAAGGAAGAGACTCTTCGATTTTCAGACAAATTTTTTTGCTGTACTAAGTAAATGTTTCTGTGGAATTCTTATTGTTATTATAGGATAGTTTAAAAAATGGTTCAGCTTTTTATTTTAACCATTTTTTTTTTTTTTTTTTTTTTTTTTAAATTCAAAATTCAAAATTTTAACCATTTGTTTACCGTTTTTTCAACTTTTCATTTGATGTATATGGTACGGGGAATATGATGAATTGGGAATTATGCATGTTCCCCGGTTATTATGCATAATAACCAAAAATTGGTTTCTATTTGGGTAATTTTGCATAATAACCGGCCATTTTCTATAATTCCCATTAAAGTTGGTAAATGTAACAAATATCATGAGGTTCGTTACTTTCACCGGTTATTTCACTTAATAACCATTCGTTTTTGGGAAGTGTTATTTATCAACCTGTTATTCTTTTGTATATGATGAAGTTATAAGATTAATGAGAAAATAAGATTTTTTTGCATAATCGGGATCAATTCACAACTAGCACAGCAGGAATCATCGATATTGCTGATGTCCCTTCAAATGATATATCACTCGAGAATGCGCGGGAAAGTCATCGTTATCTGGTGAGCAAGGCTACAAGCTGTGCAACTGTAAGACAGCTTGCCCAAACAATTCGTGCTCGTGTAGGAAAGCTAAAAAACTGTGTACTTCTAAGTGCCACAGCTGCTTACCCTGTGACAAAAAATAAAAGACATTGATATGTTAAGTTTTACTCTTTTGTAAGTTTTATTTTCTTAGTCTTCTAGTTTCGTTTTGTCATCGTTTGATGGTTATTTTAGAGTAAAAAAAAAACAGCTTTATAAAAATAGAACGACGTTATTTTTCTTGGAGATACTACATTAACTAACTTGAAAAGTATTTTAACATACCTTTTTTCGCTTTTTATATCTTCAAAATCTTCTTCCGAGAAGATCTTCTTTTTAATCCGAGCAAGCTCGACGTGGTAAGGTATAGCTTGATAAACGACGTAAAACAGAGAAACGACACGTCTCCTTTCCTTTCAATTCTGTTTTGCAAATTTTACATAATCACCAAAACAACCTAGAAATTATGCATACTAGCCGGTGAATTTGACAAATAGAACACTTTTTAATCACATAAAGTCTGTATTAATCAAATTACCAAATTTGACCGGGAATTATGTAAAATAACTGGTTAATATGCATAATCCCCGAATTTATCACAATCCCCGTAACATGTATATTTTTCTTTGATGGCGAATGTTGTACTGCCAGTAAGTGTCGCAAAATCGCCAGTAAGTGTCGCAACTAAAATTTTTATTCCTTTTAATTTTTTTTAACAATAAATGTCGTAATGTTTTTCTGTGATAGTCAGTGTGTAACAAGTAAAGCGTTATTCATCAAAATAGTTTGTCCTAAATAATGTTTTATTTTTTGAAGTCTTTTCTCCAATCCTCATGCACTAATACTAATACACTATTAATCACTCACAACTAGCTAGAATCAATCAGAACCAAGCATAACCATCCAAGACCAATATGAATCAATTTTAATATGTGGTTTTCTACGTATCTAATTTTCTGTGATGTGAAAACACAAATCCAAATATGCTCCCGTTCATGTTTAATGATTACGATGTTTTTGTTTATACCCTATTTGTTTTCCTTGGGAAGAAGAAATATCCGTCCAAACTCACGGAAAAAGTATGAGCTCTTTTAAAAGATAATTCATTAAGGCAAGCCTATATTCACCTTTCTTAAAAATGCTAAAAGGTGTACTTGGATGGCAGCCATTCCATTTGAGAAGTAGGAGTTTCTGAACAAAGACCAGATTTTGTGCTTTTGCTTGACATTGGTATCTGTATGACTGATTTTTTTCTCCAGATGCATGCGCATTTACTGCCCTGTAAAGATAATGAACAAGACAAAAACATACAATAGGTCGAAGTTTATTTTGATTTTTTAAACACGGAATAGATACAGTCGAGGTGGAAAATTGAACTACAACAATAGCTTTTTCAGTACACACGGAATCTTTTTCCTAATACTTTGAATAAAGCGTGCATCTTGAAGTATCTTCAACTATTTATATTATGGCTTTATTTTTAAAATCAGACTCCACAGTTGGTCAAGCCTCCAAAATGAAAAGGATAGATCTTTCTGTTCAGTTTTAGCAATGATTGAATCAACGCATTAACATTCAAGACATTCTTCATTTAATTGGTTGTTGCAACTTTCCATGTTTTCCTAATGTCATTATGTCATTATGTCACTAAGTCGTTTCCCTTAAAGTTGTGTTCTACAGAAATGTGTTTTTCATGCAGGAAACTGAAAAATAAATTAAAAAAAACAAAACTTTTTAAAATTGACCACAGAATATTATTGTGAGCCTTACTTTAACCTTTACTAGGTCGATATGGATGTTTGAGTGACAGTGAATGTGTCATTAATGCAAAATGCAATCTATCCCAACGAGTATGTGGTTGTATGGATGGATATGTGAATGATGGTTACAATCATTGCAAAGGTGTTTCTCAGTTTTAGTGTAAATATTAATTTTCATGCGATGAATGTTCATCAACACTGAAACTACTACAATGCTACAACATTTAACTCAATGAAAATCAGAAGATGTTTGTATAGGCAATTAAATTTTTCTCAAAGTTTAATTATTGTCTTTTTCCAGATCATCTTCAGGTTCTGTGTCATCAATGACGCTATTATAGGTTTATACTGGTAATTGCCTGCCCAAAATCAATGTATGAATTAATTCAAAATACCACGTAAATAGGAGATATTTGTCATATGAAATTGATCAATTATATATTTCAAGACCCGTTGTCCTGGTGCTTATTTCCTTAAAACTCTGTAAAACTTCTAACACTCTTTTTGAATTTAATTCAATTATTTTTCTAGCAATAAACTTCACCATCAATTTCAAAATACTCACAAAAAATGATCTTCCCACCGTAAAATCTGTATCATTTCCGAAGACAGAAACATTATCAGTGTGCACATGGTATTTACCAATCGTCATTCCCAAGAAAGAAAAATTCATTTTCTTCTACTCAACTCCTGATTTCGACGATATGTATGAAAATTTCTTTGCTCTATGGCTTCATGGAGACCGTATTGAAGCATCCATTAAAGAAAAGGAAGTAGACTCAAGTGGATCTTTGAGTATCTCATTGAATAAATGGGTTCACATTTGCTGGATGTGGCGTAGTGATGATTACATATTGCTTTACTATAACGGGAAATTACATAAACGTACACCTACTACACATTTTGAATTCAAAACTGCATTTCCAAAGAGTTCTGGCGAATTGATTCTTGGTCAAGATTTGGACAAAAAAGTTATAAACAACCCTCAGCAAATGTTTGAAGGGAAGATCAGTGGTTTTTATATTTTCAATGGAATACTAACGCCTGATGATGTTGAGAACATGTACAAAGATAAGCCAATCAGTAATGACATTATTGTTGGTTGGTGGGAATTTAAAAACAAAGCCAACGGAGTCGAAATTATAGAGGAAAGAGGTACTTACATTTTTTAAATTACCCATACCATTTGTGACTTTAATTTCAATATTTTCCAGGATAAGCTTACCTTGTTAAACTTACGCAAATCTGTTCCTATTCATCACATATTTGCAATCTCTAATAAGTCTTCCATTCAAAGAATTGATATACTCCTGTTGGAAATTTAAAAAACAATAATACCGTTTTCCATTGAACACGAAAATATTTTCCAAACACTTTGCATAATGCATCAATTTTGAAGTATCTCCAACAATTGAAACTTTGATTTCATATACCTGAAGTAGGATCTAACGTAGGCGCTGCCTGGAAATGACACTCATAGATGTTTACGTTCAGTTGCGGCGGTGATCGAATCAACGCATCAATCTTCGAGATATTCTTAATTTGCTTGATTTCTTCAAATTGTCTACAGTTCCTTTATGTCAATTTTATTTATGTTGTATTTCCAAAGATATGTCAGTGCACACGCGAATCCTGTTGTTGATCTTATAACATCGTGATTAGTGTTCCTTTTATCATTATTAGGTCGATATGGATGTTTGAGTGACAGTGATTGTGTCATTAATGCAAAATGCGATCTATCCCAGCGAGTATGTGGTTGCATGAATGGATATGTAAATGATGGTTACAATCATTGCAAAGGTGTTTCTCAGTTTTAGTATAAATATTAATATCCATCCGATGAATATTCATCAACACTGAAACTGCTACAATGCTACAACATTTAACCCAATGAAAATCAGAAGATAATTGTATAGGCAATTAAATTTTTCTTAAAGTTTAATTATTGTCTTTTTCCGGATCATCTTCAGGTTCTGCGTCATCAATGACGCTATTATAGGTTTATACTGGTAATTGCCTGCCCAAAATCAATGTAAGAATTAATTCAAAATACCACGTAAATAGAAGATATTTGTCATATGAAATTGATCAATTATATATTTCAAGACCCGTTGTCCTGGTGCTTATTTCCTTAAAACTCTGTAAAACTTCTAACACTCTTTTTGAATTTAATTCAATTATTTTTCTAGCAATAAACTTCACCATCAATTTCAAAATACTCACAAAAAATGATCTTCCCACCGTAAAATCTGTATCATTTCCGAAGACAGAAACATTATCAGTGTGCACATGGTATTTACCAATCGTCATTCCCAAGAAAGAAAAATTCATTTTCTTCTACTCAACTCCTGATTTCGACGATATGTATGAAAATTTCTTTGCTCTATGGCTTCATGGAGACCGTATTGAAGCATCCATTAAAGAAAAGGAAGTAGACTCAAGTGGATCTTTGAGTATCTCATTGAATAAATGGGTTCACATTTGCTGGATGTGGCGTAGTGATGATTACATATTGCTTTACTATAACGGGAAATTACATAAACGTACACCTACTACACATTTTGAATTCAAAACTGCATTTCCAAAGAGTTCTGGCGAATTGATTCTTGGTCAAGATTTGGACAAAAAAGTTATAAACAACCCTCAGCAAATGTTTGAAGGGAAGATCAGTGGTTTTTATATTTTCAATGGAATACTAACGCCTGATGATGTTGAGAACATGTACAAAGATAAGCCAATCAGTAATGACATTATTGTTGGTTGGTGGGAATTTAAAAACAAAGCCAACGGAGTCGAAATTATAGAGGAAAGAGGTACTTACATTTTTTAAATTACCCATACCATTTGTGACTTTAATTTCAATATTTTCCAGGATAAGCTTACCTTGTTAAACTTACGCAAATCTGTTCCTATTCATCACATATTTGCAATCTCTAATAAGTCTTCCATTCAAAGAATTGATATACTCCTGTTGGAAATTTAAAAAACAATAATACCGTTTTCCATTGAACACGAAAATATTTTCCAAACACTTTGCATAATGCATCAATTTTGAAGTATCTCCAACAATTGAAACTTTGATTTCATATACCTGAAGTAGGATCTAACGTAGGCGCTGCCTGGAAATGACACTCATAGATGTTTACGTTCAGTTGCGGCGGTGATCGAATCAACGCATCAATCTTCGAGATATTCTTAATTTGCTTGATTTCTTCAAATTGTCTACAGTTCCTTTATGTCAATTTTATTTATGTTGTATTTCCAAAGATATGTCAGTGCACACGCGAATCCTGTTGTTGATCTTATAACATCGTGATTAGTGTTCCTTTTATCATTATTAGGTCGATATGGATGTTTGAGTGACAGTGATTGTGTCATTAATGCAAAATGCGATCTATCCCAGCGAGTATGTGGTTGCATGAATGGATATGTAAATGATGGTTACAATCATTGCAAAGGTGTTTCTCAGTTTTAGTATAAATATTAATATCCATCCGATGAATATTCATCAACACTGAAACTGCTACAATGCTACAACATTTAACCCAATGAAAATCAGAAGATAATTGTATAGGCAATTAAATTTTTCTTAAAGTTTAATTATTGTCTTTTTCCGGATCATCTTCAGGTTCTGCGTCATCAATGACGCTATTATAGGTTTATACTGGTAATTGCCTGCCCAAAATCAATGTAAGAATTAATTCAAAATACCACGTAAATAGAAGATATTTGTCATATGAAATTGATCAATTATATATTTCAAGACCCGTTGTCCTGGTGCTTATTTCCTTAAAACTCTGTAAAACTTCTAACACTCTTTTTGAATTTAATTCAATTATTTTTCTAGCAATAAACTTCACCATCAATTTCAAAATACTCACAAAAAATGATCTTCCCACCGTAAAATCTGTATCATTTCCGAAGACAGAAACATTATCAGTGTGCACATGGTATTTACCAATCGTCATTCCCAAGAAAGAAAAATTCATTTTCTTCTACTCAACTCCTGATTTCGACGATATGTATGAAAATTTCTTTGCTCTATGGCTTCATGGAGACCGTATTGAAGCATCCATTAAAGAAAAGGAAGTAGACTCAAGTGGATCTTTGAATATCTCATTGAATAAATGGGTTCACATTTGCTGGATGTGGCGTAGTGATGATTACATATTGCTTTACTATAACGGGAAATTACATAAACGTACACCTACTACACATTTTGAATTCAAAACTGCATTTCCAAAGAGTTCTGGCGAATTGATTCTTGGTCAAGATTTGGACAAAAAAGTTATAAACAACCCTCAGCAAATGTTTGAAGGGAAGATTAGTGGTTTTTATATTTTCAATGGAATACTAACGCCTGATGATGTTGAGAACATGTACAAAGATAAGCCAATCAGTAATGACATTATTGTTGGTTGGTGGGAATTTAAAAACAAAGCCAACGGAGTCGAAATTATAGAGGAAAGAGGTACTTACATTTTTTACATTACCCATACCATTTGTGACTTTAATTTCAATATTTTCCAGGATAAGCTTACCTTGTTAAACTTACGCAAATCTGCCCCTATTCATCACATATTTGCAATCCCTAATAAGTCTTGCATTCAAAGAATTGATATACTCCTGTTGGAAATTTAAAAAACACGCGAATCCTGTTGTTGATTTTATAACATCGTGATTGGTGTTCCTTTTATCATTATTAGGTCGATATGGATGTTTGAGTGACAGTGATTGTGTCATTAATTCAAAGTGCGATCTATCCCAACGAGTATGTGGTTGCATGGATGGATATGTGAATGATGGTTACAATCATTGCAAAGGTATCATTCACTTTCATTTTGATAGAACGCTTTGAAAGTTTTTGGGGTTGGTCAAAAATATGGATGGAAGTCACACTGAAGCCTAAATCTTATCAAGAGCTTTATTTGTATTTGCTTTTCGTGGAATTGTTTTACGATCATGTTAAACGAATTTTTATATTGGTGAACCAATCTTTCAGTAAGTAACATTATTTTAAAAACTGCATCTGAAGAACTTGAGGTGTTAGTGTTGGTTGAAATATCAAAACTTTAACACTTAATTATTAGAGTGGACTTGAAGTGGGAGTAATTTCATTATCTCCATGAAAAATTTGTTCATCATTGAACCCTATTAGGACTAATCTTTTTGGGACTCTGAGGAACTAGAGAGGGGGAAGGAGGTGGGTGGTGGGGTTTGGAGAGCATTAGGGCCGCGCTCCATAAAATCTTAACGAATCAATATTATTCCTTGAAATTTGGAGCAGTGGGACCTTTATTTATTTTGTACATTTTGCTATAATTTTTATGAACAGGTGGCCCATTGTTCTATTGTTATGACGTCATTATGTACATTTGGTAGGCAATTATCGAATTTGTTTGTGAAATTGGTGAAGATTTTTGAGTGGATGGAATATATAGGTTTACAAGTAAATAAGTTGCTTAAATGAATTCATCATGAAAATACTCTTCCAATGATCTATCACATGAGTTGCCTTCAAAAGAAAAAAATGCTATTTTTTTGGTACCGCCAAATTTAAACAATGAGCATAATTTTTTTAATAACGTTTTAGAAAGTTACGAAAAGTCACAAAGGTTCAGAACGATACCCCTAATATTAAAAAAGTCATTAGCAAAACAATCGGTGGGGGCCACTATGTCTGTCCTAATAGGGTTAAGTCTGTTTTGTGCTACAAGAAAATTCAAGAAATGAAAAGGTCTACAAAACCGTTTTTCTGCTGAACAAAGGTATTGCTTGGGATTTGCAGACAGCATTTGTTTCTACTGCTTGTCAATAATCTAAATAATTTGAAATAAATGTAATAGAAACCTTTTTCTACCAGAATATGTGCTCAGCAAAAGAAAATTCGCGCCTGTAGAACAATTTCTTCTCTATGGTTGTTTAAATCTATAATTTTATGCAACCATTTTAAGAAAATTTATTGATCTACCCGAATACACGGAAGTATTTTTACTTTAAATACAACAGTCAGTCAAAAACTTACTCAATGCTGATGTGAGCAAAAGATACTATGAACCTGTAACTTGCACTAATTTCTAAAAGTTGTGAATATCTATGTTAACATTGAAATTAGAAATCCTTAAGAATTAAGTTAAAAAATTTCCGCCATAAAATATAAGGACAAATGGGAACTAATCAGTTGTCTTGCCGTGTATTTCCTACGTCTTTATGGCAACAGTTCATACACATAGATTTTTAAGACTTCTCATAAGTATTTTCCCATGTAGTATGTTAAGACTTCTCATAAGTATTTTCTCATGTAGTATGTTAAGGTTATAATATTTTTTCTTTAGGAATAAATTTTACCATGAATTTTCAAGTTCCTACAAAAGCAAATATTCCTACGTTACCATTCGTTTCATTTCCGAAAACAGAAACACTTTCCATATGCACTTGGTTATTTCTGAATGCTTTTCTAGATGACAAAAATAAATCGATTTTCTATTATTCAACAGCTCCTGATTATCCAGATTTTACGTTACAGCTCACCAGAAAAGCAGTTGTAAGTGTCATTAGAGGAGTTAAGCATGACTCATCTGGGCATTTTACTATTTCTCTTTACAATTGGACTCATATTTGTTGGGTATGGAATGCTACTGACGATATAAAGTTTTACCATCAAGGAAGATTACATCATAAAAGTCGATCTCAACAATTTTACTACAAAAATGCTTTTCCGAAAAGCACAGGCACATTAGTTCTAGGTCAGGAGATGGAAAACGAAATCGTAGATGACCCTAAAAACATGTTTGAAGGAAAAATAAGCGGACTTTACATTTACGATAGAATGTTAACATCAGAAGAAATAAAAAATCTATATGAAGATCAGCCGCTTGCTCAAAATCTGATTGTTAGTTGGTGGCAATTTAAAGGCAAAGCTAATGGAAAGGAAGTTTTCGAAGAAAAAGGTATTAATTAATCTAATGAATTCTCCTTTGATGCACAAGTTGGTGAATTAGGATGAAGCACGATTTGGTCTGTTACGAAACGTGTTGCATTTTTTGATGAAAATAGAACTTCACAGTTACAAAAAAACATGGTCATACTATTTGATCAAATCTTTCTAATTTCTAAAAATCACTATATCATTAACGGTGGACGTTCACTGAACAAGATAAACATGTATTGGATTTTTTTTCATGTCGCACGGACATTTAAAGTCATTCAGATAAAAGCTTTACTTTTATTACTTATGAAATATTTTTTCAGTAAATTGCATCACAAATTGTGTATGGGTTTCGCCAATATATTTCAAAAACGTTGGTATCATCTTTTGCGAAATATATCCATCTAACACATTGAAAAGAGACTTCATTAAATTTTATATTAACTCGTGCAATTCGAAAGCTAGTGGATGAATCCTTCAAGCCATTAGTAAATGACTCAAATATATCAAACTGGTATGTTATTGTCTATTTGGCTCTGAAGTTAGAGAAAAAACGTGTCCGTCCGACATAAAAATTCTAAAAGTCGTTTGAGGGAAAATCGCGCGTTAATATAGAATTCTCTGTATTCGAATGTTCCATTAGAGAGATAGCAGTTTACGTGTTCTGGCGCAACAGTCAAAATCAGAAAAAATGACAAAGTGCGCACCCCTGCTGCGCATGCGTCGAAAATCGCTGACATCAGCAGTCACGTGATTCAATCTCGAAAACTGCTGCGGTCATCGAAAACTACGCTAGGCGAAAACCATTGACAACGTCATCATGCCCAACATAAATTATGCATACATCAAATGAGTCAAAGGAGAATTCCTTGACTTATGCGCTAGTTCTTTCCACTAGTAAAACATTTCCAAGTTGAAAAATTCTATATATTAAAGGATGTCAAGTTTTTTAAGAAATGCAGTATCTAAATTATACAACGCTGTTTCACGCCTGTAATAGCAAGTCGTAATGCACTCGCTGATCGATTGCAGAACATTCGTAAGTCTGTTACTTCTTTATATAATTGGACTAGGGAGAGAGTAGGGTATGGACAGTCACCACTGGTTAGAGATTTTGAATATATAGGTTTGGAGGAAATCAGACACCTATATATTAACAACACAGGTATTAGTGGTGATTTTCTACCTTTGAAAGATGAGCTTTTGCATACCTGGTATACCAAAAGCTGATGTTGATGGATACTTCACGCTAGAGTGAGATCAAATGTGAAGAAATTGATGGAAGAGCAGGTTGAAGACATGGGCTCTGCTAAAGTGCAGCGTTCTCTATGGATCATGTGGAAGAAACGTATCAAGCGTGAAATTCAACTTGATGATGACACACAGGGAGATGAAGATGCATACGTAAGGACAGAAAAGGCTTTTAACAGCTGGATGATGCAATTATCCCAAAGTAGTGACATGGAAGAGATATTAGATGACATGTTTGCATATATCAAATCACAAGTAAAGCATCTTGCATTAGCACAAAGCGGTTTCACCATCAATCATGTCATGCACCTGAAGGTAGATTTTCACAAGCAACAGCTGACAAGAAGATCTTCATACATTAAACTACCATCCTGGATAGCATCGAAAAAGGCATTCATCAACCATAATAACGACAATGATGAAGCATGCTTTCGGTGGGCTGTGATGCAGCACTACATCATGAAGAGACAGGAAAAGCAACGCACTTCGAAACTGAAAAAGTATGAGAATGAGTACAACCGGAATGGTTTAGAAATCTAAATCTCTAGCAATTGATAAGATAGACAAATTCAAGAAGAAGAACCCTGTTAAGCTGTTGACAATTTGTGATGAAGAGAAGGAGCACTATATAGCCATCAAGAATCTGTTAAGGTTGTTGATGAGGGAGCACACACATTTCAAACGCACATACCACTTTTTCATCGACTGTCTACATGGTTTTCACAGTGTATAGTCAAGAGAAAAAGTCGTACTTGTCTCTTGACTCTAATGAACATGTCAGAGTAAAGATGCCTGAAGAGAAAGAGAAATGGTTGATGGATGGATGCAGTTCAGAGTACCATTTGTCATCTATGGAGATTTTGAGAACCTTATTTTGTAGCTGTGGAGGAAGATGGAAGAGAAAAGAACTATCGAATCACGTCCCTTCAGGATGCTGATCATACAGCAAGTATGCGTATGGAAATGTACTCGATCTTCTAACAGTGTATAGAGGTAAGAATTGCGCAAATAAGTTTGTAGATCATCTAGAAGATGTGGTGAAGCGATTGCACACGACATTTTAAGAGCAGTCAACAGAACTGACAGATTTTCAGAAGCGTGATCATTAGGACGGAGAGACTTGCCATATATGTATGCAACCATTCTCAGATCCTAAAAATTGTAAAGACAGAGATCACTGTCATTACACAGGTTTATATCGAGGTGTTGAGCATAACAATTTCAGCCTGAGATACAAGAACCCGCAACATATCCCCATCATCTTTCACAACTTAAGTGAATATGCGCACCTCTTCATCAGAGAGCTTGGAAAATAGGCAAGAAAGACGCAAGATATAGGATTTATCGCCAAAAACATCGAAAAGTATATATCCTTCAATGTCAAAATAGCATTATCGCTTGCTGGTGTCTGGTGCACAAGTGTCCAAGAAGATCGAGCTGAGATTCATTTTTACAGCAAACTGAACATGTGTGGCATAAGCGACGAACAGGTAACAGGTATGTAGAAAAGTAACACCAGAAGGAGACGTGATAAAAGTTAAAGAGTATCACGATGTGTATTTGGCAAAGGACGTTCTACTGCTAGCAAATGTGTATGAGACGTTTCGGGATACGTGCTTGCATCACTACCAATTGGATCCACTCCATTTCTACACAGCACCTTGTTTGGCGTGGAAAGCAGCCTTGAAGTATACTCGAGTATGGTTAGAGTTGCTCACAGACACAGCCATGTTGTTACTGTTCGAGAGAGGTATACGAGGCGGTATGACACAAGCTGTGCATCGTTATGTAAAAGCAAACAACAAGTATATGGGCATTCAATATGATTCGAGAAGGAATCATCGTATATAATGTACCTTGATGCAACCAGCTTTTACGGTTGGGCTATGAAATTAGAGTTGGTAACACATGGATTTAGATGAGTAAAAAATGTCGAGGACTTTACACCTGAGTGTATTGCGAAGCTAGCTAAGAAGAACGAGTATGGTTACCTGCTGGAGATGAACATCGACCATCCAAAGAGGCTACATGATGCACATAATAAATTGCCCTTTCTACCTGAGAGAGTGACGCTTGCAAAGGTGGAGAAACTCGTACAAATCTCCACAACAAGCAAGAGTATGTCATGGATATGAGAACGAAATGGAGTACCTGAAGTACGTAGCGAAGCCTAACTTTAAAGATGTTAATTATTTCCTGAGATAGGAAAGCTTCTGTCACCTTGACCACTTGAACTCTTTAGTTTTGTGCTTGTCCATCCTCATGGTCTGGTAAAACGGGATATAATTCTCCGTATTCACGTCGTACATTGCCATCTGTTTATTTAAAGACAATAAGCATGTTGATGGCTTGTAAATTCACTATCTTGATCATTGCTGATGTAAAAACTCAGCGTTTGCGTTGAGGAACACAATGTGGCGGTGAACATTGGGACTTCGTGACATGATGTTGCCTTACTTGTACTGAGGCTTCTGAAAATCAAAACAGTGCAAGATGGCCACCCCTTCAGCGTCCGTTTTTACTTGATTTTCAAAAATGATTAATCTACTGTGTTTAACTAAATTTAACCACCCTACGTATAACACTGCACGTTTTATTGCATTCTCTGTGCCTGCTTTTAACTCTGTTGGTAACTTGGTTTCCCCATGATGAGGGTGTTTAAATATGCTTCACACATTTGTTTTAAAAGAAATTACAGTATTCGAACTTAACTACAAGACAAGGTATATGCTCATATTCGGTCAACCAAGTACGCTCTTAGCCGCTAAAATACTCTTGGAGCAAAGGATTGTCGTGGATCAAGGGAGAATGACAAATGGTTCGATATCGACGTGGACATGTACCCAGGACAGCTACCTTTTCCTACATGGTTAGCCACGACTGGTTGCGACATATCAACGCCAAATCTACACCATAGAAACCCTATAATTGGGAGCATTTACCACCTTCACGTCTATTTTCAGATACGACTCATCTTGAAGCAACTCGAAACTCTCTACCAAGTGAACTAAGCTTCAATCTACGAGATAGCAAATACAATTCAAGCGCGTTCAAGACACTCTCTGCAGATTTAGACATACCACCTGACAAGTTCTTCTGGCGATGCCCGCTCACATGCGAAAAATTAATAAGAGCTGGGAATTCTACATTAAAAAATATGTTAACGGGTTAAGTAGAGCTGGAATACAACGCTTGTCGCAAAGTACACCGGTGTACGCGCGAATGTTTTTAGAATCAGGCGAGTGCACGTTCCGCCATAGCGGGCGACACTGGACGTGCCTTGGATGCACCAAAGACCTTTATGACGGCGGCAGAACAAGCAATCCTGAAAGGCACCTCTTTTGCGAGAGAGATGGTCAAATTCCAGAAAACCTTAAATCAGAACCTGATTTTGGAGTTGCGGTCGGTAAAAACCTGATACCTAGCGAATTAAAGCTTGGGAATCTTCACAACATATTTGATTTTTTGACCAATTGTTGTTTTGTTATTGTTAAGAAAGCAACACCCATTTCAAGGCCGCAGAACCTACGCGTCTTCTCCCCATTCACATACCGTCACTTCCCTTTCACTGACACAGTCATCTCTCACCACCGCTATTGAACATGAAGAAGAAAAGCAAGCTCTCATGTGGGGGTGGAATAATTGCGCTTCTTTTGTATTTGAAACCATGGCCATACCAACCTCCAAAACTACGACTAGTCATGCGTTGCTTGCTAGAGCTACGACAACTTTCTTCAGAAAGTGTAAGAGCCAGCTTACAACACTTTCGATGATCCCCAGCAACGTAGCTCCAAGTTTGCTCGCAGATTTCTTGAGAAGGCATCCAAGTGCTTCCACGGCTTCTTCACCCATTGCTGCACACCGGCTCTTCCAAAAGCCTCCTTGATGCGTGACAACTGCTTATTAGACAACAACTGCTTGCGGTTTCTACTGAGCACATCTCGCTATATGAGTATTAACTTCGTCTTGTTTTGCTAAGTTGTTCTCCAGCTCCCAACATATTTGTTAAGGTGCAACGTCTCAGCCTCTAAGTTCACGCAAGCTAAATTCAGCCCCTTGGTTGAGTAAGAAATCCTCCACATCTAAGGTTTTATGGGTGCCTTGCTCGAGCAATACCTTTTCAGATACCTCCATCACATCTGAGATTTTGCCGATGAGTTCATTATCATTCATCCTAACCATTTCACGCTCCGTCGGTACGATATCATCGAGTTGTTCCGCTATTTTACGAGCATTAAGTCTTCTTTTATGCATCCACTCTGGTGTATTATCAATACTGAACTGTGTTTTTATAGCATTCTCACCACCTATAATTTTTATAATAGTATTTTCAGCTAAAAATTTCGCTGTTTTATTTGTTAATCGTTTCCATTCACCATTTTTGAAAAATTCAACTTTCGTGACTTGGTTTATTTGATGATGATATTCGAAACTGATCAAAGTTAGCCAAATCCATTTATAAGGAGATAAACTTTCCACTTCCTGTCTTTTAATTTCTATTCCCTGCAGACTTGATGTGCCTGGTATTTCAGAAGAATCGATAATTTCTCCGAAGCAGATTTCACTTCACATAAGGGGTGACTATTTGTCTTTCAATTCATGTGTTTCGTATGGTTCCATTTCTCGTATAATAAAGACGTACGATATTGTAAACTCATATAAGGAATACATGATTCACTATACATTTATGCTATTCAGGCTTCGAAACACGCTTATGTTACTTATATTACATGCGATGTGAGTTTCTCTGCAGTTAAAAAGTTGTTCAATAAGTAGTTTGTATACTTATTGAAAATATGTCACTAGAAACTTTATTTCATCCTCATCACTGTACCAGTCTCACGTTCTATCAAGACAAATGGCAACTTCCATCAGCTCGTAATAGGTATCTTTCGAGAACTGTCGTTTGTGATGGAATCGTAACATGTCTTCATGTATACTAACGCAACATAACCATTCTTTCAATAGCTTGACGATCTCGATGTGGTCGTATAAAGCTGCTTTAACAATTGCCAAGTCAAAATCCGTAGCACCCCACTCCAGGCATAATTTTACAAGTTCGATGTGACCATTTCTAGCTGCGGCTATTATTGGATTGTTAAACTCCGTTGCAGAGATTAGCGATTTCGACGTGACCATTTATAGCTGTTTCTTCAACTGCACAGTTAAACTCCATCGCACCCCACTCCTTGCAGAGTTTTACAATCGCAACACGGCCATACTTTGCTGCAAAATACATTGCTAGGTTAAAATTAGTCGCACTGCATAGCTGGTGTACTTTGACCAGCTCGATGTGGCCATTCGCAGCCTCAAACTCCATTGCTTCGTTAAAGTTCGTCTCACCCCATTCCTTGCGTAGCTTGACCAGCTCGATGTGTCCGTGTATAGGTGCGACAACCATTGCCTCATCAAACTCCAGCGCACCGTACGCCTTCAATAGCTTGATATAATCATGCGACTGTCAATACCCTAGTCTCTTCCTAGTCCAATTATATAAAGAAGTAACAATGTTTCTAAAGTTATTTATATAATTCTTTTTCAACTTGGAAACGTTTTACTAGTGGACAGAACTAGCGCATGAGTCAGGGAATTCCCCTCTGACTCATTTGATCTATGCATAATTTATGTTGAGCATGTTGACTTCGTCAGTAGCTTTCAGCTGACGTAGTTTTCGATGACGTCAGCAATTTTTGAAGATGAATCACGTGACTACAGAAGTCAGCGGTTTTGACACATGTGTAGCAGGAATGTGCATTTTGTCAGTTATTCTAGATTTTGACCGTTCCACCAGAAATCCGACTCATTCAACCGTGACCTGTACGCATTTACTCATTTGATGTGTGCTTGGCACGTTGTCATTTATTCCGTTTTGACCGGTGCGCCTGAACACGTAAATTACTATCTCTCCATTCGAGGCAATGATGGAGGAACCTCTATACGGCATCAATATGCAAATATTGAAGGTTTACAAGGAACGAACAGGAGTGACGGGGAAAGGCTTTCAGTGTCTCATCGCCACCGATGATGAGGCGTTACACGATCAGTGGTACTAGAAAGAAGGCGTGGCAGAACAATGTGGCCATTGCATTGCATGAAATGCAGATATCAATGAAATCCAATAAGTATGGCCATGGTGTTTAACTGGTGAGGACAGATCGGGTTGGATTGGATTTCTCGACGTTTAGTAATGCTCCACAAAGATCGGATGGTTTACGCATAATGGTGTTTTCGTTTTCTCTAATAAAATTTGTTGCATTCATCCCATGTTCGGTTTAAAATTTAATTGAAGTTTTTGGGAAATTAAAAAACGTCAAACACGCCACTCAAATTTCACGCAGCCATGGAACTAATTTGGATTAACATGGTTATTCGTGAAATGTATCTGTGAAATTTTTTCGTTTGTTTTTCAAATACAACCTTAGGAAATAAATCCCAAATTTTCTTCAAATCCTTATTATTACTAATACAAATCGGCGTTTTAGGTCCTTATACAGTTGACTCTTCTATCTCGACTACTCACTATCTCGAACAAAATGTACGGTTCATTTGTGAACTCTTTAAGTTATTTCTACCTCTTTATCTTGAACTTTCTTTGTCTTAAAAAAACAATTCCTGGTCTTTTGTGATTTCGAGATCTAAAGAGTCCACTGTATTTCCATTTTAAAGTTTTAAGAATTTTTATGTCGGACGGACACATCAATTTATTATTCTAGTGGATAACGGTCTAGAACTTAAGTTGCTGAAATTGCTTTTAAGTTTTCTTTTGTATGTCGGACGGACACAAAGTTTTATACCAATTTAAGAGAAGACCGTTCAATGTACATTGCTCAAACTTTACCATAAGATGAGTAATATTATTTGGCACCACTTCATTTTGAGCTTGTTATGACATTGAAATTTATGTTGCAGAATGTCCGTCCGTCCGTTAAATGATCGTACTATTATCTTCGAAATTTTTCCGAAAAAAAACATTGAACATTGAACAAATTAGGTCTTGATGATGTTAATGTTTGTTTTTGATGTAACCAAAAAATTACACAACTAAGTTCAATTTTGAGATAGAACTTCAATGCTGTTGAAGTCAAGTGACGTCTTGTTTGAGTTTACAAAAAACATTTGGTGGTCATATGAACACATCGGATCCTATGTTGATTTTATTGTTTTCCATTCCCGTTCTTTATTTGCTAACAACCTTATTTTTTTGCTCATGTTTTCATCACTTTAGCTCACAATAATCATTTTTATAAAACCTATGACACATATATACATTTAATAGTACCCCTATTCGTTTCTTCGTTGTTGTTGCACCTTCTCAGAATCTGATGATGGCTCATATAATTTTCATTAAGAAACTTTCTTACATAGGTCGACGAATTCATACTAACGATAAAAACTGTGAGATACACAATGGATCATATGTTTGCAAGGGTAAGTGATTTAGCATCAAACGTGGCCATGAAATGTTTTTGGGTTTCTCTCCAAATAATATTGATTATTTAAAGAATGATAGTGTCATTGGTAATTATCTTTTATTCTAAATGAGTTAGTGAGCAAATAAGTGTAGCAATGCTCTAACTTGCAGGAAGGCCCGTGTGAGGTCCAGAGTATCAAGATACGAAATCACTGGTACTGGAACACCGTTTGCAGCAGTCGAACTTGAAAATAGTAACTACTGCGCCGTCTAATGATAAATATTAAACTTCAGAATTTTACTCAGCATAACATTCCGAAAAATATATATTTCGCTGAAAATTTGATATTTCCAGGTAAAGAGAGTAAAAAGAGCTTGTCCTGTGATATAAAATTTTCAAAATATTACCAAATAAATATTGAAAAATAAGTCTTGAAAATTAGTGGATAAGATATTTTGATACACACTGTAGATATATTAGGCCAGAAGGGTTCAATTAGAGTTTGCAAATATGTATCCAAATATTCTTTCCACCTCTCACTTCGCAAAAGCATGGGATATTTTTTGATGGTGCAATGTGACATCACCAGCAAGTGCTCAATAAAGGCTGACGCAAAAGACATTCGTAAATGAGAAAAGATACTCCAAGCTGTGTACTTGTTTTGATAATCTTGCTCTATTTCCGCTATCGGGGATTTAAATTTTTCCCCAGTTTACTCACGTGGAATTCAGTCAGATAACTATCAGCAAGGTCTGATATTTGTGTTATTGTAATTCTGGCGAGAAAAATATATCAAGGAACCAATGAAACAGCACGTACAGAGTATCATAGTCCGATGCAAGCAAATCTGAACCTATCTTTTATACAACATTGAAAAGGAGAATTTTAACTTTGTTAGTTACAGTTGATTCGTAAGTCACATACAGAAAATTGTTTACGAAGTTGTTGAGTAGACGAGTAAAGAGAACCTGTGTAAAGTAGAACAGCGTTCAAATAGGATAAAAATATTTCTCCTCAATTCTTATCCAATGTTATTTTGATTTTTTAGATGAAGATTCGAAGGATTCAGGTAATCTTAATACGAAGTGCAAAGCACATCAAGAGAAGAATTCTTTATTGATTCATCTTATTGAAATTCACTTTAGATTTCCTGTTAACGATCCTTCTTCCTACATTAATAATTTTCATTGGCATATTGTGCTTACTTGCAGTTTCATATAAAAAATTCAAAAGGAAGAAAAGACCAAAGCTATCATATCAACCAGACACTGAACTGTCCATTAGAAGCAGGTATTTTTCATTAATCGATAAGTTTAATCATTAGTACGCTGAAGGTTCCATGGCTAATGTAATGGCTTAAATATGGCATTTTTTATCTTTAATATTTGTGACATATATATTTGGGCAACATTGAAGAAACTTACCAGTTTTTATGGCGGATGTTACTTTGACAGGAGCTATTCAGATGATACATAGAATAAAGTACTGATGGATGTCATTCACATTTTCATTGAATTTCATCTCGCACATAAATTCTTATAATGAGTTCATTCATTTTTATCAATAACATCATGTACATTCTATGCCTTAAAAAATGAACAATACCCAATTTCAACAATTAAAACTGTTTCTGATGTTAGGGCAGTCGTAGTAAAAAAATATATAGGGACTGCTACTTCTCCTTCTAATACTAATTATTTTATGCAAAGTTTAGACAAACATGTTATTTAGATCTGTTGAAGGTTTCTTGGTCTAATTTAACGTTTTAATTATTGTTTAATTTAATGAATTTTCAATGTTTTGGTTATAATTGGGCAATTCGGGCAAAATGAAAAGTCTACCTATTTCAAATAATTTGATTGTCTTTTGGAACTTGTCAAAATTATTGCTGCAAAATTTACTTATCCTGAAGTCTTCTACATACTTGTTGGGTAAGTCTAAGTAAAGCAGCATTATCCTATTTGTTTCAAAGAAGCGAGGAGGACATTTGTTGCACATGGGCCTTTATCACTTGATGAATTCAATTATTTGTTTTTTCAAAAAATTTCAAAAAAAGTCCGCAAGGCCAATATTGGCAAGTAAGCAATGGTAACTAATTTGATCCAGACGAAATATCGTTCTAATTTTCACAATTACAATAATAAATTCAGGAACCACCACAGATGAGCGACTGAAATATAGGATTGATTTGCCAGTCATTCCGCACTGAAGTGTGAATGGGGATTGATGTTGCATTTTCAAAAATGCAACACATACAGAAAACCGTTGCAATAAAAGCAAGAACCATATGGTGCAAAACGGTAGCAGCATTAAAACGCAATGATATAAACTTAGTCCATCCAAAATACATTTTTATTTTTAGCTATAGGCTAACTTAAACTTACCATTTATGCTTTAAAATGATTTGCAAGTGTAAATGAAGCTATAACCACCAGAATTTATAACAAAAGAAATAAACTTGCAGGAGATGTTTTAAAGAACAATGCGAACCAAATGACAGAAAAAAAAGTGTCCTTGGAAACAAATATTAGTAAACAAAAAGGAAAAATCTTACCTAAATACTGTCAACAAAACAAACAACAAACCATAATAATTTGTTATGGGGATTAAAGTTACAGTTAAAATTCAAAACTGCTTCTAGTGAAGCTTTTTAACTAGGTGATCCTCGAAGCACGAAGGCATTTCAAACAGGTTTTAAGTTTACTGATACTCCGAATTGAAAGTAACGGGAGTCTTTCTTTTTTCTTTATTTCCTTGATGAAATTCATATTTTGTAGCTAACTGGTAAAATATCCAAAAAATACTTTATGGAATGTTTTGATTAGCTTTTGAAAAATCTTTGTCTGTGTACGTTCATAACCATTTAAGGGAACTTCACAGACACTAAATAGTAGTATTAATTCAAGGGTGTTTTAATACAGTATTCACTTGCACTGCTACCGTAGAAATAGAAAAGTTCTTTCGCATTTAATTATTTATTACATCGTTTTGCAATGTTGATATCATTTGAATTTGAGATCGTTCTTTGGGCTGGAAAATCTATCAGATGAATGGGAAATAAGCAAAGGATCGATAGAAGTTATCAAAGAAATTGGAAATGGGTCTTTTGGTAAAGTTTATTGTGCCACTATAGACAGCAGTGCGTTAAAAAGGACCCCATTTTTCCAAAATGTTTTCGCTGAACCAGCACATGCACAATTCGCAGTAAAGTATTTAAAAGGCAAGTTGTTTATTTTGATGCTTTAGCTAAATCAAACAGCAGATATTGTAATTTATTCACTACACCACTTGATCGAGTAAACCTTATTGATATCTGGTGGCTTGGTTCATTAATTTTAGAATTTGCAACTGCTGACGAATTACAATGTTTTAAAATGGAAATCAGCTTGATGAACCGTATCGGCCAACACCGAAACATCATTAATCTAGTTGGTTGCTGCATCATGGAAAGTCCAATGTGTTTGGTGCTGGAATATATGTGCAATGGAGATCTTCTTGAATATCTCAGAAAATGTAGGAATAAGGTGAATTGCTTTTATGATTACTTAGAAGTTAGAAATAATTTTCAACAGAATAACAAGAACGGTCTTCATTTAGTGCAGTTGTATTGTGACTGATTAAATAACTGCTACATGATTACTAGAGTTAGTAAATGAACTTCTATTAAACATAAGATCTGAAAACTAAAAGCTAAAAGCTTGGATATTCTCACCAAATCCTGTTTACTCTTTATCCCTGTGTAATTCTATGAATAGGCCCTGTTTATTGAAGAAAACGAAAGATATGCAGTATTGGAAAGACAGACTGATGTTTCGCCGGAAGATTTACTTAAATTTGCATGGCAAATTGCTTGCGGAATGGTAAGTTGTAAAGCCAACAAATATATTGTAATTGATATATTGTACTAAATATCAAAATATCCTATATTATTATATACCCGTCAGCAAAAGCGTCCTATGAAAGTTATTTATTTACTTAAAAATCTTTATACAGGATAGGTATCTATATATTAATAGCCGATTCTCTGTCTGTTTGTTTGTTTGTTTGTTTGTTTGTTTGTTTGTTTGTAAGTCACGCAAAATTGTAGATGTGAACTGCGAAAGAGAGTCAGCAATGTAAGATCACACATAAATTATTTCTCTTCTTGTGCACGACGTCAGTGTGAAACCATTGTATTGAGACCCTAATCGAATGCGACGTTTAGGGAAAATTATCTCGATAACCAATAGGGATAACTGACGTTTTTAGTGGTCCGCGATACAGGCGATGGGTTTACAAAAACTTTGGGTCTAATTTTTTGGGGAGACGAGTCTGTGACGTCATCAAAACTTTTGATCGACGATATCTCCGTAACGGTTGGTCGTAGCAAAACGATCCCATGCATTTTTTTGATCAGTTTTTCGAGCTCTACAACATGGGCACACTCATTATTGCCAATTACTTAATTTTATTTTTCGTGAACTTAACGCAGGCTGAACATGGGCGGCAAGCGACGCCGCCTTGGCGGCTAGTCTATATATTAATAGCCGATTCTCCGTCTGTCTGTTTGTTTGTTTGTTTGGACGTTTTGTTTTTATCATTATTGTTAATTTTATATTCCACGTTGACTTGGCTTTGAAAACAATACATCAACTAAATACAAAGAAATTAACTGATTAAACATTTTGGACAAAAAGCAGCAGTGGCAGAACGTGGCAGCATGTTCGGTTTGCCACTAACTCTTGCCTGACTGTCTGAGATGGGTGAACTTTTTTTTTGAGCAATCAAAATGTTTAAAAACCGATAGGTAAAAGAAGAGTATCATAAAACAAAATGTTTTTTTTTTTTGCTTTTCTTTTAATAGTTTAATTTCTTTTATTTGTTAAGCGCTTCTGATCGAACGTTTCTTTTATTCAGTTTATTCATTTAGCACGTGCCTTTTTTCTCTCCTCCCGTCTGAACTTTTTAAGAAGAGAAACCATTTTCGACCTGTTTGATAGCACCCGTGTTAGAGCGCGTAACTTTTTTAAAACAAAAGCTAAAGTTGAAGTTTTTTCATCCTACGTTTTGAGTGTATTGTTGTACTGATCAACGATTGGTTTTAAAAAATAAATAAGTAACACATAATGAAAAACCTGAAAAATAGTTGATGTAACACTGATGTGACACTGACTGCACACCAGAATGAATTTGAAAGTGGAGGGGACACATTTTATACTGATGAATTTTGAAATCGGCAATTTAGAGTGAAGGCGGCACCATGGTTGGTGCCGGAGGAAAGTTTTTGCAATTTTGACAGCTCTAGATTGGCTAACAGTGTACTGATTCCTAAAGATTTATACACCTACAATAATCTTTTAATCATTTTTAAAGAGAACTCCAAAGTAATTATAACTATAACAATATAGTATATATACCATAAATCAGAATCCACAAATTTCCCAAAAATATTTTTTCTGGATGGATTTGAGGCAACAAATTCATTGGCTATATTTACCAAAGAAATGTTATCCGTAAGTTCTTTGTGAAAAGGTAGCGCGGGCCCTGCAGAGGTTGTGACTTCGAATGTTTTGCAAGTTGTATGAGCCGTTTATAAGGAAATTTGACGTTCATTGATACAGAGCAGGTAGACATGGGCGGCGAGCAACGCCCCCTTGGCGGCTAGTTTCAATATTAAAACGTTACTATTCAAGAGTCTTATTTGAAATTAAAATTAGAATTAAGAATTAGATTAGATAAAGTTAAAACTTTAAGATCAAAACTGAAATTCAATTTAGATGTACACGTACATGTAAACTCTCCACAACATGAAACTATGCTGAAGCAGTTACGTGCAGACCCAAAGAATGAGGATAGGAGTGTCCACACTTTCTGTGTTACTCGATGGACGGAGAGACGTGAAATCTTGGAGTCACTTATAAATAACCACGAGGAATTGATGAGACTGTTGTCTGATGCTTTTGAAAAGACCCAGACATGAAAGTCAGTATCATTGGATGTGAATCTCAAATGAGCCAATTCCCGTTTTTATTTGGTTGTTATCTCGGGGCAAAGCTACTTAAACAAACTGATAACCTTAGTTCAACTTTGCAAACCAGTGAAATGTCAGCTGTGGAAGCTCAAGAACTCGCAAAGCTCGTTTTGGAAGTCCTTAGGAAAGATCGCTCAAATCATAAGTTCGACTTGTTTTGGGAATTGACCAAACAGAAGATGGAAAAGTTAGGTATTGATGAGCCAGTTCTCCCAAGAAAAAGAAGAATGCCTCAACGTTATGATGAAAATAGAACCGACTTTCATCATGGCTCTGTTAAAGAAATGTACCAGCAAATGTATTTAGAAAGCTACGATTTTGTCATTAATGCCATAACTGAACGGTTCGATCAACCTGATTATCAAATGTACGCAGCCATGCAAAATATCAATTTGTATGCAATTCAAGGAGATGACTTCAAAAGCGAGATGACGAGACCAGTTTTGAAGAATGGTCAGGTGTCATTTGCTGATCTGTACCATGGTGACATCGATCCGGTATCTTTAACAACCCAGCTGGAGCTACTGCCATCACTTTTAAAGAACCTTTAACAATGCATAGTGTGTTTAAACAAGCAAGGGAAATGAGCTCTAGGAGGAACTTTATCAGTCAGGTGGTTATCCTCATGAAACTTATCATGGTAGCACCAGCAACAAATGCCGAGAGCAAAAGAATCTTTTCTGCAAAAGATCACAAAGATCGACTAAATGATCTGGATTTTGTTGAAATCGGCAACAACTTTGTGATACTAAACATGTTCAGCCCCCCCAAGTCAAAACACTTTGCTACGTCCCTGTTACGTGTTTGCTTTTCGCAAAGATTTAATTCAAATTAAGTTTCAAACCTTTTGCATATTTTGTTCGCCAAACATTAGGACAACATGCTTTTCCAATTCGTAAAAAAATAATGATATTCCACCACGCTATTCTTCAATAGTTAATTCATATGCAAATGTTTTGTTCCGTTGTTTCACTCATTAATTTTTATCCTTTTGTTCACAAATCGATTTGTTCGTTTTTTGTTGAACTAGATTTTAATTATGTTTTGACAATCGAAAAAAACTATTGTTTCCGTTGTTTTTCAGTCTATTATTGTGCCGAGTCAATTTCAATAACCAATGTTTATCTATTCTATATCTGCTTATTATTATTGATTGTTTCTTGCGAACATTTAAGGAAGTTTATTTCAGTACCAGATCGTTTGCATAATATCGTCCTCAATTTGGCAATTCTGATTGTAATTAACAACGTGATATATAAGCCATGCACGGTTAAGTAATATATATGCTATCGAAAAAAGTCAATTCTAAACAAAATCTATACTTAACTGTAGGAATATCTGAGTGGACAAAATTTTGTACATCGAGATTTAGCTGCCCGCAATGTTCTTGTTGGATCCGATAGAACAGTGAAAATAGCAGATTTTGGGCTGTCCAGATTTCTTGATAACGACATGATCTATTCCTCAAAAACAAGCAGACGGCTACCTATTAAATGGATGGCAATCGAAGCTATTTGCAATAATGAATTTACTGTCTATAGTGATATGTAAGTAATAGGGAAAGAACGTATTTAGTTGATTTATTTTTTAATAGAAATTTAAATGGTGACATTAATTTTTGCTTTTTTTTTTCAAACAGATGGGCGTATGGAATTGTTTTGTTTGAGATTTTTACAATTGGTAAGTTGTTGTGTTGATGAATATTGCAAAGTGTAAACTAGTTTATTTATTAATTTTCTCTTGAAAAAACGAAATTTGTCGAAATATGCCATATAACATTTACTTTTGAATTAAATTCAAGACTTGAGTACGCTTGTTACGGTAAATTTAGCGTCTGCACCTTTATTACATTTAACGTCAGTAAGCAGAACGCTGACAATTAAAAAAGACTCAATACCGTATTTCTTCTAATAAACGCCGCCTTCTGATAATAGCCGCCCTCTATTAAACGCCGCACTTATAGCCAAACATTTGTAATAAACGCCACCCTCTAATAAACGCCGCATCTTGGAAAGCAGCGTTTATTAGAAAACACAGTTAAACAAGAATTGGTTTAATAGTTAATAGTTTTTTTTTTGTTTTCTATCAGCAAATTCTTCCACGTTTGCGTGACTATTTGATGTGTTATTAATTGCTATAAAAGTTTTCATCTGATAGAAGAGAACGGCGGCAGTGATATTACTGTTCTTTGACATTTTTGTGAACATATCTTTTGTGAAAAACATTTTCACACAATCTTTTGCAACCTTTCAAAGGATAAGGAAACATTATTGTTTAAGTTTGTTTCTGTCCAATTTTTCATTTTGTAATAAACGCTGCCCTCTAATGAACGCCACCCTCTATTAAACGCCGCATCCAAAAACTTTAATTTATTAGAGGAAATACGGTATCTAAATGAGGAACCTCCTGAATGATATGAGTGGGCATTTTTCGCCGCACTGTTATTCATGTAATTTTCTGAAACAGCGATTTAATGATTAGTTCATTCTATAGTCTTCGCCCTGTATTTATTACGCCCTAAGTACTAAATACGTTAGTCAACAAATGAACAGAGTGGGTCGTCTCCAGGTATTTTCGAGTATCAGAACGAAAACAAATTGCAATAAACAGACTTGGTGAAACATATCGTACTGCCGCCCTGTTTGTATTTTGATTATTACGAATCATTGACCATAATAAATAAACTTCGTAAAATAAGTCTTCATATAAGTATCACTACTTTTTGTGAATAATGTTAAGGTGAAACTTTGAAGCGAACCAAATTTTGCTTTAATCTAATTTATGGAAAGGAGTATGTCGTGTTAACATTTTGACAATTCCGAATTACTTTGTAGGTGGATCGCCATATCCTGGTTGTCAAAACATGGAGTTGGTTCAACGACTGAAAAGAGGATATCGATTAGAGAAAGCTGAAAATGTTAGTGACGAATTGTAAGTGTTGAAGAAAAATTGACTGTTTATTAAATTATAGTGTTTTTAAGTTAAGGAAACTTGTGATGGAGCTAATTATCGAACATTCGATCCGTTCAAATGTTGTAGCCAAAAGTGGGCAATTTTGTCCACTGAATGCCTGAATCATTGCAGTATGATATTGTTGATATATTCCATAGCCAAATTTTGAAAAAAAACTCATTTTATGCAAAAATTAGAATAATCATTGAATTCTTATTAAAACTTAAAGCAAGTAGTCATACCAAATTTCATAATTTTGCCAAAACACGTTTTGGGTACAAACTGGACCAAATTTTGAAGTGGTTTTGTTTAATTGAAAATTTTTAATTGTCTTGTTTTGGAATCAGAAGATTAAAGCCTGGGAAGCTTTTGTAAAATTTTCTTTCTTTTACAAAAATAAAACTTTTAAATAACAAAATCTCCGGTACGAATAACTTTTTTTGAAAATTTAAAAACCGATCGTCATCATCATCAACTGACGTCGTTGCTGTCGATTTTGTTCTGGTTACTTCTATTGTTTGTTATAGGTATGAGATCATGAAATCATGCTGGAATGAAGATCCAATACAAAGACCTACTTTTCAGAGCTTGAGCCACACGTTTGAAAGAATGATATCAGAAAATGCTGAATATGTTATAATGAATATTGAAGAAAATAATGCTGATTATTATCAAGCATCATCTTTTCTTACTGATGAAGAAGAAGAAGAAAAACAAGAAGAACCAGAAAAAGAAAAAAATATCTTGGATTTGCGTGAAGCAGATAAGGCAGATCCTTTAAGCTGTTGATTGTGTTAATGAATTTGTCATCGATTTCAATCAGTAACTGCTTGTTTAAAATGTCGCATTCTTACGGCATTAGATGAAAACATCTGTGTCTTAAGACTACGAAACAAGCAGGAAACAGTTGAGTAGATATGTTCAAAACCCATTAAAACCATAGTAAAACTGAACTTAAACTTTGCAAAACTATCCGATCTTGGAAATTGGCAAGTATTGACATGTCAAGAGACTTTTTCAAGCGTATATAACCACATAACCTTAATCGGAAGTAAAATCTCCAAAATCATCGTATATTTTACAAAACCAGTGCCAGTATAAACAAGACAATCATATCCTAACAATGTATAACTCAATATAAATGCTTGAATAATAATCTTTGGAAAAAGTAAATTTATTTTGCAGAGACTTTATTAAAACAATTAAAAGGGCTTTATATTTTAAATCATTTATAAACTTGCTCCCTACATTTCTTGATGAAATTTTAAAACTTGAGAGAAATGAAAGAGGATATGCAAAAAAACTATACAATTCATTCATAAAAGTTAATTTTACATCATGAATCATTTTAGTCGAACTGGTTTCTAAACAACAAAGCTCACTGCAAAAAAAACTTCAGGAAATTAGTGGTAAAATCTCTACTGAGAAAAAGTTATTGTGATATTTTCAAGCTCTTATTTTTTCATTTTTCTCATTTTTTTTCTATTATTTTAACTTTCATTTACCTTTGCTATTTAATTTTTTTTTAATTTGGATTATATTAAAAAATAATGAAATTCTCATGCTCAAATTCGAGACGTGATACTTAGGTAAAAAAAACTACAGGTTTCGAGCCGTTTCGTTCTTTAGGTTGCTTTTTTTCATTTGTACATTTGTTTTTACATGGAAATGCACAATAAATCATTGCACAATAAATCATTTTATTATCACTCCATCAGCCCTACCCCCCCCCCCCCCCCCCCCCCCCCCCCCCCCCAAATAAACACAGCTAGTTCATTGACTTTTGGAGGTAGCTAGAAAAACTGAAGTCTTCTGAGGAACCTTATAATGTTTTGTGTCATTTTCTGACTATACTTTATTCCCCATAAAATTGAGATTCCGTTTACTTTCTCGAAAAACTTGAATGGCCAAATTTAGCCAAGTAACTAACTTAAGGTTACTTTCATATCTGTTTTATGTTAGATATCGTGAATATAACAAATCTATCGAGAATCAAAACAATATCAAAAAGGAATCATCGAAACGCTGTTTGCCATATTATAATAAATTTAACTTCCCGAATGAATCTCTTTTCCAGTGTATATATATTTGTTAAAAAACGTTACACAATTATTATTAAGTTGTTTTACATCAAATTGAAAGTGACCTGGTAGATTTGACACACAACCACTTATTAACTATTATGTATTCATAGGTTGGGACTTGTAGAGCTTGATTGAGTGATATTTTTCATAAGTGGGCAAAAATGTAAAATAGTACATGCATGTTTCGCAAAAGTAAAACCTTTTGCGCAATGTAATTGGAGGATTTCGTTGACCTATTTTTATATCCTTCTTGATTTTACCCTAGAGGTAGGGAACGATTATGTGGCTGCTTCACTAGGGAGGAATAGTATTTTATAAATGTTTAAGCGTTGTGTTTGTTCTTTAAGACCCTCACACACTTATGAATTTTTCTTTCGAAAGATTTAAAATATTTCTTTCTGAAATGTTTTAAATTAATTAAATTTTTCTTTTAGAAATTTGCATTTTTATTAAATACTTGTTCTTTCTGATTCATTTTTAAAATGGATCGACGCAAAGCGGTTGCTTGTTTATTCTGCTTCTTATAAAATTAAGGCATAAAAAAGTTAAAGAAGGACGTGTTGGGTGCGAGATTGTTTAAAGGAAAGAAACGACAAAAGCGCGTATAATAATGTTTTCATGGAACTTCGGCTGACAGATCAAGAGAAATTCCGACGATATCTGCGGATGAACACCGGTGATGCTTTCCCTCTAGGAATTCATTGCATGAAACCTTTTTCATACAAAGGAATGACCGATGAAAAACGAATTTTCAACTACAGGCTTTCACGCATGCGGAGAATAAGTGAGAACATCTTCGGAATATGGACCAATAGATTTAGGCTTTTTGGAACTACAGCGTTTCTGAACCCAGGTAAGATTGAACATGTCGTAATGGCATCTCTCGCTCTTCACAATATGTTGCGCTTGAAATCTTCAGATTCTTACACGCCTACTGGATTTATTGATTTTGAGATCGAAAATGGAAATTTAATACCTGGATCTTGGAGATAAGATGGCATATCAAGCAATATCAAGCCTTTAAAGTGTGGAGCCTCCCACCGACCAAGTGTGACCGCCGAAAAGGTCAGAGAAAAGTTCATGGAGCACTTCTATAGATTAGGGCAAATACCTTGACAATGGAAAGTTTTGTACGCGTAAAAAAATAATCAATTCGGTTGTAACAACTATTTCTCATGAACAAAGCAAATACATAACATAGGAATGAAGCATCTTTGATTTCTACCTAGGATCAAAGTTATATTGTGGAGAACCTAAACGATCTGGTTGATACGAACTACCATTAACCGATTCATCTTGTTATAGTTGACTGGTAAATGATTGGACTCGAGGTTGAGGAGTATTTCTGAAAGGATTGAACTGCGCTTGATGTGTACATAGACAAATACACCAGCCTCTGTATTTCTAACTTTTGGAATTCTTTACGCCTACCATTCTCTAATTTCCGCCACTGAACAAGCAACATTTGACAAAAATAGTCGTGTGCTGTCTTATCAGTCGAGTTTTCTGCAACCACTGTTTGCTTCAAAACATTGATTGCAGCCCTAAACATTTCCTTTTCTTCTTCTTTCTCAGCTTCAGTTTTTTTTTCATTGACATTATACTCAGCGCAAGTTGTTTTAAACAAGCACTGCCCGCCATAAAGGTATAAGTTTGATAATATGGTCATGACAACATGGCAAAGATTTGTTTTACTTCTCCTTTCTTTTTCGACGGTTCTGGCACCCGGTTATCTTCTTCTCCTTCTTCCTGCTCTTCTCTAGCAATTTCGTGTCTTAGCTGGTCTTCCTCAGAGTGCATCTCAAGGCTATATGTAAAAGACTAAAAATATAAAATGCTTTGGTGCACAGAGTATTTACAAAAAAGATGTTACTATTTACTTTAATAACAATAAAAACAAATATATTTACTGCACCTGAAACGTCTTAACTCGTCCATGTTTATCACAAAACAAACTTTCCTCTTTTCGTGTATTCTCAAAATTAACTTTCTTCTTTTTCTTGTATTCTGTTTCTCCCTACAGAGTTCCTGTTTCTTCAAAGTTCATTCATTTCGCAAAAAACGTGCCACAAATTCTGTCGGTATTCTTTGATGTCTCGCGAAAGGAAACAAGAAACAACTAAGTTGTTAAAAGATTTCCGTAACTTAAGCATGACATGCTTGTAATTTTAATTTGATAAAAGATGTTGTTGTGATTACTTTTCATTGTCAAAAATAAACTTTTTTCTAAGGGATTATACACTTCATTATGTATGTATGCTGCTTTCTCTCTCTTTCCATATATATAAGTCCTGTTAAGTACAATAACAAATTTGCAGAGTGAAAATAAATATATACAATGTAAAATTGCTTAATTTATATACATAAAAATTAAAAAAATAAAAATCGTCAAGAACTATTCAATAAGTCGACAGAAGTAAAATTTCAAATTCACTGGGCAATTACGTAATAACTTTTTGATCCTTATGTTCTTCCGTGGTCTAAAATACAGAGCAGTTTTCACACAGCCACAGAGCTTTGCTTTATTTGCAACAAACAGAATAAGGCAGGATAGGTGTGACCTTTACTCTGTTGGCTTTCCTTAATATACTGCATCGTGATTGTTCATTTTGCTTTTAAATGACTTATTCAGCCATGGGCAAGGACGTCACTTAATTTTCTTTTCTATTACCAGGGCATAGTTATTAAAAATGATCTCATGAATTTGGTATGGTCTTGTTAATGTTTATTGTTTTGTAGACTGTAAACCAATCGACATCTCGTAACTGCTTCAAAGTGTATCAATTTACTGTTTTTAAATAATGTCTGGATCATCATAGGTACCGACACAAACTCTCTTCAAGATTACATCGTTTCTTTTTTCAAAGACTGCACAACATAATTAAAATCATTATTGAAGGCTTTTGACAGATATTTTGTTGTCAGCCAAGCAATACATGCAGCATGTAAGAAGACTAGGATGGGAATTCTCTTTTGTGAAAATATCTTAATCCATGATATTTTCATTCAATATCTTGTCTTCCCAATTTATTTGTTTCATATGTCAATGTATACAATTCATAACCATCGATTAAATACAAATCTTGAGATTCGGCATCAGATAAATGAGTCTTCATACACAGTATAATATCAATGTTATGATATTCCTTCTCTTGTTATTATTATCAACAACCTGTATATAAAATTCTCAAAATTCGACTGTAAATCACGTATATTTTGTTATACAAACGATAGTCCTGTCTCTTTACAAGTCACATGCAGTTCTTTAATTATGAAATGATCTGTACGTAAACTTTTCCAACATTTCCAGATAAAAGTACCAAGCACAAAACACAAGCACGACCTTCCACGCGCCACCATATTGTTTTTACATGCTTTCGGTTCAGCTTTAGCCTGTCAACATTTTACATTATCATCACAGCGGAGATATGAAAATCACAGGCTAGAGCATTACCCTGATAGATAGATAGATAGAGAAATAGATACGCCGCCGAAATGAATAAGATTATCCATTCCATGGAAATCTTAAAAATGTCTGGAAAAAATAATGAACCGTTTCGTTAAATGTTTCTTTAGGAATGTCTGAAAGAAAACTTGCAAATCTTTCGAAAGAAACATTCGTAAGTGTATCAGGGCCTTAACAAAAATATACTTTTCTACGATGGCCCTGAAGGCTTATTCGTGAGCACAAAAGAATGTGTCACGCATAAGTTTTTGAGCTACGTATAAATTTTTGAGCTACGCTTAATTTTTTTGTACTACGCATGATTTTATGCTACCACAAAGTTTTCAATTACACATATATTTTTGTGCTACGCATATATTTTTGTGTTACGCATTTGTGTCATGTATATGAGGTGTTTCACATTTATTTCGACCTAATTTCTATTCTGGTCAGTATTTTGTTGGTAAAATGTACATAATGATGGTAAGTGGTGTCACCTTGTCAAAGTCAAAAGAAAAGACTCTGGACTTCATTTGAACATGTCTTAGTTCAATTCTTAATAGGAACTGTTGGTTACTGTTGTTTACTTCCAAATTCAACTTTATAATAAGCATGTTGGGAATTTTACTTGAGCAGGGGTCGAAATAAGGCTTTTCTTCATTGCTGCTTATTTTAATGATAGCACTGAAGGTACCATATAGGTGCATATGTGCTTTGATAACAGCTAGGTGTTTGAAGCATGAAGTACCAAGTATACTTAGATATATTTAGTGTGAAACTAAATGTTTCAATAAAAAAACATATGAATATGATATGAAACATATCAATTTTGCCGGCTAGAAAGGAAATTTTATAAATTTTACAGTCGACTAAACCTAGAAGTTGTCTGGCCGTTATTTCGACCCGTGAAAACTTTGACCTTTAATCTGAAAACTGTGACCTAAGATTCTATTATTATTATGACTAGCAACCCGGGTAAAAAGTTTTACCACACCTAACTTCGAACTTCATATGAGCAAATCCCGTGTCGAAACAAGATAACAAAAAATATAATCAAGGTGTGCAAACCCCGTGACGAACATTTGAATCACCTAATTGCGACGATAAAAAAACTGACGTCACGGCACGTGCTGCTATATAATGTTCGTAAAAAAACCCATAGCCTAACGAAAAATATGACAACGATTAAGAAGATTTTGACCGTATAACTCAACAAAATTTATCACTCTCTTAAATAAAAGTGTGACACACAATCGCTATTATATACAAGATGGAATTCTTCACAAAGAACTCAATAAGTTGTTATTTAGGCAGTGTGGATAAGAAAATAATGATAATACTGGAATATTTCAATTATCTAGACCTCGTTGAGACAAATGATTCCTGAACAAAGAGATTCATTGCTTCACCTTTCTATTTTTTCAATCCAGCTGATCTGCTTTTCCATAAATGTTTCATATGATTGCTCATACATTACTGTCTGAAAGCCCTTTTGGATTTTATTTGTTTAAGACAATAAACAAATTGTTTACACCCGAAACATTATTTTCCTTACACATTATTTACCAAATAACATAAGTAAAGGATCAGATATAGATTGCTGACTTCTTTATGCTAACAAACAAAAAACACAAACATAAAAAAAGTATTTGTGCAACAATTTAACAAATAACTGTGTAGCACAAAAATAACTGCGTAGAGAAACAATTGCTGGCCATCGTACTTTTCACAGAACTGTCAAATACAATAGTTGATAATGGCAGCAGCATTTCAACTCGCAATATTCAAAACAAATAGATGTAAACGCATTCGTCGGAAATTTGTCTTGAAGACTTGAGGTTGTGTCACAATCACAATGACAATCTACTCCCAACTATAATAAAACACTCTCAAAATTTAACATTGACCAGTTGCCCAATTCTGGTCAAATCTGATGAAATGATTGTCGATTTATAAATCAGCAACTTTCAATTGTGCCTTGTGTAAATTATTATGACTACTAAAGAATTTTCATAATGTGGTCCAAATTTGCCCCGAATTGCGCAATTTTGGGTAAATCTGACAAAATGAAATCAGCACGTTTCGAATGTGATCCGTTCAAATTTTTATGATAGCTGGAGGATGTCATAATTTGGTCCAAATTTGCCTAAATTTGGTCAAATCTGACAAAATGACTGTTAATTTGGAAATTTGTCAACCTGAAGATTTTACTTTACTATTGTTTATTTAAAAATCTGACGATGAAGTGTTTAAAATATGGATTTCTTTCGAAAAAAGCTTTTTATGACCACAAGACTTTTAGTCATTGGAAGTTTTTGTAAAACCTTTTTCACTTTACTTTTGCGTTATAGGTATTCTTCAAATACCTATTAAGAATTTTTTGAGAACCATTTAACATCAAGCGGTTTCTGAGACGCCGGAACTTTACAACAGCACTTTTTTGTTTTCTTCTTTGACCTTTGCTGGCATTTCAAAGGTGTCTTTTGCAGATGATATCAAATGTCATATTGACCGTCATGGATTGCTCAAATATATCCTATACCACACGAGATAGCACAAAACAACATTTACACAATATAGAATACGACAGAGGTCCTATGACTAACAAAACATATACTCAATATGATTACAAAAAGGAAAGAACTATACATATGTAACATATTTCCTCTTGCAAGCCCTCCACTAAAATTGATAGTTCAATGGATACAAACGTGGACAAATCTCGATGGTGATATAATCAAGAAATAATTCCGTTGCTGTGTTTATAAGTAATAAATGATTTTATTGTATGAATTTTCAATACAATTTAATAAGCTTCTTTTAAGCGCTCCCCTCTAATAAGTCCCCTGTCCCCCTCCTAAATTTCGAAAAGACAATTAATAAGTACTCGGGCGGTTATTAGAGGAAATACGGTAATCTTCATACAGATATTATTTGAAATTTTTCAAACAAAAGGGTTTTTAACGTTATTCATAATATATTGACATATATTATTCATATATTAAGTGTAATTTAAAAGAACTTTCTGTCAGGGAAATAAAAAAAGTAGCTCATAAGAAGTCACCTCTACAAGTAACGGATTCCATATTAAATAGAATGCATCAACCAAAGTCAGATGGATGCTGGTGGCTTAGGCTATAAATTGATTATCAAACTATATGTAAAGATAATATTAATTGTCAAAATAGATATACACGATAAATTGTGTAATGGGTCAGTTGAAGCCATACATCATTTAAAGTATGACCGTAGAGGAATTATTAAAAAACATACGTAAAGATGGACGGGGAAAGCGTAGGTTTAAAAGCGATGAACTTAAATAGCCTTAGTCATAAACATAATTTAGTGTAGTGTAAAATAGTGTAAAATAGAATATAAACCTTCCTCACCTAGTATGAAATGACTTGAGTTCTTTCTTAGGCATTTACAGTGCACAAAGTACTGGGCAAACTTTTCCAAAAATTGCATTTAGTTGCTTTCTTCTGAAGCAGAAACGATTCAACAATGGTCAGCAATATGATGCTTTAAGTCGTGTTACCTCGTTGCAAGTACTTTATGTGACTGGAACACTGGTTTGATCAGCGGGATTCAGACGAATAAGATTACATGAGAGAAAATGCAATTTTTTGTAATGTTGTTGATGATGAAATAATAGTCGATTGTCCTCAGAGGCGTAGTCAGGGTCAGTCACAAAAATTGGAGGAGTTCAACATTACGATATTTCTTTTCAGTCTTAAGTATCGATTAGGTTACTTGCACGCTTTCCTTTTCTACCCTAAATGACTTAGCTCTCCTCCACAAATTTTGACTGACTTCTGGCTACGCCTCTGGTCCCACTCGTATCTCCGGATCCTAAGTTTTGTGTATACCGCATTTCCTCTAATAAACGCTCCCCTCTATTTAATGCCTCACTTATAGTCGAACATTTGTAACAAACAGGCTAAACAAGAATTAGTTTGTATAGTTTAATAGTTTTATTTGTTTTCTGTCAACAAATTCTTTCACGTTTGCATGAGTATATGATGTGTAGCTAACTGCTATAAAATAGAAGATAGTTCTCATAGTAGAGAACGGCGACAGTGATATTGCTCTTCTTTGACATTTTTGTGAACGTATCTTTTGTGTAAAACACTTTCACACAAATGATTGAATTGTAAATAGGTTAACTTTATAATCTTGTTGAAAATAAATGATTAAGATCATTGCTAGTTCACGCAATAATGAAATTTGAGGAGGAAGATCTTGATGTCATTCCTCACAAACCTTTCTTATTCGTCCGGTTTTGATAATTACCAATCGTTCTTGGAGTAAAAATCCAATAAAAGATATTCCCTGTTCATTATCTTGAGGCCAGAAAGAGTGTTACAACCCATAGCTTCGAGTAAGACGTTTCAACACGAGCTGGTTTGTCAGTCCCGCTGATTTGCGTGTCCTTGGCGTCTTCTAAAGTAACTCGTTATTAATACTTACTTATAAGATGACACCTATGGGCCACCGTACATTACGTATCTAATGCCTAACTAAATACCAGCTACTACACAATTTTAAAATGAAAGCTAGATGTTCCGGTCTGTGAATTAATGATTCATTTAAGAATAACTGGCTATTTCTTTGGTGAAACGACGATTGTTTTGCATTTCGAACACCTTGCATATTTCAGTCTACATTTGCACACTTCCGATGGTCAGGGATAACTTTATTTTGTATGACGCATTAAAGTACAGTTGACTCTTTATTGGCTCGTACGTATCAGGCTTTAACTGTTTGGCTGTAGCAACTCTTATTTTAAAAGCCTCAAAGACTTTGTCTTTACTTTCAGCGAATTAGGTGGAACACCAACAGTTTTTGTGGCTTCTTTATTTGATTCTTCTTTTCTCTAATTCCAATCAAGCTTCGTATGTTACTTCCATGTTTTGTTCCTTTTGAAGTCTTTTAGTCATTTTTCAATCAACAGCTCCCATCACATGTCAAGGAAATTCGTAAAGAAAGTGGCAGTTGGAAACATTACTGGAAAGTGATAACGGCTAATTTACACTTTGAAAATTGAAAAAAAAACAGGTAAAAATTTGCCGTAAAGTAATTATGAGAGTGATGACCAAAGTTTATTGAACAATACTTTAATAAGTTAAAAAATCACTTTTTGTACTTCCATAGTTGAGGTGAGCCAAACAGTTAGCAAAATATATATTTACCAATCAAAACAAATCCATATCGTGAATAACTTTTATTTTCATCACTTTCTGATCATGGTTCACTTTAACCGAAATGTTTTGGTACCTAATAAGCATGAGTAACTGGAACTGCTATTTCTACTGCAGTCAGAAGGTGCATATTTGAATTTCAAATTAAGCACTCTTAAAATAATTTTTTCGAAAGTGTAACTTCACACGCTACGCATCTCGCAGGCGAAGCTAGCTGGGCACGGATTTGTCACGTGAAACTTCCTAGCCGTCTTTACTATGGGCAAACGTTCTGCATAAAACAAAAACATCAATTCAACTCGTGATTGACCAATAAGACAAGACAAGTCATGTTATACAAGGTGGTTAAAGTTACAGGTTAATGAATCAGCTGTCACGATGATGTTTTCTTGTGCACTTTCATTAAAAACAAATGTACAAATGAAAAAAAACGTTAAACAACAAAACTGAGCGAAAACTGTAAATTTCTTTGGGTAATTCTCCAATTTGAGCATATTCATTTATTCACGCTTTAATTTATGCTGGATATGTAAAATCTAGTTACAACTAACTAATTCATTCCAACAAAATTTTCATTACTCTTCAATATAAGTCAAGTAAAGTACAATTACAAGTACATTTGAAGTAATGCTAAATTCACTAACAAAAGTAAATGAAAGTTCAGAGAAATAGAAGAATGCTTAGAAAAAACGAGAAAAAGAAAATAAAAATACATATACTAGTGTTTGTTTTATAAAGTACACCAAGATGTTGGAGATTTTACTTTCAATTCAGGCTATATGGTTCACATGTTAAGCCGGTTGGTTGGTTTAAAAGGCTCTTGATACGTTGATACCTGTCATGTTCAGTCGAGATAGTTTTGCAAAAGTTTACATCCAGTTTTACGATGGGTATTGGACATACCTAATTCACTATTTCCTTCTTGTAAGATAGTCAATACAGATCTTTTTAGAAATATCTTCCTCGAATACGGCCAGATTGCAGCATTCAAATGAGCAGTTCCCGGTTACAACCGATGGTAAGTTAATTACGATAATCAACAGCCTGAAAGATCTTTCTTATCAGCTTCGCACAAATCCGAAATATCTTCTTCTTGCTCTTCTTGTTCTTCTTCTTCATTTTCATCAGTAAGAAAAGATGATGCTTGATAATAATCAGAATTATTTTCTTCAATATTCAGTAGAACATATCCAGCATTTTCTGATATCATTCTTTCAAATACGTTACTTAAGCTTTGAAAAGTAGGTCTTTGCTTTGGATCTTCATTCCAGCATGATTTCATGATCTCATACCTATAGCAAACAATAGAAGTAGCAACAACAACACTAACAACAACAACGTCCCTTTAATGGAAAGGGGAGGTAAACAAAAAGGAGAGGTAAACAAAAAACAATTGCCTCCATTTGGAAGAGTTTCAAAAATGATGAAAGACAATTTCTGAATTTTCCAAAAAAATTATGCATTCCCGAGATTTTATTGTTTGAACCATGGACGTATAAAAATAGAAGGACTTACAACTTTTATAAATCTATTCAAACAAGCGCGTCTCGCTTTATTGAAATTTTGACAAAAGCAGTTTTGAAACTCCCTCAAGTGCTGTTAAAAATACATGTTTCCATTGGCTTCCACACTAGCAGCCTTTTGTTATAAACACGAAAACTGTTGAAAAACACCAAAACTAAAAGTATGATTCCTTAGGAGTTCCTAAAGCTTCAGACTTGAAACTTTTAGAAAAGATAGATAAACTATCTCTCTGTTTTGTGTAGCTTAGGCATTTTTGAGGCGCAAATATTAACTTCATAACATGCAGAGACGCTGTGCCATGATTTTCTTCTATTTTCACTTGTAACATCTTCTAGCAAACGTCTGTCTGTGGCTTTGAACAATGAATAAAAGTGTTTTGAAAGCTAATGAGTCTTAATTCCTCTGATATTTCAGTTTTCCGCGTTGGATTGGCACGTAAATAATCGTTCGTCTCAACAAAAATCCAGTGAAATGCGAGACACGCTTTGGTATGAAAGGGATGCCGACACAATGGATTTTAACAATAGAATTGAATAGCTATTGAAATGAGTTGTGAGTCCTTCTCTTTTTATACGTCCATGTTTGAACTTTTTTCAAAATTTGCTTTTCATGACAACGTGACATCACAATGTTCAAGAAGAAATATTTTTGGTATACAAATGTGTAAATAACTCAGGAAATTTTACTGCTAGAATTTAGAAGCAAACATCAAATATTACAAGAAAAACTTTTTTGTATATTTTCCGTTTAACTACCCACAAGCACCACATGACAAAAAATGATGTAGCAGCTACTTTCACGTCGCCACACAAGCTTTAATCTTGGGATTCGAAATCAAGACAATCAAAAATTTGCTGCGCAAATAATTACACTTCAATTAAAATTTATGCAAACGTTGAAGAATTTGTTGATAGAAAACAAATATTTTCTATTTCTGGTTTAACCTTTTTCAGAAGCAGCGTTCATTACAATTATTCTGCTATAAGTGAGGGCAGTGTTTATCAGAGGATGGCGTTCATTAGAGGAAATACGGTATTATAAGTATAAAATGATGTATTTTGTAATGTTTTGTAATGATGTCTGTAATTTAACTATCGAATATCTGTAACAGTATTGCCAATTTATAATGATTCTTTATCGCTATCATCGTAGAATGACGTATGTGTAGTGTTGTCTTAATCGTTATCTGTTACACAATCAAGAATGAGAAGCCATGTTATTTAACCAAAATATTATCAAATCTTGACAAAGATGTAATTTTCACGGACAGGTAGTTACAGTCAAGAGAGTTTTGATACAGTATTGTAGTATGATGTTCGATTTCAATTTTGGTTAAATCGCAAAAGTCTTATAATTTTGAAGCCCCTTCTAATTGTATTTTATGAAAACTGAGGAAAGATTTGAGCTGAATCTGTACCAAATTGCCCAATTTTGGTGATGGCATGAAAACTACACATCAATTCGAATTTTTGACAATTAACTCCAATACAAGTGTCCTTAAGTCAAAAACTCTATAAATTGAAGAATAATTCCTTTCTACAAGACTTACAATTCGTCACTAACATTTTCAGCTTTCTCTAATCGATATCCTCTTTTTAATCGTTGAACTAATTCCATAGTTTGGCAACCAGGATATGGCGATCCACCTACAAAGTGATTCGGAATAAGCAGAAAGATAATATAGAATAACTCCTATCCATAAATTAGAATATAAAAAAATTGATCTTCTTTTAAAGTTTCACGTTTGCATCATTCACAAAAATTAGTGATAACTAATTCAAGAGTTCTTTCATTATGGTCAATGATTCATAATTAGCAAATTACAGGCGATAGTACGTAATGTTTTCACCAGCCTTGTTTGATACAATTGATTCCATCCTTATGCTCAAAATCAGCTGCAGAAGACCCACTTCATTCTTTCATGAGCAAATTATAGCATTACATAAATCTAATAAAACTATTACGTCTTCCACCACCCAAGACCTTCAATATGTGAAATTTTTCCTTTAACTCCATAGAGCATAATAAACGCAGGGAACGACTATAGATTAAAATTACAAGAAAGAAAACGCGGCAAAAGATGTCCATTAATAATCACAAGATCATTTATTTCTTGAGACCTTATAAATTGTCAGCCTCATGGCTTCTGAATTTAAATGTAATAAACATGCGGAGGCTACATTTACCGCAATAAGTGCGCTTTTGGAAATCAATACAAATGTCAATGTTATATGGTATATTCCGACAAATTTTGTTTGCCCAAGAAAAACTTAATAAATAGATTTGCTTACACTTTGCGACATTCATCAACAAAACAACTTACCAATTGTAAAAATCTCAAATAAAACAATTCCATACGCCCATCTGTTTAAAAAAAAAAAGAAAAAAATTACAGTCAATGTCTAAATTACTATAAAAAATTGAATACGTTAGATTTGTTCTTGCTCCATTACTTACATATCACTATAGACAGTAAATTCATTATTGCAAATAGCTTCGATTGCCATCCATTTAATAGGTAGTCGTCTGCTTGTTTTTGAAGAATAGATCATGTCATTATCCAGAAATCTGGACAGTCCAAAATCTGCTATTTTCACTGTTTTATCAGATCCAACAAGAACATTACGGGCGGCTAAATCTCGATGGACAAAATTTTGTCCGCTCAGATATTCCTACAGTTAAGTATAGATATTGTTTAGAAGTATATTACTTAACTTTGCATGGCTTAATAATTGCGTTCTTTAATTGCAATCAAATTTGAGGACGATATTATACAAATGATCTGGTAGTGAAATATACTAACTTGCATGTTGGCATGGGAATAACAAATAATAATACAGAATATTTTTATATTTATTCATCAATAATAATAGTTTTATTGATGTTACAACTTACCATTCCGCAAGCAATTTGCCATGCAAAGTTAAGTAAATCTTCGGGCGAAACATTCATCTTGCTTCCCAATACTGCATATTTTTCACTTTCTTCAATATGCTCGACCTATACACAGAAATATATAAGGTTAAAGTGTAAACAGAATCTGATGAGAACGTCTGGTCTTTTGGATTTCAAGTGTACCATTTGCTTTTTGTTTATAGAACACCATTTACTCATGCAGCAGTTACTAAATCAGTCACAATATAACTGTTGTGCTCATTGAAGGACAGTCATTGGTGTCTAGAAAACAAATTCTCTATTTTCAACTCTGTGAGCTATCATAAAACCAATTCACCTTAGTCCTGCATTGTCTGAGATATCCAAGAAGATCTCCATTGCACATATATTCCAGTACCAAACACATTGGACTTTCTATGATGCAGCAACCAACTAAATTTATGATGTTTCGGTGTTGGCCGATGCGCTTCATCAAACTGATATCCATTTTAAAACATTGTAATTCTTCAGCACTTGCGAATTCTAATATTATGGAATTAAGATCAGAGTTAAGCAAGGTTTACACAATTAAAGGATGTAATGAATAAATTCAAGTAGCTGAGGTTTGATTTAGGTAAAACATTGATGTAATATACTTACCTTTTAAGTACTTTACTGCGAATTGTGTATGAAATGGTTCAGAGAAAACATTTTCGAAGAATGGTGTCCTTTTTAAGGCACTGCTTTCTATTAAGGCACAATAAACTTTACCAAAAGAGCCATTTCCAATTTCTTTGATGATCTTTATAGATTGTTTGCTTATTTCCCATCCATCCAGGGAATGCTCCATGCCAAACTTTTTTTTTTTTTTTTTTTTTTTTTTTTTTTTTTTTTTTTCGTCAATATGGCAACGCGGCGAGCGGACGTGTTCGATATAGCTGCAGTATGTTTAGTAATGTATCTAAGTTTTTCAGTTTTCAAAGCGTGTTTACTTCAAACAGATGGTGTTAGTGTTACAATGGGAGTTAACCAGACTCATGCAGAAACAGAGGAAACATATTTTATGACTTCATTGGTAGTACATCGAAAAAGATTTTGTTACACCAAACCCACCCGCAAAGGTTTAATATTTTTACTCTTGATTATGTGTGGTGATATTGAATCCTGTCCTGGACCGCAAAAGTTAATAGAATTGACACAAAGAAAAGGAATTAGTATATTGCATCAAAACATCAGAGGGTTATTCTATAAAATTGGAAATTTATTAACTATATTCGAAAGTGGTCAAAAGATTGATATTTTCACTTTGTCAGAAACTCACATAGTTAAAGGTAGCGAACAAGATAATGACGAATTATATCAAATTCCGGGGTATCATTTTATTCAGAGGTGTAGAGCCAATGGTAAAGGAGGAGGCGTAGCAGTTTATATTTCTGAAAAACTGAAGTACAAGAGACGAGTAGATCTTGAACCTAATGAAATTGAATGTATTTGGATAGAAATTTTTCAATCAGGGGCAAAAAGTTTTCTGGTTTGTTGCATATACAGACCCCCTGATTCATCGCTATATAATCTCAAATCATTTAATAAAGTCTTCGAAACTATGCTCAGAAAGGTTAACGAGTTAAATCAAGAGACACTCGTCCTAGGGGACATGAATATCGATTACCTGAAGAAAGCAGATCACCGAGATTTGAAAAACATAATTGGCATTGCAGGCTTCGAACAAATTATACAAGCTCCCACCAGGATTACGTCTGAAACGAGTACCCTAATTGACATTATTTTGACTAACAGAAAGTCAACTATATCAGTTAATGATGTAATACCGTTATCTTTGAGCGACCATGATTGTGTCGGGTGCGTACGAAAACTTAATTACGTGAAGTATGAAGCAAAAACTATCAACATCAGAAACTATTCGAAGTACGATCCTAATTCATTTAGTAAGGAAATCGGTTTAATAAACTGGGAAAAATTCTATGGAATGAAAAACGTCAATGCAGCATGGATTTACATGAAGGAAACTTTGGTTAGCGTTATAAATAAGCATGCACCGATGATTAAAAAGCGTGTGAAAGGGAGATTTTGTCCTTGGCTTTCAATAGACGTGAAATCATTGATGAATAAACGGGATAAATTACTTCGCAAAGCAAGGAAAACTAACAAGGAAACAGATTGGTCAGCTTACAAGAACTTGAAAAATCGATGTAACAACAAGGTAAAACAGGCTAGATTTCAGTATCATCAGAATCTTCAAAATCAGAATTACAAAAGTCCGAAAAATTTCTGGAAAGCTATTAAAAAAGTTTTTCCTTGCAACAGTAAATGTAAAATTGGTGCAAGTAACGTAGATGATGTGGCCGATAAAAAGACAGTAGCAAATAACTTTTGCAAGTATTTCTCCAAGATTGCATTCACATTGAAGCAAAAGACGCAACCATTGCGAGATTTTGTATGGCGAAAACCTTCCACACTGAAAACAAGAACAGATAAGCAGTTTAAATTTGAATACGTCAGCAAAATTTATGTTGAAAAAGAACTAAAATCTTTGAAGCGTGGGAAGGCTGCAGGGCACGATGACATTCCCCCAGGGATGTTAAAAGATGCTGCCAGTGTAATAGCTAAGCCGTTATGTCATCTCATAAATTTATCTTTACAAACTGGTATTGTACCTGCCGAATGGAAAATAGCAAAAGTGACGCCTATACACAAAAGTGGTCCTACTTCGAATTTGGATAATTATCGACCAATTTCAATTTTACCAATAATATCAAAAATTTTAGAGCGATCCGTCCATAAGCAACTGACAGAATACTTAGAAAGAAATAAGCTACTCTCTAAAAATCAACATGGCTATCGAAGAAAGAGATCTACTGAGCAAGCTACAACATTTTTCACTGACACTATCCGAAAGGAAGCTGACCGCGGTAACTTGGTCGGTGCATTATTCGTAGATCTCTCCAAAGCTTTTGATACACTGTCTCACAGCATTTTGTTGAACAAGCTTGAATGTTATGGTATATTCGGCATCGAACACCAATGGTTATCAGATTATCTATTCCAGCGTAAACAGATGTGTATATATGAGGGTGTATCATCCGAAGAGCATTATATTACGTGTGGTGTACCTCAAGGGTCCATATTAGGACCCTTATTGTTTTTAGTTTACTTCAACGATCTGGAGGACTACCTCATCTACTCAAAGGTGATCAAATTTGCAGATGATACAGTACTTTATACTTCAAGTAAGCAATTCAAAATCATTGAAAACGAATTAAACACTGATCTAGATGTTTTATCAAACTATCTAATGGAAAATGAATTAATCATTAACTTAAAGAAGGACAAAACTGAATCCATGGTTTTTGGCACAGCAAAACGATTAAGCCAATATCCTGACAAATTGAATCTTTTTTACCAAGGTTCCAAAATTAACTCAACAACGACTTACAAATATCTTGGCACGATTGTTGATAAAAACTTGAATATGGGAGATAACTTTGACTCAATATACAGAAAAACGTCAACCAAGTTACGATTGTTGAGAGCATTGAAACCATGTTTAACAAAAAACGCTGTTCACAAAATTTACCATGGAGTAATTCTACCAACGCTATTGTTCAACTGTGCTGCTGATTTGAAGTTCACAGAAACACGACTCAATCTACTCAGTTCGATTGATCGTAGAGTAGCCGCAATTTTGGGTGAATCGCAGACATGCATTATTGATGAAATACATAAACATGCAGTCCTTCTTGTGAAGAAGTGCTTAGATTGTGTCGTATGTGAAGATTTAGAAAATTATTTTGAATTTAATATTCATAGTAGAAATACTCGCCAGAATTCTTCCATGTTATTTATTCCTAAAGTGAAACTCGAGCTCGCCAAATTTGGCTTTTTCTCTATGGGTGTAAAAATTTTCAACTCTTTGCCCATAGAGATACGGCGAACGGAGTCCTTCTCAGACTTTAGGAATAAAGTCATCTCTCATTTTAATTGCAAATAATTTTCATGTTTTTGATAGGTTTTTCTAATATTTACATTTTTCTTTTTACTATTAATAGTTATACCATTATCATTATTTCTCAAGGCCCAATTGATCTGTGTTGAGCACCTTTTGAGTGGTTTCTGACTTATCTTTCACTTTTCTTTTGTGGTGTCTGACTTATCTTTCACTTTTCTTTTGTTTGTTTGTTTCAATCGTTTATAGCGGTATTTTTTCGCTAGTGATGTTTTAAAATTTTAGTGTCTCAATGATATATATATATAAGAATTTTTAGGTTTTTATTATCAGGACACGCAATAATAGCAGTAATTTATTACTGAAGTGTATATATCCTGATTGTAAATATTCATAATAAATAAATAAATAAATAAATCTCAAATTCAAATGATGCCAACGTTACAAAACGATGCAATAAATAATTTTATTATAAAAAAACTTATCTATTTTTTCTGTTACAATGGCTTTCTGTAAGCATCGCATTTGTGAAAATACTATTCAGCGTTAACCCCCATTCACACTTCAGTACAGAAAGACCGACAAATCAATTTCAAAATTAATTCCCTTACCTATGGCCGTCTTTGAATTTTTTCATTATGATCATAAAAATAGCAACGGTACTTTCCAGTAGATCGTAGCAGTTACCATTGCTTTTAGTAGCCGATGTTAGGCATACTGATTACAAAAGTTTTGTAAAAATATCTGAAGTTTTGGACACCATTATTAGGCTTAAGGATTTGTTTAAAACAGGATGAATTGTGGTACCGACAGAGATTATACAAAATGTATAAGTTTCTTCTGTTTAATGTATTTCTTTTATTCATAAAAATTTAGGAAAGAAAAGTAATGTAATTCATCAACTGCTGGCAAATCATATGTACCAAATTTTGTCCTCTTGCCTGTAAAAAATGGGACACCATGCTTTACTAAGACTTATCTGCTGTAGAACTAATCAGGCGAGTATGTAGAAGAATGTAGGATGAGCAAATTTTGCAACAATAGTCTCAGCAATGTTATAGTAAACTCCACAAAACAATACTATTACTTGAAATATGTCGAATTTTTGGAAACTTGGAAAATTTAGTAGATATTTGTCTGAATTTACCAATTATAACCGAAATACGAATAAAGTAGCTTTAAAAGATGGCCGTGCAACTTGTCTACAAAATTAAGATTATCCAATTTTGGCCACAAAGATGATATAAAAATATTCTATCTAATTAGGTAAAAAGAAACTTCTAATTGTAGGTTGTACTGAAACGTAATATTTATGATTATAAATGATAAGATTATAAATGCACCCACTCATCTTAAATATCCTTCAAAAACTCTAACAAATTTACAAAGTACTTATATGCATAAAGGTGTCAGTGTGTATCAAGAAATCAAGAAATCTATAATTAAGTAGCGAATTGAAGACAATAAATTGTTATATATAAAGGTCATGAGAAAGACGAATCAGCAGTAAACTATGAGGGCATTCCATGAAACAGCCAATTACTTGGCCATTTTTTGTTTGCCAATTTGACCATAATAAGCAATTCATTCCAATCTTATTTCATATTATTCTATATGAGAGATTCCCACTGCTAAAATACTGCAACCCCCACAAAACAAGTCCCCTAAGTTATAGAATGTTGTCAAGCACAAAAGGTTTTGCCCAACAAATTTAAGCTTAGGTGTGGGAAAAACCAACCATAAAACTTATAAAGTTATCACTTTTAACTTCATAAAATTTGGAAATACGTAACGTCAGAAAATTTCGGGAAAGTCTTAAATAAGTATCTCTGGCCACCTCAAAATAGTGTTATGTGAAGGTGAACAATCAGCTGTCCTGGAAGAAAAACTACGGAGCATTCACACCAGAGTAAAAGTTCTTTCACTACCTATGCTGCTTCATTTTGAAAAACTTTCAAGCAATATTAAACTTGATTTCTTTTAAACAGTTTTAGGAAGTGTAAGCAAACACACGTGAAACTTCCCTTAAGGAGATAAACAATATTAGGGAGAAGGCTCAAACTGTCCGCAAGAAAAAAACAAGCAACCACAATTTTAGTACTCAGCGCACTAAAGCCGCTGACTAAAAATTGTTTAAATCAGACAATAATTAAACTGTTTAATTAAACAAGAAACCTTGAGTAGAACTAAATGACGTGTTCATGCAAAGATTTCATTAAATCCTTTAAAACCTGAAAGTATTAGTATTACTAGGAAAAGGAGAAAAAGAAAGGCTCTTCATCAAGACTGCCCTAACATTAAAAAGAGTTTCCATGGCTTTATAACCTGAAAATTGGTATTGTTCATTTCTTAGAGAAAGAAAATGTACTTGATGTTATTGATAAAAAGAATGAATTTTTATAAGTGTATATGTACGAGATGAAATTCAAAGATAGTGTTCACAAGTATGTTTCTGAATCACACCTATCAGCGCGTTATCCATTTAGCGTCTTAAGGCTCGTTTCCATTTAATTGCATTTTCTGCTGTAGCGTAAAAAGTTCAAGAGCATTCTCATGGCGCATGGACAACTTGTAAAAAATACTGCTGACCAAGAGAATTTATGCTCTTCAAAATTGCTCTTGAGTTTAGCGACAACGTTGAATTCATTCTACTTTTCACGGCGTTGTTTTTTTCTCTCATGACTGATAGGCAATCATTTTTCAGTATTTTGTAAACATTACGTAATTTTCTCGGAAAAGAACATTAGGAAGTTTGTTTTTGATGATGATTTTGAAATTGAGGGAGCCACCCAAAAAAGTAATTCCTCAAGTCTTGCTGTTGACATCCTGAAGGCCTTAAAAAATATTCTTGATCAAACAACATAAGATCTTTAACCAAAATTGTGAACAGTCCCTTTGAACGTCTTTCTTGAAATAATTTTCTCGTCCATAGTTTCTTTGTTTTCGTAGTTTTGTATTTTTGTCTGCGACGTAAACGTAAGATAAACAAAGCAGAAACGTTTAGCTTATGAAGTAGTAGTAATCTCTTCTTCACTGCAAACGACATGCTTAAAGAGGTACGCTTATAAAAGAAAAGTGACGCTCAATGGAAATAAAGTTTTATAAAGACAAAAATGCTCTTGAACTTTTTACGCCACAGCGTGAAATGCAGTTAAATGGAAACGAGCCGTTACTCATGCCAGTGTAAGTACCACGAACCTTATTAGCTGGTAAGCTTCGTCTTTGAAACCCAAATATACATGCCACAATTTTTTAAAGAAAAGAAATGTCATAAATGAAATACATCATATTAGCCATGGAACCTTCGACGTAAACATGGTTAACTTATGGATTAACAAGAAATACCTGCTTTTAATGGACAGTTCAGTGGTTGGTTGATTTGACAGATTTGGTCTTTCCTTCCTTTTGAATTTTTTATATGAAACTGCAAGTAAGCACAACATGCCACTGAATATTGTTAATGTAGGAAGAAGAATCGATAAGAGGAAATCTAAAGTGAATTACAATAAGATGGATCAATAAAGAATTCTTTTCTTAATGTCCACTTACATTGCTTTTTGTTAAGATTACCTGAATCCTTTGATTCCTCATCTAAAGAATGAAAAAGATTTTGTATAAGAAACTTGAAAAAACATCCTCACCTCACCTGTTCCTGTTTTTTTTTAGTTCTCTATACTCGTCTACCCAGCTATTTTATAAACGGTTCTGTCTGTGACATGCACATCTACGGTGACTGGCAAAGTATCTGAGAACATACACTCCAAAATTCTATTTTTCAAAATGGCATAAAAGATAGATGCAGATCTAGGTGCATCTGGGTAAGAAATCTTTTTTTACACTGATATGCTCTGGTGTGATCGTGAATTAATTTAATTAATTTAATTGGTCATCGCGATAGCATCTGATTTTTCGTCAGCATTCTGTTCCTCCATTTTCCCCTAGTTGTAGGCTGATACCACTAAAACACAAGCCTTAATTTTAAGACTAGAATAAGGGAATTGTTTATTAATTCGTAATGCCAACAATGTTTATCAGAGTTAATATTATCATAGGTGATACTGTGATTATATACTATTGAGTGTCCTTACTCGCTAGCTACTGCTAATTTTGTATTTTGTGTAATTCCATTGGTAAAGGAAGAGCTCTTTTACCTTCCCAACTCCAAGATCCTTATGTTTATTTCATATGCATATATTATGCTATTTTGTATCTGTTTACGTAGTTACATCCATCAAATTAGACGAGTTGTCAATACTACAATATTGCTTTTTATACCAAGGTTTTTAAGGCATTGAATTGCCACAATTACTTAAAATATAAGTTTTTATACCGGGTGGTCCAAAAAAAACATGTCCAAAATTTAATCCTTAATTTCTCCAAAATTATCAATGCATTTTAGCTTAACTTTTGTACAAAAATTATTTCGTATGTTTACAAACGAAATCCAAAATATCTTGCATATTGGACCATTTGCTATAAAGTTATGAACTTTTGAAGTTGGCATATAATTTTTGAGTTGTATGAAAATTGACGTCAAAAAGGGTGTTCTTTCTCTTGCTAAACTTTTGCAGATATCCGACAGTAATATCCTACGAGCATGTCGCATAATTTTTGTCAATACCACGTCTTCTTTTTCAAAAGATGCTATTCCATTGTAGTCTGACGGTTTCGCATATTCACTTTTTCATCTTGGACGAAGCCGGTTCTCTTTTGCGTTAAAAATGGTTTTTTCTGCCGAAGACAAAGCTGTGATAAAAAATGATTACGTGGAAAAACAATGGGATAAAATAAAGTTAAAAGTGTATGAAAACCGATTTAACCAACCATTCGATAATGAGGATCAATTGAAAAGAAGAATAAGAAGAGTCTGGTCAGAAGTAGCGCAAGATGTGGTCGAGATACGCAAAGCTCTCAAACAGTTTGTTCCTCGTTTAGAAACTGTTGCTGAAAAACAAGGCAATTGCATTAAAATGAAATTCAAATGAAAACTTTGAAAACTGTATTCTTTGTCTATCAATGCAACTTTTGCATCGTGAAAATTATTGATAGTTTGAATTTTGATTGTTTTAAACTCGGCTTGTCAAATTTCATTTCACCTTTTTGACGTCAATCTTTTACGATTTTCCTGCAATAAAAAATAAGTGGTATCTAGAAAAAATATCATAGTTGTCCCTAAATCCATTCGTTTGAGTCCATTTTCCGTTTTTGAGCCCAAAAGTACTTATAGTTTTCCGGTGCGAATTTCTGCGACTCTAGGTAAAAGACACTAAGCTTTATAAATAAAATAAATTTGGACACGTTTTTTTTGGACCACCCGGTACAAGTTTTTTTTTATGATCACGGGAACCCATGCATATCGAATGCGACGTTTTTTTGGGGAAATAGCGATAACTGACGTTTTGTGGGGTCGGCAATACAGGTGATAGGGTGCTGAAAATTTTGCTGAATATTTATTTTGGGTGGTGTGGCTATATGGTGGGTACACTTTCCGCTTCCATGTCTGTAATTAAACTTTTTGTCACGGGGTTTGCACGCGGGAACGCTGGATTTGACACATTGTTTTCTAAGTCAATAGCCGTTAATAGACTTACTTGAACTTGAAAGGCTGTTTTGCTTGGTTATTTATATTTTAATTTTATATTTTTTTATTCATTAATTTCTAAATTTCCCATTTTAAGATTTTTTAGATTTTATTAATTGTGTGTTTGTAAAGGACACCAGTTAATAGCAGATTTTATCTGACCGTGTATATGCTTTTAAAATATTCATGAATAATAACAGGGGCGGACGCAGGGTACGGCTCATACGGCTCAAGCCGTAGCAAAATTTAGTCAATGATTACTAAAAATGATCTACTGCCGTGTTTCTTTGTCTGTTTGTCTATTCTTGACGCCGTGTCGTAATCACGCGATAACAACGGCGTCGTTTAAAAATCAATCAAATAGGTTTTTTATGCATTAGCGCATTATTTGATGGCGCCCCATTTGACTCGCAAATTTTAGGTAAGCTATAACTGCAAACCCCACTGCTGTATTGTTCTTCTTTGCGGCTCAAAAATCGGCTCCTTTTGATCAATGATGATAGGGGTTATAACTAACAGTTTTGAGCCGTATTGCAGCTCTTCGATACGGCTCAAAGTTACTGCTCAAGTCCCGATTTTACGGTAGTTGGACACCTATACCTCTAATCCCAGCTTCATAGTACTTCTTTCGGTTTTCCGTTTGTTTTGAAAGTGCGGCTGTCGTGCCAAAAGTACGCAAAACGATAATACGTACCAGAACAAATCCTTAGGCTTTAAATCTTTCGGTTGTCGGTAGAGTAAGCAAATCGGCTCAAAACTCACACACGTGCATCGTGCATCATCCTATGAACATCTTTCTCAATTTGTCTGAATCGGACATGATGCATAGAGAAAGAGATTTTGAAGCGCTTAATCTCAACGATAACATGGCAATAGAATCTTAAAATTTACCCATACTAATGAAGAAAAGTTTTTGTGTTTCAATGAGCGCATGAATCTGGTAGGTAAAGCCTTGAAAAAGGACTTTACGGCTGAGAAATACAGAACTATAGTGTGGTAGGAGACATCATGTTGGTTGCACAGTCATTGCTTTAAAGTAAGTTTATGTTTTTCTTTATATTTTACTTTGTAAACGCAAGTATTAGTTTGTTTTTTTAATTATTATACATTAATTCAAATTCATTTAATGACCGAAACAACAACAACAAAAAAGGTTCTAAAAGTATATGTGAATGCGGATTCAATATTTGTTTTTTGTTTTCATTCACATGCAAGGCTTTTTATGTTTGTAACTTTGACGAAAAACAAAATCTTATAAATTTTGAAGAATTTCTATGTGGAGCTTCTTTTTATTTATTATTTTTTTGCCTTGCTAAACTCCTGGTTGGGATTTTACTCACAGTCGTTGGACTTGCTTACTACACAAACTTATTATGTTTTTTAAACATGGTACCTTTTGGCGGTGATCAAAAACTACAGAGTTTGCGTGTATACATTAACTTTATTTTGTGATATTTAATTTCATTAGATATATATAATATGCAATTGTATATGCAATTGTATATATGTATATGCAAGCAATACAAATTTGCGAGGAACAAAATTGGTGTTCTGTCTTGTGTTTGTTGGGGGACTTCCACCAGTCATACATAAGTCATGCACCCATTATGCACCCACTATGCACCCACTTTGTGGATAAAATTGAAACCAAATGCTGTTAGTGTGGCCTGTTAGTGTAAGCTGGATGAATCTTATCTCACAATCCATATTTTGTTTTGTTTTGAGGGGACATCAATCTCAAGCACTTTTCGCATAATCACTATGTTCTGTTGGTTCCTGGGTTTCTTAATAAAAGAAAAGGAACCGCAGGAACAACTAAGATTCAAAGAAAACCTCCAGCTTAGAAGGAATAGTTGCGCCCAAGATTGAACAAATTTTTTCAACATGCCAATTGAGTTGATCTTCTTCTACAGACAAAGCTAAGGAAAGCCATGAAGAATTAGCATTATTGTATGATGATGTTACAACCCACATTGACACGTCCTCTGCAGGTTCTCCCCAAGATATAAAATCATTTATTGACAATGTTTTTGAGCTCGAAAAGACAAAACAGATGGATGGCCATTTCAGTTGAAATGGTGGGAAATCAGCTTTAGTCAAAGAAATGTTTCGTGTGTTGACAAGGTCGTTATGTTCTGGTAGTTTTATTCCATGCATGTCATGATTGATAATTGAATCCTAATTATCACTTGAACTCCGAAATGTCTATTTATTCAGTATTTTAATGAATGAACAAATTCCCTATATGAAATCATTTATAAGTCTATTTTTTATTTCTTTCATAGTCTTGTCTTGTCACTCATGTTTCGTATAATCTTTTATGTTTTCATGTATGTAAAAAATTATTATTCACCATAGATATAAATTTCATTTTTTAATTTTTTTAAATCGAAAGCTTTTGCGAATTTGTTGTTGTTTTTTATGTTTTATTCTGTTTCTCTGCTTGGCCAGCAATCTCTTATTTTATTAATCTCAAATTAGAAGCAGTTGTTTTGCTTATTTTTTATTTTCAGTGAAGTACAACAAACATTGTCACGCATACAAGCATCGTATTTTTTAATATTGTTATAAATTTTTAATGATCTATAATCATTCCTTTTCGGAATCATCTGCATAGGGAGAGGTTTACTTTTGAACTTTTCGTGATCATATATAACACAAGGTCTGCATAAAATCTTTTGAAGTATATATACTCAAAAACAGCTTATTTGAAGACTTAGTAACTTATTTTGACTTTAATACAAACTTTTTTTAATCAAAATCAGCTTTGTATTCACTTCAATTGAGAAAAATTCATATTTTGTTTGGAAAAGATCTCTTATAAGTTACTTTAGAGAAAACCCCTACATGAAAGTCCTTTTTATATAAACTTAATTTTACATATTCAGGTATATACAAATAAGACATTAATAAATATTTGAGTGAATGCTTCGTATCTTTAATTTCTTTAATAAAGACTTTATTGAATTTAGTTTTGTTGTAATGATGCTAGTATATGCAATCAATTTTGAGAGGGTACCTGTCTGCTTTTTCGCTGCCACTATTTTGACCTTCCTGCTGCAACAGTGTTTTTCAATTTTGCTTCCCAGTCCAACATTTTTCAACTTTGCTGAAATCACTAACTTTCAGGCCTCATGTCCTGTTGTTTCTGTTAGTTTTATGTGAAGACATTAATGGTGCATTCATAAGTATTTGAGTGAATGTGTTGTATATTTAATATCTATGATTGTTTTGAATTAAATTTTACTACATTGATATATATTGTTTTATAAACTCAATATCTGTTTCAGATTTGAACTGGGGTTTCTTATTCACTGTCACACTAGTTGTGCATCTCAAAAATTCCTATTTCCAGCTTCCTGGTGAGCAAAAACGTTTTCGATTTTGCTTTACAGATCATCACTCTTCAACTTTCCTGAAAGCGCTGACCTTCAGGCCTCAGGGCCTCTTGTTTCAATTCAGAAACAATCATATTTAATTCCAATAGGAAAATATCTTCTTAGATAGTATGTAAAAAAAAACGCACATGAAAGTCTTTATTGAATTAATTTTATATGTACACAGGTACCAATAAAGCATGTAAACATAAAACATATACCGGGTGAGTCAAAAAAAGTGTCGGTGTTTCACAAGAAATATCTTTAGATTGAATAAATATGAAAGATGGAAATCTGTTATGTACATTTTGGTGTATCATTCTTCTGATTTGGTTGAGTAGCAAAAAAGTTATGGACAAACAGCTGGAAGCGGTCATTGTAAAAATCTTCAAAAAATGGACAAAAAAGCCGAACAAAATATTCCTGCGTGATTCTTTAATTAAGTTCGATAATGCGAATGAAAAAGCTATGAAGATTGAAAGAAAAGACACAATTTGTCTAATTACCTCTCTTTAGTAAAATTTACCCTTGCAAACTGGATGCATGCAGAAACTCTTTGTTGTACGGATTTGCGGTATTTCTCACTGTTTTATACAAGACATAGAAAGTTTCAGTGAATAAAGTTTTAAGAAAATGTTCGAAAAAAGTTTGAACTATTATTGGGAATACCGACTGGTAGCCTTGTGGTAGAGTGTTCAATTCCTGTTCGGGAGGTCGTGGGTTCAATCCCCGACCGAGTCATGCCAGCGACTATAACAGGGTTAATCACTCCTCTCTGCTTAGCACGCAGTAAGAGAGTAGGAATGATGTCTAGAATGGTTGTTTAGTTGAGCGGTTCCTGTTGTTACAGCAAATAAATAAATAAAATAAATGAATAAGAAAAATAAGTTTTAGCACTTTTAATTGTGTATGTGTTTCATTCCCTTTTGGTTTGCAATAAGAACATAAATCTTGTTTTGAGACATTTTGCTCGGCTTTTTTGTCCATTTTTCAAAGATTTTTACAAGGACAGCTTCCAGTTTTTTGTCCATAACTTTTTTTCTACTCAACCAAATTAGAAGAGTGATACACAAAAATATAGGTAAAGGATTCCTCTAAAATTTCATCACGAGAAAGACCAAAAGATAAGGATTCCATCGATATAATATTTATAAAAATCAATTGGATATTTTCTTCAAAAATGCGATGATATTTTTTGAATCCAATGTTTTGAAACACACTGTACGGTATGGAAACAGTGTACGTGATCATGGAATTCATTCATAATGAACTTTTATTAGCTTAAACGACTATCCAGGGAAGCTAATTCAACCAGATTCTTTCAAGTTATTATGTGTCTCCTGTGTATTAAAATATTATATGTATTTGGTTTCTGAACTTCTTTTTGCATACAGTATGAGTCTTAAAAACTGTTACTCAAAATTCAAATAAGATTTAAAACTAAAATAACTGGATTATCATAGTAATTTTTACACCGTTGTGTAGGAAATTTAGTCAGCTTTCTAATGATATAAGAATTGCAAATTGAAGACATGTCTGCGAGTAAAATTAAATTATATCATTGGAAAGCTGGCAAAATTTACTATCCAATGGTGTAAAAATTATCATTATATTCCAGTTATTTCACTTTCAAATTCAATTTGAATTTTGCATAACAGGTTTTGAGACTCATACTGTATATTGCATCACGTTTTTACTTGCAGTTCTTGTTATGTACTCTTTGAATTAATTGTTCTCTACATAAAACGGATTTCCTTCATATGTATGCCTGAAACCATGTTTTCAGTTGGGTTACATTATATCACGATGTAAAATAAAAAAAAATCTTCAGCCTGGCTTTTAATAATGAACTAGCCGCCAAGGCGGCGTCGCTCGCCGCCCATGTCCACCTGCTCTGTATCACTGTATCAATAAACGTCTCGTACAACTTGTGTTCAACCAGAAGCAGATTCGAAGGCACAACCTCTGGTAAAACCAATCTTTTATCAGTGTAACAATACACTCAAAACGTAGAGAGAGGAAACTTCAACTTTTTATTAGCTTTTGTTTTAAAAAAGTTACGCGCTCTAACATGGGTGCTATCAAACGTAAGGGGGAAATGGTTTCTCTTCTTAAAAAGATCACACGGGAGGAGAGAGAAAAAGGCACGTGCTAAATGAATAAAGTGAATAAAAAAAAACGTTCGATCTGATTAAAATAGATTAAAAGAAATCGATTAAAAAAAATTAAGACAACTATTATGACAAAAGCAAAAAAAAATATTTTGTATCATGATACTCTTTTTTTACCTATCGGTTTTTAAGCATTTTGATTGCTCGAAAAAATGTTCACCCGTCTCAGGCAGTCAGGCAAAGATACGTTAGGATACACTGGTAAACCGCACATGCTGCCACGTTTTGCCACTGCTGCTTTATGTCCAAAACGTCTAATCAGTTGGTTTCTTTGTATTTAGTTGATGTATTGTTTTCAAAGCCAAGTCAACGTGGAATATAAAACTAACAATAATAATAAAAACAAAACGTTATTCCTATTAGTTCATCAGCCAAAAAAAGTCACGTTCGATTGGGATTGCAATGTATTTGCTCTGAACTCACGTCGCACACAAAAAAAGAAATAATTTCGCTCACAACTCAATCTACCATTTTGCGTGACTTACAAACAAACAAACAAACGCACAAACAGAGAATCGGCTATTAATATATAGATACTAGCCGCCAAGGCGGCGTCGCTCGCCGCCCATGTCCACCTGCTCTGTATCACTGTATCAATAAACGTCAAATTTCCTTATAAACGGCTCGTACAACTTGTGTTCAACCAGAAGCAGATTCGAAGTCACAACCTCTGGTAAAACCAATCTTTTATCAGTGTAACAATACACTCAAAACGTAGAGAGAGAAAACTTCAACTTTTTATTAGCTTTTGTTTTAAAAAAGTTACGCGCTCTAACATGGGTGCTATCAAACGTAAGGGGGAAATGGTTTCTCTTCTTAAAAAGATCACACGGGAGGAGAGAAAAAAAGGCACGTGCTAAATGAATAAAGTGAATAAAAAACGTTCGATCTGATTAAAATAGATTAAAAGAAATCGATTAAAACAAATTAAGACAACTATTATGACAAAAGCAAAAAAAAAAATATTTTGTATCATGATACTCTTTTTTTACCTATCGGTTTTTAAACATTTTGATTGCTCGAAAAAATGTTCACCCGTCTCAGACAGTCAAGGATACGTTAGGATACACTGGTAAACCGCACATGCTGCCACGTTCTGCCACTGCTGCTTTATGTCCAAAACGTTTAATCAGTTAGTTTCTTTGTATTTAGTTGATGTATTGTTTTCAAAGCCAAGTCAACGTGGAATATAAAACTAACAATAATAATAAAAGCAAAACGTTATTCCTATTAGTTCATCAGCCAAAAAAAGTCACGTTCGATTGGGATTGCAATGTATTTCCTCTGAACTCACGTCGCACACAAAAAAAGAAATAATTTCGCTCACAACTCAATCTACCATTTTGCGTGACTTACAAACAAACAGACAGACAGACGGAGAATCGGCTATTAATATATAGACTTTCAACTTTGCACGGAAATCACAGCTTCAATGCTCTACTGTTACAAATATTTAATTACCATTCACTATAACATTAAAATTGTTATCAACAAAAACAAAACGTCCGTGACATTGATATCGCTTTTTTTTCTATTTTTCATGCGTTCATTCAAAATTATTTACAAAACGTTTTGGACAACTCTCAAATAAAACAAGTAAATTGCGCACTACTTCACTGAAAACTAGCCTCTATTCTTATCTACCTTGGCTAGGCAAAAATTCAATACTGAACTGCGGCTATAATAGTGAACAGAGGAGAAGGAGAAGGAGAATATATTATATTACATATATTGCTCAAGCATTATTTTTCGCTATTGGTTTTGTTACTTTTCTTAGTTATTTTGTTGATTATTATTTTTATTTCTTTTTATTTTTGATTAAAAATTTATTTAAATGCTGAAGTTTCACTTACCGTTGCAAACATATGACCCATTCTGTATCTCACAGTTATTATCATTGGTATGACTTCTTCGACCTATGTAAGAAAGAATCTTCATAAAAAACCATGTGTACATATCAACAGATTCCTTGAAGGTGCAACACCGAGGAACGATTAAATATGCGTACTGTTGAATGTATCTATTTGTCATGGGTTTAATACAAAGGATAACAAGAAGTTAATATAATGACAACATGAACAAAAACAGCATAAAAACAAGGTTATTACCTGGTGTTTTAACAGACTCTCTACCCATGATCTGGTCTTAATTAAGTCCATTTTAATTAAGTCTTCTATTTGGGATCTTAAGTAATTTTTTGCTCTGAAATTCCTTAGAACGAGAGGCAATTGTTACACTGTCAAATGTAGTAACTCCGTCAAATGTAGTAACTCCGTCAAATGTAGTAAACCTACGACAAATGTAGTAAACACCTTTAAGTTTGCAATGAGCCATAAATTGGCCAAGCACGTGAAGGTCTTCATCAGGCAACTTTTCAAGGCCTATCTGGTGGCTATATAACAAAACCAAAAATCGCGCATGCGCAGTAGAAATACGCTAGTATGAGGTTAATGAGCCATAATTTTCTGCAGGTACGCATAATATGTTATTACCCTCACAGTGTGAATAACTTATTCTTTTTAACGAAACAACGTGGCGCAAACTAAACTATTATTGGTATGTCAAACAAGGGATTAAATCAGTCCCATTTCTTACGCTCTAGTGAAACACACTTCGAGCGCTTTAACTTAGTATGGCTCATTGACCTCATACAAGTATATTTCTACTGCGCATGCGCGATTTTTGGTTTTATTATTGACGGTTTAACAGTTGCCTCTCGTTCTAATGATTTTCATAGCAAGGACTTACTTAAGATCCCAAATAGAAGATTTTCAAATGTTGAAAAACATTTATAATAGAGTATCTATGAATTAACTTCAATATGGATATTATTCTAATTTGCAACACATTGTATATGTTACTGTACCGCAATTCTATATGAATATTAATTGTAAATGACTTTGGGGAAATAAAAATTTCTGACCATATCATGGGTAGAGAGTCTGTTAAAACACCAGAAAAAAATTGCCGGTCCTTAAACTCCAACTTCAACAATACTTTCAATATCTTCCTCATTAAATCAAAATTTTGAACATCAAATATCAAGACATCATTAGCAATTCATTTACATATAAACAAAAGCAGCCCACAATAATAAATATACCTTCCTAGTTCCTACCTATTTCTTCTATAGTTTCAGATCCATTAGCTTTGTTTTTAAATTGCCACCAACTGACAATCAGATTTTGAATGAGCGGCTTATCTTCATATATGTCTTTAATTTCTTCCGATGTCAATCCTCTATCATAAATGTAAAGTCCACTTATTTTTCCTTTAAACATATTTTTAGGGTCATCTACGATTTCGTTTTCCATATCTTGACCTAGAACTAATGTGCCTGTGCTTTTCGGAAAAGCATTTTTGTAGTAAATTTGTTGAGATCGACTTTTATTACGTAATCTTCCTTGATGGTAAAACTCTATAGCTTCATCGGCTTTCCATATCCAACATATATGAGTCCAATTGTACAGAGAAAAAGTCAATGGCCCAGATGAGTCATGCTTACCTCCTCCAATGACACTTATAACGTTATTTCTGTTGAGTTTTAACGTAAAATCTGGATTGTCAGGTGCTGTTGAATAATAGAAAATTGATTTATCTTTGTCATCAGGAAGAGCATTCAGAAAAAACCAAGTGCATACAGAAAGCGTTTTTGTCGTAGGAAATGAAACGAATGACAACGTAGGAATATTTGCTTTTGTAGGAACTTGAAAACTGATGGCAAAATTTATCTCTAAAGAAAAATATCACAGCCATTACATGTTTACTACATATGAAAAATCCTAAAATTTTAGATTTGAATGTCTGAATTATTGGCACCTGTTTATCAGAAACGGATGGCAGAAGAGCTGAATGATTCTCATTCGCCCTTCTATTTTGTATCTCAACATTTTTCTTTCATTTTTTCAGATTATCTAGTTTCAATGTTCAAATAGAATAAAAAAATAAAAATTTCAAACATTAATGTACTCATATGTGCATTGAATTTCTTTTCCCGTTGTGTTTTTCACCATTGTATTTAAATTGAATATTTAAGTAATAAATATTATGCGATTTCGTGTAGATAAATAATTCAAATCACGTATACGCGAGGTGTTTGAAATGCTTATTTGGTCGTGTCACCAAAAAATGTATACTTCGTGCATCATTTCACATAAAATCCACACGTGGTGTGGGTTGCATTGCTTTTTTAAGCTCTGGATTTGTACAGCTCAACACAATGTCCTTCTCAACTGCAACATCAAAAATATCTGTCTACTGCATGGCTTTTATTTGACGTTTCTCTAGCTATTTAATTGAATTTGTATGTCACCATTTGTTAAAATAGTTTTTGTTGTTTTGTATATGGAATGTTTAGAACATCCGATTTAAGTATGTCATACCACTGATATCTGAAGGATCAACCTTATTATTATTTTGTGTCCCCAAATAAATTATGTTTTATGTCATTCAGATAAATTTTACATCATGCTTTATGGTGGTATATACATACAGTGTGTTTCATAATGTTCGAAATGGAAATTTTAAAGTTGTTTTTTTAAATGAATATACCGAATTTCAAAATAATTTTTACATAAATGGAAAGCCACTTTCAAGCTCTTTCAGCTAGTATATTTTTGTGAAAAATGAAAAACTGGTTTTTGAAAAAATAAGGAAAATGTCTTGGAAAAATGTAATTAAATTTTTAATGGTCGATTAACATGTAGTTTAATTACAACGTCCTTATTGTTTCAAAGCACTAAATTGGATAAAGCACTATATCCAAGTTATTTATTAATTTTATCTTTGCGCTGAAACCCCAAATTGATATTTAAAAGCATAAAGCTTAAATTTGTTTATTGTTTTCCAAATTGCTGTCATTATTTCAAAAAATCTTTTCTTTTCATTTACATCTTAATCGATCATTAAAAATTTCATTTCATTTTTCGAAGACATTTTCCTTATTTTTCAAAAACTACTTTTTCATTTTTCACAAATATATACTAGCCAAAAGAGCTTGAAAGTGGCTTTCCATTGATGTAAAAATTATTTTGAAATTCGGTATATTCACTTAAGAAAACAACTTTAAAATTTCCATTTCCAACATTATGAAACACATTGTATATACAGAGTTTCACACAATGCCCTGGGGATTGTATATGTAATTAAATTAATGTCATTTGTAAAAATCATTTAATCTCTTTTCGAATTTTATAAAAAAAATTGATATACTGGTCTTGTACGTCAATTCAGGTCAAGAATATTTGTAAATCAAAACATGGTACCTGCCACATTGTCAAATTAAATAAATTATAACTTATATACGTTAATAACTTATAATCAAAGTACAAATTTCTGATTTGAATTATGTTAGTTTTGGTATGGGTGCATTTTGCATCACGTAACCTATGTTGTTGTTTTTTGTGCTTGTGACTTATGAAGTCTGTCAGGAAGACTGGTAGCATGATATCGAATTCAAAAATTATAGAGTGTATATATATAAGTTACGTGCATACACATATAACTTTTTATGTTAACCTAAAGTCTTCCTTAACGCAATTTGTAAATATGCAAAGCATTTCTTGTTATTTTTTCCAAAGCCGCAAAAAATTATATATTTATATCAATGACAAGAAAGAATCTAGTCTGTAAAAATAAACGTAATTATGACATTTGTTTAAATTTAGGAGCTTACATCGTGAAAGAAAAAGATTTTAAAATTTTTTTTCTAGTGATGAAGATTCTTAACAAGCACCAGAAACAAAAACTGCTGGCGAATGTCAAGTAATGATTTTATTCAGCAGAATAAAACAGCCTTTTGCAATATTTCATTTTTTGAATTTAATTGTAGCATCAACCAGACAAAAAAAGGTGCGTTTGATTAAAAAGTATAATTTCCTAGTCTGCAATTGTATTACGGAAAATGTCAGTTCTGAGGTATTTCAACCAACATCCCCACCTTCCGCATTTTTGAAGCACCTTTTTACAATAATGCTACGTAAAGATAAATTGGTTTATAAATGCACAAATGTTAGAATATTCGAAAGCATTTCATAGAATATGAATTTTATAAAAAGTGAATTAAAAAGAAATTTGGATTACATTATGTGGCCTTTAAATTGTGTTGGGGGCGCCTGGGTAGCTTGCTTCGTTATTGTTTTCATAAAGACAACATACTCTGATGATATTGCAGCAAAACGACTCCTATTTACACCCTAAACAAGACATACCTTTACAATGATTATAACCATCATTTACATATCCATTCATACATTCACATACTTGTTGGGACGTATTACATTTTCCGTTAATGACACAATCACTGTCAGTTAAACATCCATACCGACCTAATAAACAGAAATAGAAAGTTTATAAAGATATTGCACGGAGAACTTAACCAACATTAATTTCACAGTTTTTTTCACATTTCTGTAAAAACAACAGAAAGAAAAATGATTTAAAGAATATAGAGAATTAGATGAAAGGAATCCGGAGAAGGAATGTATTGACATAATTTGAATCCTGTTTTCAAATGTAAAATCGAAATATTTATTGCTGGACATACTTCAAAATGCACACATTACTCAAAGTATAAAAAATATGCTTCACTGCTTAATCAAAAATGTTATTATAGCTATACTAGGAACAAGACTGATCAAATTGTAAGACAAAAAAAACAATTTATAACTTCGGCGCGCAAAAAGCACCTATTTAGGATGACCTATGTAAATATCGCTAAGAATCTTTCTTCTGGGAATATAAACTTAAAAGCACAGAAAATTTTCAATACTTAGAAACAAACAATAACCTTCTTCCTCTGTAATTTCAACTCCGTTGGCTTTGTTTTTAAATTGCCACCAACCAACAATAATGTTACCAATGATCGGCTTGTCATTATACATGCTTTCAACTTCAGCAGGCGTCAGTACTCTACTGTAAATATAAAGACCACTGATCTTTCCTTCAAACATTTGCTCAGGGTCGTTTATAATTTGCTTGTCCATATCTTGGCCCAGTATCAATTCGCCAGAACTCTTTGGGAAAGCACTTTTGAAAGAAGATGTTGTGGTTGATGTTTTTTTATGTAATTTCCCGTTATAGTAAAATAATATGTCATCATCATTACGCCAAATCCAACAAACGTGGACCCATTTATTCAAAGGGTATTTCAAAGTTCCACTTGAATCTACTTCTTTTCCCTTAATTGCAGCTTTAACATGGTCCCCACGAAGCCAAATTGCAAAGTAATTTTCATAGATACTGCTAAAGTCATGAGTTGAGTAGAAGAAAATAAATTTAGCGTTTTTGTTTGGAATAACTTTCGATAGATACCATGTGCACACTGATAATGTCCCTGTTTCCGGAATTGAAACCGTTTGCGCGGTTGGAAGATATTTTGTTGTACGTTTTTTGAAATTGATGGTGAAGTTTATTGCTGGAACAAAATTTCAATAGAATTAATAGAACCATTTCAGATGTTTAACAGAGTATCTTATCTTATATTTCTTGTTGATAATTTTAACATGCACCATTTACTTTGATACCTTGGTTATTACAATAACCCCTTAGATTGATGTAAGTTGTATATAGCTTACATCATTGATGACTGAGAATATGACAAAAATCAGGAAATAGACATCAAGTAAGCATAGAGAAAAGTTAATTTTCTTAACGACCATATCTACTTATTCTTTACACAACATGTTGCAACATTGTACAATTCTCAGTGTTGATGCTATTTTTGTAAATTCATGTTCACACCCTAACTAACTGAAAGATACCTTTGCAATGGTTGCTACCATCATTCACATAACCCTCCTTACATCTACATACTTGCTGAAGCATGTTGCACTTCGCGTTAATGACACAATCATTATCACTTAAACATCCATATCGGCCTATTAAAGAGAAAGAGAAATCTTATTATGCTTTTAGTTCTCAGTTGAAAACTATAAAAACGATTCTACAAATTTGTGAGTTGATTTAATCAATACACCATTTGAACATAAGAATGGACCATTATGATTTACAAACTTAACCGAATACGGATTCAGATTTCATGTTAAAATTAGAATAACCATTTTGGCGATATTTCGAAGTCAAAGAATTATTCAAAACATTAAATAAGTGTTTTAAGTATTTAACTTATTATTAACTTATTATTTTGAAATGCAATTTTCGACAAGAAAGTCAGTAAGATTATTTTAAATATCCAATAACTACAACATATCAAAAATACAAACTTCATGTTAAGATGGGATTAAAATTTTAATGATTAAAAAAATAGAAAATATAAATTGATGGAAAATTCCAAAGCTCATTACTTTTGATGCTGAAATCCTCTCCAAGCCAAATTTAACACAGGGATGGCTAAGTTTTTTTATGGAACTTTTAAGATGGTTAAAAATTATTGAAGAGCTCATTTGGATCAAGTATTCCGAAAACATACAAGAAATAGTTTTCTTGAATACAATATCCTTCCACGTCTGCAAAAGCAATCTGAAAACCATAAATTGAGACAAAACATATAAAATAGGCTTGAATGAAGCCCATGAAAAATATTCATACCATATGAAGCAACCTAGGATCACATTATTCCACAAGCAGTGAACAGCTTAAAATTTAATTGCTTCTGAAGTATTGAAAAAAGATTACAAGCTACAATTACATAGAAGAATTGTTTTCTCACTTTAGTCAATAAGAAGGGTTCTGATAAGGTTCCGATAGAAAATTTTGACTTTTTTTGAGCCTCAGGAAATCAGATATTCCGAGTGAAAAGGAAAATAAGGTTTTGAACCAGGAATTGTGGATCTTTTAATACTCCAAATTTTGTAATTCTAACCATTGTTTGAACTTATTCCTAAGATTTTTAAAATTTAAATACAGTTGCTTTTTTTTGTCAGGTTTTGTTTCCTTGCAGAATTTTTTGGGTAGTCTGTTGCGTTTTTTCATAAGATTTTGGAGTTCATGGTTGATCCAGGGTTTTGATTGAAGAGAGCCTTTTAATGAGTTTTTAATGGTGCATGTTCATTCAATAAACAGTTAACTGTATTGAAGAAATATAAAATTATTATTATATAATGATAGTTAAATTTTTAACTCAAGTTAACAGGCGGGCGCACTACAGGGCCTGGGTCTGCTTTTTATTAGATCTGTTATGTTTTTTAGCACGCGCATCTATCATGGCGGCCTCTAATTACTTTTTACGGCGTGGGTGACAGATCGTTTTTTAATTTGGCTTAATCCATTAGTATCTTGTCCATCGCTGGTAGTTATGACCTCGTTTTTTAATTGTGGCTTGAATTTATTACTTGCAATGTATTTGTTGATGGCTATTTCACCGGTTTTGGCCGGTAAAGACCGTGTGAGGAAGAGGCATGTTTCCTCTCCTCAATCCACAGTGGATACCTCTGCACGTTCTCGCGAGGACTGGTTGGCAATGTCCGCCGAGGCGTTGCGTTTGGCCTGCAATGCCGTGAATATTGCTGCTACAGGAACTAGAGCTGCTTTGGCCGGCCGGTTGTTTCTGTTCTACCATCCGGATCAAGAACAAGGTCAACAAGGTTCGTCAAGCCAAGGGTCCTCAAGCGTCACAGTTCCTCCTGTAACTTCACAGCAGAGCGATGGCATCAGTTCACCTTCGTCACCTCTGGCCCAACAGCCGGTCGCGTCTTTTGACTCAGGTGTGGCTCAACGCTTGGCCAGTGAACTGTCAACCTGGTTGGGTGATCGCCTCCGGCACGAGTTGTCCTCCTTCTTCACTAATCGCTCTGGTCTACAGCCACCTAATTCAGCCATCAATTCTGGGCCCACGGTTCCTGCTGTGCCTCCTGTGTTTACTGTAGCGGATAGTACTTCGGCATCCAATGCGTTACCGCCGAGAAGTTCCTTTGCAATCCTGCAGCATCAGCAGATCCCATTCCAGGGCTATACAGCATCCGGCTTTGATCAAGATTCGTCGTGGGTACCACGTTTCTCTGGCTGGCAATCGCAGCAACAACGCCATCATACTCAACCAGGGAACTCAATTTCGATGCCTCCGTTACCGCAACCTATAATCGAACGTATCCGTCGTGATGAGTTTGTCAATTTTGACTTGCTATTACCTAACACTCCAGCTTCTGGTGCGTCCGACGAATATACTTTTAAAGTTGTTGGTGGCTCGTCTCCATCTTTTTCGCTGGTCCCCAAGAATCAGGATAAACCAAAAGTGTCGGACTTTAATTCGTGGATGATGGCTTGGAACTACTTTTTACAGTGTTATTTGCATTTTTGGCCTCACCGCTATCTTGAGCTATTGCGTTACCAGGCTATCATCACGGATTTTGCCCATCGTTTCGCCTTCGCCGCGTGGGTTCAATACGATGTGGCCTTCCAGCACCAGATTGCATATAATCAATCCCTGTCTTGGGCCAGGTTAGACGATGATTTATATAACGTTCATTTGAGGAGTGCCGTGAGCAATGTTTGTTTTTACTGTCACAATGCGGGTCACTTTGCTAATGCTCGTCCTTTTCGGTCCGGAGGGCTTGACTCGGGTGCTCCCCCGCGGCCCTTTCGAGCCCCCCAGCAATCGTCTGGGGTGGGCATTGGCAGTGGCCCACCAGGAGCCTGTTTCTATTACAACAGCGGACAGTGTACCAATCCAGAGTGTCGCTTTCCACACCGTTGTCGCTCTTGCTCCGGTCCACACCCAGCGTGCGCCTGCCTCAAGCGCACTTCGCGGTAAATTCTGCCCGTTACCTTGTGGTGTTGTCTCTTCCGTCCGGGTTAATGTTTTAGAACAATTTCTGCTCAACCATCCTGATCGTGCTTCAGTTTCTTATGTGTTATCAGGTTTTCGGGAGGGTTTCGACATAGGTTTTTCTGGTCCTGTTTCAGCTACTCGCCCTCGTAATTTGCTATCAGCTCTTAATTGTCCCGATGCAGTCACGGCTTCTATTGCCAAGGAGGTGTCTCGCGGTCACACCTTCGATCCGTTTGTTGTGCCGCCTCTTAGTCCTTTGCATTGTTCTCCGCTTGGAGCTGTCCCTAAAAGTGACGGTTCCCAACGCATTATTTTGGATTTATCTTCTCCTCGCGGTTGTTCGATTAATGAATTCATTCCTAAAGAGCCCTTTTCCGTAAGGTATTCTTCTTTTGATGACGCTGTCAAATTGGCTCACTCGTTGGGGAGGGGAGCTTTTATGGCGAAGTTAGATATACGCCATGCATTCCGTCTTTGTCCTGTCAGGCCGGATCAATGGTGTTTGCTTGGTTACTATTGGGACGGATTATTCTACATAGATACTCGACTTCCGTTTGGTAGTCGATCTTCGCCTTTTATTTTCAACACTTTCGCTGACCTGCTTTTGTGGATCCCTATTCACGTGGCTGGGATTCCATTGATCATTCACTATTTAGACGATTTCTTTACATGTTCGTCATCCTTTGCACAGACAGCTCGCGACATGTCCGCCATGCAATCAGTTTTTTCCGAATTAGGGGTTCCCCTCGCAGGTGACAAGACTGTCGGCCCTACAACTTGCCTCACCTATTTGGGTATAGAGATAGATTCGGTGTCACAAGTCATTCGTTTGCCTCCTGATAAGCATTCATCTATTTTGTCCTCGTTAGAAGGTTGGCATCAGCGTAAGAAACGCACTAAACGGGAATTACTTTTCCTTATTGGTTCCTTATCGTTTGCCGCTAAAGTAGTTAAACCTGATCGCATGTTCCTTCGTCGGCTTATCGATCTGTCTACAACTGTTTCGTCTTTAAATCACCACATTACGTTAAACGCAGAGGCTCGTGCAGACACCCATTGGTGGCTCGAGTTTATGCCTTCGTGGAACGGTGTTTGCATGTTTCAGCAGGATGAAGTCACTTCGGCTAGCCTTGCCTTCTTCAAGGACGCTTCGTCTCTTGGTATTGGTGCTGTGTTCTAGAACCAATGGCTTTACGCGCCTTGGCCTGACCACTGGCAGTCTGTTCACATCAATGTTAAGGAGTTATTTGCTATTGTTGTAGCTGTTTGTTCGTGGGGTTCTCTCTTGGCTAAGAAACAGATTGTCATCTTCACCGATAATCTCTCCATTTCTCAGGTTTGGCTTAAAGGCTCCTCGTCTAATAAAGATATCATGAAATTAGTCAGGTTTTTATTCTTGTATACTGCTAAGATGAATATTAATATTTTGATGCAACATATCTCAGGTTTTCGTAACTCCGCTGCTGACGCCTTATCTCGTTTGCAGGTTGGCCGATTTCTCCTGTTGGTTCCTTCAGCACAGCATCATCCAACCGAGATATCCGAGGAGCTGTGGTTCCTTCTGCGTTAAATGTTTCATTTTTTCATCAGCTTGCACTGGCTAACTCAACGTTACGTACTTATTCTACTGGGTACCAGCACTATCGTGTATTCTGTTCCCAAATTCACACACCACCGTTTCCAGTCACCGAATGCACGTTGGAGCGATTTGTTGCCTCTTTAGCACAGCGCGTGGCATTTTCCACAATCAAAGTTTACCTGAGTGGCATCCTTTATCATGGAATTATGGCTGGTTTTAATTCTTCCATCTCCTCCATGAATCGTCTATACTACTTGCTACGGGGCATTCGTCGCTTTCAAGGGTCCCGCTTTCGCCGCCCTCGTCGTATGCCGATTTCTATTAGACACCTTCGTATTATTCACCATCGCCTTGGTTTAATGACCTATTCCGCGCATGAGATTTTGGTATTTCGTACAGCTTGCACAGTGGCGTTTTTTGGTTTTCTTCGTGTTTCCGAGTACGCATGTCCTTCCTCATCCAGCTTTTCACACGACAATCTTCTTCTTGGTGACAGTTCTTTTTCCGAAGACCTACAAGTTTTATCAATACACATTCGAGCTTCAAAAACCGACCCATTCAGATTAGGTTCTGTTGTTCGCATTGGTGCCACGGGCGGTTGCCTTTGCCCGATTCAGTTAGTTCGCCAGTGTATGCTAGCTCATCCATCTCGTTCCGGTCCGTTTTTTACGTTCCAGGATGGCCGTTATTTAACGCGTTCTGACATGGTGGGAATGTTGAGGTTTTGTTTACCCGAAGTTCCCAACATAAACACGCATTCGTTTCGTATTGGTGGGACGTCAGCCGCTGCATCTGTTGGTATCGCCGACAGTACCATCCAAATCATGGGCCGCTGGTGCAGCGACGCCTTCCGTCGGTATTTGCGTATTTCTGACTCGACTATTGTGCATTTGTCTCGCTCTATAATTAACCTGGACGACACCACTAGATTTTGGGACAGTGAGTCTAGTTCTTCTCATCATTGGGGTTTGGTCAACTTGGGGCAATTTGGGAGGCATTCGCGTTAATATTATCGAGTTTTAGCCTGGTCATTGTTGATCAGAGCGTCAGGTCATTGTCGACCACTCAATATCTGGCCGTTTCCTATTCGCTGGTCATTGTTGACGGCGCCTATTTACTCATTGTTGAGTTATTAAGTCATTGTGGACTTTGATCATAGTGGACCCTTTTACGTCATTGTTAGTTACCTTAAGCGATGCCTCCCACGTGTCCCAAGCCTGGCCAAACACATGTTTGTCTTATTCTTGCGTTTCCCCGCCCAGCCTGTTAATGGTGCTCAATCAATACTTAAAAGACTATTTTTGAATTCATCTGCAACGAAATATAAATAGTCATGTTTTTGAACTTTTGGTGTTTGTCGCTTATTATTTAAATTTTGAAAATCCATACAAATCAAAAACTGAATTTAGGGGTTGATAATATGGAGCTTTTCATCCCGACAAGGCGGCACAAGACCTTTTGACGAGATCCTAGCTTTTATGCAATTCTCAATAGATTTTCTTTTCTGATTATATGCAAAACAAAAAAGTCACCCTGTCCGGTTAAGCGGGATCTCGTTTATTTTTGCCGGGATTCCGCTAAAGCGAGGTGTTTTTTTCCTATAAGATCACAGTTATCCCGTCTTGCCGGGACGAGATAATATTTCGCGCGTGCGCAGTAATTACAATTTTTATATAAACAATAACATGAAAACTATCCAGGAATGATTTTCCGGCAAGACGGGACAAAGGTTTCATACAGTGTGTTTCGTAATGTTGGAAATGGAAATTTAAAAGTTGTTTTTTTAAATTAATCACATGGTTGCGTGAAATTTGATTGACGTCGTCAATGGCATTATTTTGAAATTTCCCGCTGTTTTGTAATTTCCCGCTGATAATTTTTAATTTCCCGTGTTTTCTTTTTTCAACATTCGAATAACCGATCGCACATGAAATTGACAACTTTCGAATGTTTTGATTTACGCTCTCATTTGTTTCTTTTACAAAAGGAAGATATGTTGACGTTATTCTTGAATTACTTTTGTGATTTTTACTTCATTTGCCACAACCCTGGGTTCTTGTCACCATGTGATTAACCAGTAATCACATGTTAAGTTTCGTGAAATTTTGGATAAATTACCCTCGTTCATTTTTTGAAATTTATCCCAAATTTCCCTCTCAAACATGTGATTACTAGTACGAATATACCGAATTTCGAAATAATTTTTACATCAATGGAAAGCCATTTTCAAGCTCTTTCGGCTAGTATATTTTTGTGAAAAATTAAGAAGTGGGTTTTGGAAAAATAAGGAAAATGTCATCGAAAAATGTAATTAAATTTCTAATGGTCGATTAACACGTAGTTTAATTACATCGTGCTTATTGTTTCAAAACACTGAATCCATTCAAATTTTTTATTAATTTTATGTTTGCGCTGAGACCCCCAAATTGATATTTTAAAACATAAAAGTTTAACGTTTTTTGTGAACACACAGCTTAAATTTGTTTATTGTTTTCCAAATTGCTGTCATTGTTTCAAAAAAATCTTTTCTTTTCATTCACATCTTAATCGACCATTAAAAATTTAATTACATTTTTCCAAGACATTTTCCTTATTTTTTCAAAAACCACTGTTTCATTTTTCACAAAAACACACTATCCGAAAGAACTTCAAAATGGCTTTCCAACGGTGTAAAAATTATTTTGAAATTCGGTATATTCATTTAAAAAAACAACTTTAAAATTTCCATTTCCAACATTACGAAACACACTATATTTCATATTATTATCAATTAACTGACATGCTAATGACGTTTTGATAATGTAATTATCTTTTGTTCTGATGATGAAACCTTTAGAAAGTTTTAAGTATAGCGTCTCGTATTAATTTCCCATTACAATCATTCTAAACAATTGCAAATAATAATTTTTTACTGTGTGACGATTTTTAATTTTTTTATTGTGTTTATAAATGGGTGTATAGCTCACTTGGTAAGACGATTGACTTGTAATACAAGGGTGACAGTTGATAGTGGTTCAAATCCTGGCACTGTAGAATGCTAATGTGATATGAAAAAGTAACATATGCAACGAAAGGTATAATGAGATATATATGTGCATGATGTGATGTAATGAACAACTGCCTCAAATAACATAAATAAAAAAAACACCACAATCACCTATCAGTCTAGTATGTACAAGTTCTCTGCCTTAAAATCTGAGGTATACATTCCTGGTGGTGGCCCACATCAGTGAATAACACTGCCAGTCCCCCCCCCCCCCCCCCCCCCCCCCTGGCCTCGTTAAAATAAATTCAAAAAGTAATAATAATAAAAGAAAATAAATGGCCTTCATTGTAAATTGAGTTAATGGATTTTTAAGAATTTAATGAACCAAATCGTTGAGTTTTTATTCAATATCTTTTCGAAGAATAAATATTTTGGCAAACATTTTACATTAATGGATAGGGCATGATAAGCCCTTTCTTGTGACATGAAATTCACAATATCTTATCAGACCTGTAATGAAAAATATGCCTTGAAGAATGGTGGATAAGACATTTCGATACACATTGTATAATATTCACTATTTATTTTGAATACAAGTTCCGACTCATTAAACAGGGCATTAATGGAATTACAATTATCAAAAAACTCAAGATTTTTTTCAGATGGGACTGTCAAAATATCTTCTGAAATAAAAACAAAATTATCGCTTGTCATAGTTTGTTTGAGGTTTGTGTCATTCAGTAAGTTAAATGGCAGGCTCGAAAAAGTGCAACGACGACAAGCAAAAAGGTACTTGTTTCAAAATATTCCCGGTATGCTTGATTACTTATTTCCAAACTTTATTTGTGAAAATACTTCATGCAAACATTACATCGCAAGTTTATTTGTTTTTTGATTTTTTTTTTACCATTCCTTGCATGTTCATTTGATTGATTCGTGCATGTAAATGGAAATTCTAGAGAGTTGTGTAGGTCTGTACCTCTTTGAAAAAACAAAAACGAAACAACAATAAAAAAACCCAGAAACTTTAGGTCTATAAAATGTCTCCGAGACAACCTGTGCCTGTCGGGTAAAATCAAATTCAGCAAAAAGCATTTCTTAGATCAAAATCATGCGTATGGTATCCACAAAGGCGTTAATATAAATCCCGTTGGTAGCAGCATATTTCGTATGGTCTAACTTTTCTTTGATTTCACGTTTATTTAGAAGAACTTGTTGGCAGTCCTTTCTTTTCGAGAATTTTACAATAATGCTGTTTTTGTTCGTTCAGTACTGTGGATGACTACAACGATGGAAAGAATGTCTTCAATGTTCACAGGATCAACGACTACACCAAGATCAGCAAATAAAGACAATACCTGGTTATTCCAGTTTTCTAATGGATTACATTTTTAGACCTAAAAACTGAATTTCTGAATTTCGAAATTTACAATTTCGCCCACTTAAAAAAAAACACTGACATATACCGGTTGAGTCAAAAAAAGTATCGGTTTTTCACAAAAAATATCTTTGGATTCATAAATTTTTTCTGAATAGAGGAATCCTTTACCTATCTTTTGGTGTATCACTTTTCTAATTTAGATGTAAAAATCATGATAATGAACGAAAAGCAAATTTTGTTGCAGTATCTGCGTTTTGTTCTCTTATAATTGCACAAAAATATGCTATACTTCAATAACGGTAAATGAATCGATGACGTCGTGTTCACGTTCAAACAACGGTCATTAAAACGGCGATATGACGTCGCTTTTTTCATAGGAGTTTGATCATAAAGAAAACTACAAAATGCGTGAAAGGCCAAAGAAGCGATACAAGTGAATAAAAGCGCTGCCCCATGCAAGAATTTAATTCCTTAAAACTAAACCCAAACTAAATAAGTGATTCTTGAAAACGTTGGGGAGACGTCGTAGCAACTGTTTCTTCGACGTCCATACAACGTCATTTGCATTCATTATAACCAAAAAAATAATACGCAGATCAGCTAAGGAAATTAACAATCCAATTTTCAGCTCCCAGTGAACATTATGACGTCAGGATAACAACATAATGACGGTCACCTCTGACCGTCGTTTGACGGTTGTCTGGTGGTCCAAATGCAACATAATTGTGACGTCGAAAAGTGACCGTCATCTGACGGTCATTTTCGACGGTCGATGAAACGTTGCTTCGACGTTTATATGACGTAAAAGGACCATGACATTATATAATTTCTTGTTGGAAACGTAATTTTGAATTTAGTGCTATTTGAATTTAAATTTTGCTTTCTTTTTAAGTCCAGAAAGAAATGGATTGGGTTTAATGTTAAACAAGATGCCCTTACGGACAGAAAGATTTCTGCAAAATCTGTTGAAGTATGAAAAATGAAATATGTTATGACATTTACAAAATTTGACAGAAAATGTTGCATGATCTAGGTGGGCTCAAACCACCAACCTTTCGGTTAACAGCCGAGTGCACTAGCCAACTGCGCCACGTAACCACTTGAGTATCTGTATTGTATTATACACGTTAGTTGACTCTTCTGTTTACAAAACGTTGAGAACTTCTATTTAGTTAGAAAAGGATGGTCACAGTCCAAGATTAATATAAGTTTCTTCTATAAATTTTCTTTTTTTATCTTAAAATATGTTTTATGTCTTAAAATATATTTAATATTGATCAAAGAAACTTTTGTAAATCTTTCGCTTACATGAAATGCACGGTGCTTTGGTTTCATGTAAACGCACGCACGAATTTTCAAAAAACCGCTAGGTTTAGACAGTAAGAAAAACAAGAAAAAGAACAAAGCTGCTTTTAATAGATTTCTTGCTTTCGCAGAAATCTAACAAATGTATGCAAATATATTTCTGTATTAAATACGTATAACCAAAAGTCTATAGTCGCAGTAGTGTTAACTTTATGACAAATGTATCAAAATATCAAAGTATCATTTGATGTATCTCTTCAGATATAAACATGTCTCTTCAAACAAAAATAGCACTATGTCTCTTCAGACTGTTCTCATACGATAGAATGCTAAGACACGAATGCACTGAAAAGATGCGAATAGAAAGACAAGCCCTGCGAGTCCCGAGACAGAACAACCCAATAAACATTATGACGTCAGGATAACGTCATATGACGTCGTTTGAGGCTCGTCTGGTGGTCAGAAATGCAACATAATTGTGACGTTGAAAAGTGACCGTCATCTGACGGTCATTTTCGACGGTCGATGAGACGTTTTTTCGACGTTTTTATGACGTAAAAGGACCATGATATTATAATTTCTTGTTCGGAAGGTAATTTTGAATGCTATTTTGAATTTAAATTTTGCTTTGGTTTTAATGGCAAATAAATGTATGCCAATATATTTCTGTATTAGCTAAATAAACAAAAGACGCAAGAAACAAAAGAAAAATAAGCAGGGCAATTCATACGTGAAAAACAAATTATTAACTAATTATCAACTACAACGTCAATGCAACGTTGCACAACGTCCGTGGAACGTCATTTTTGGGTTTTCTTAATCGTTGTTTTGACGTCAAAATCTGACGTTGTTTTGTTGTTTCCATTTCGACCATAACCCTTTCGACTAAACAACGGTCATGTGACGATGGAATACGACGTCGAAACAACGTTGAAACAACGTCTTTGTGGTTACAGGGCTAACAAAGAAATAAAACAGGAACAGCTGGAAAATAGCTAAAAATTGGATCGTTAATTTCCTTCACAGCTTTGCGTATTATTTTTTTGATTATAATGAATGTAAATGACGTTGTATGGACGTCGAAGAAACGGCTGTTAAGACGTCTCCTCGACAATTTCAAAAATCACTTATTTAGTTTGGGTTTAGTTTAAAGGAATTAAATTCTATTTTGCCTGGGGCAGCGCTTTTATTCACTTCTATCGCTTCTTTGGCTTTTCACGCATTTTATGTTGTTTTTGTGATCAAACTCCTGAGAAAAGAGCGACGTCATATCGACGTTTTAATGACTGTTGTTTGAACGTGAGCATGACGTTATCGATTCATTTACCGTTATTGAAGTAGTGGAATCATAAGAAAACGAAATGTAGAGATAGCAACAAAAGTTGCTTTTCGTTCATTATTAAGATTTTTATATCTTCGTCATGTGATCGTCAGATATGGTAATGACTAACTATGACCATAACACGACGTCGAATAAACGTCAGCTTTGGTCAATTTTTGGTCGCGACCTTAATGTGACCAAATCCTCACCGTCATTTAAAAGTCGGGTGCTTAGTGGGTTGTAATGTTGGAAACGGAAATTTTGAAGCTTTTTTTAAATGAACACACCGAAAAATAATTTTTACATCGATGAAAAGCCATTTTCAAGTTCTTTCGGCTGGTTTATTTTTGTGAAAAATGAAAAAGTAATTTTTGAAAAAATTAGAAAAATGTCTTGGAAAAATGTAATTAAATTTTTAATGGTCGATTAACACGTAGTTTAATTACATCGTGTTTATTGTTTCAAAGCATTGAATCCATTCAAATTTTTTTTTAATTTTATCTTTGTGCTGAGACCCCCAAATTGATATTTAAAAAATAAAAGTTAAACGTTTCTCGTGGACAGACAGCTTAGGACAGCTTTATACAGCCGCATAATCGCCGCGTCGAATTAAACTCTTTATTAAATGCGACGTAAATTCGACTGTATAAAGTGAAAAATTAATTAAGTGCGACATAATGAATTAAGTTCAGCAGAGTTTGTCGAATAAAACGACAATCTTCGACATAAATTCGGCATCACTTTATACAGCCGCATAATCGTCGAATTTAATAACAGCTTGATTGAACTTCGTGAAAAAGAGTGCATGATTAAAGTAATTTAATTCGACACGGCGATTATGCGGCTGTATAAAGCTGTCCTTAAATTTATTTACTGTTTTCGAAATTGCTGTCATTGTTTGAAAAAGTCTTTTCTTTTCATTCACATCTTAATCGACCATTAAAAATTTAACTACATTTTTCCAAGTTTAACTTCCATTTCGAAGTTAAACTCGGTAAAACTTTTAATATAGTTTTTATATTTTTGTATATAAGTAAACTGTAAATTATTGAAGTTAAAATTCTTATAAAGTTATGGATATGAAAAAGATACCTTCTTCCTCTACAATTTCAGATCCATGGGTTTTGTTTGCAAATTGCCACCAACCAACAATGAGGTCACCACTGATTGGCTTGTTTTTGAACATGGTTTCAACTTCAGCAGGCATCAGTATTCTACTGTAAATATAAAGACCACTGATCTTTCCTTCAAACATTTGCTCAGGGTCGTCAACAATCTGATAGTCCATATCTTGGCCAAGTATCAATTCGCCAGAACTCTTTGGGAAAGCACTTTTGAAGGAAGGTGATGTTGTTGATGTACGTTTATGCAATTTTCCGTTATAATAAAATAATATGTTACCATCATTACTCCATATCCAGCAAATGTGTATCCATTTATTCAAAGTGAATTTTAAAGGCCCACTTGAGTCTAACCGAATTCCTTTAATTACTCCTTCAATGTGGTCTCCTCTAAGCGATATTACAAAGTCATTTTCATACAAACTGCTAAAATCACGGGTTGAGTAGAAAATAACAACCTTTTGTTTTATCTTTGGCATGACTCTTGATATATACCAAGTGCATACTGATAATTTCCTTGTTTCCGGAAATGAAATAGCTTGTATGGTGGGGATATTTTTTGTTGTACGACTTTTGAAATTGATGGTGAAGTTTATTGCTAGAACAAAATTTTAATAGAATTTCAAAGAATAACATCAAAAGTTGTTACAGAATATAAAAAATACAAGTTCAAACTGTCTTTCATGACTTCTGGTATCTTGACACATAATAGGAATCATTACTTTACCTTTCATCTAATAACGTGTATATTACAGTTAACACTTGATTTGATTTATGCATCTTATAATTATTAACCTAAAATGACCTCATTGATAACAGAGACGATCCTTCTGCAAAAAGATGTTCATAATTTACTCTCAGAATGAATTATACCTTTGCAATGATTATAACCATCGTTCATAAATCCATCCATACATCCGCATACTTTTTGGGAGATATTGCATTTTGCGTTAATCCCGCAATCATTATCACTTAAACATCCGTGTCGACCTAGTTAAAAAAAATGAAATTTGGCAGGGTCACATTTCTGCTTAAAAGACACATACGAAATTGACAAAACGTAAGGTGAGAATTATTTTGTTCTATCTCCATTTTTGGAAAAATTGAGTCCCGATTGTTTTCAAGATTTTCAGGATTATTTTGTTCTTTCTGCGTGAGCTTTTTCCAAAAACATGCGCAAAATCTTCTTCAAACAGGAGTCTTATCTTGTTGGTTTATAAAAGATTTAGTGAGGTAATGAAATTTAAAACATACTTATCTCATTTAAAAAAAGTTGGAGAGAAAACTTCGCACCTAACGATAAAGAAAGTATGGAAAAACGTTGAAAATCATTAAGAAAGTCATGGAAAAGCTACTTGAGGATAACTACCACTTAATGAATCAAGCGAAAAACTGTCTTTGTGCATTAGCCTTTAACCTGGAGGATACCAAAATATTCATGGACAAAAAGAAATTGCAAGTTCTATGTGAGCTTCGTAAAGACACCGTTATTTTACGACCAGAGAAAGGAAACGCTGATACAGCAGACTACTTTCAATCCTTTGACATTATGTTGTTCTCAGACACGTCAAAATTTACAAAACTTAAAGTATATCTAACTCACACACAGCTTGCCACACGTCATATCTCAGTCATATCTCTATTCACATTCTCAAAGAGGAATCATAACGGAGGAAGTTTACAATGAAATTCGGCCATGAAACGAAAAAATTGCTAGAGCGCATAGTCTACCAAAAGTTCATAAAACATTTAACTGTGTTCCCAATTTCAAACCAATCATGCATACGACTGGTTCATCTCACTGCTGTAAAGTACCTCACCAAACTTTTGAACCCTCTGACGCATAATGGCTACGTACTCAAAGATACCTTCGAAGCACCTGAACATATCAAAGCGAATACCACAAGAACTATTAGATAATTTTGATAACGCTTTTATCTCTTTACGAATGTACCTGCTAAAAACCGTCAACATTGAATAATCAAAAAAATATTAGACATTTCCCTCACGAAAAGAGTTTTGAAAAAGTTAATTTTGGATACTTGTGGAAAGAGAGCGTTCACGTTCAAAGAAAGCATTTACGAACAGAAGGATGGAGTGAATATGGGTGCTTCACTGGTCCCCACACTTGCCAATATCATTATGACAGAATGTGAAAAGAAAGTCACTGACAAACTTGTGAAATATGGAACTTTGAAATTCTATGCACGTTATTTGGATGATACATTAATGCTGGTCACTCGTCGGCACATTGACAAAGCTTTCAACAAGTTCCATAATAACTTAACATTGACCGTTGATAAATTTGATAATGAAACTCCTCACTTCCTCGATCTGGAGATACCCATACCGGGAAGTATGTCAACATCGATTCATTCACATCATGGAAGTGGAAAACGGCTTGGTCATGTTATTTAACGGACCGTGCATTTAATATTTGCTTGAAAGATAACCTTCCTAAAGAGCTCAAATGCATTAGAAAATACGCGTCATGGAATGGCTACCCAAGGAACGTTGTCAGTGGTATATTGAAACGAGCTCAATCAAATAAGCAACGGACTAGTGACACACAAGACACCACCAATCAAGATGACATTCCTGCCGTTTTCGTTAACCTTAATTACATCAGGGTGACAAATTATTGAAGAACTGTTTCAAAAGGTTGCGTTGCTTTACCAAAATGTGAAATTTATTCCGAAATACACAATCACAAAGCTGTCTTTCTTCACCAATATGAAGAGCAAGCTGATCAAATTAGCAAGTCGTCCGGTGTTTACCATGGGCTGCAACTGCTCTTCTATTGAAAAAAACTGATAGAACGTTGTCTGTCAGGACGAGGGAGCACGCTACCCTCAAGGACCCCGCAATAAAATTCCATCTTGATAATTGCACAAGCATGACGCACATACTCGAAATATTTAACACGTTAGCAAATGACGTCGGCATGACACAGTTATACTGAATACTGTTCGTAACAATACAGTTATTATTGATCAATCTAACAACGGGAACCTACCAACGTTCATTTATTCAAGCATACCATATCAAAGAGAAATCACCGGTTTTGAACAATGGTGTCAGAGCCTCTAGAAACCTACGACTGCTTTTACCCCTTTATTTTGTTACTGCTTCATCTAATTGTTTTAACTCCCTTAGGCTTTACTTTCAATTGTTTTTAAACGTACAGATCCTATATGTCCTGACGATCTTGCTTTACTTTAAATTTTAAAGTTTCCAAGATGCATATTTTTGGAATATTATTGCTTTCGTGGAAATAAATAAAAGTTGATATTGAGGTCAAAAGAAGTTTTAGCTCTCTAAAAGTATACTTCACACAATTCCATGCAGATTTTCATTCTCATGATGATAAAGAGTTCAAAAGCAAACTTCTCACAGACATTACACAGAGGAATTTTGAAACAGAATCACTATAGATTAATAAAAATGAACAAATAACAGCCGATGTTTAAAAATACTTTAAGTGCATGTATGTGTCACAATGTACCATTCATACATTTTTGTCTTTTTTCATTGAAAATAAAAAGCAAAAGCAACGACAAATGTAAGAGAACAAATTAAAAGAACAAAAAACAATTAAAACATCCCGAAGTTGAGCATGAACTGTTTTGAGTTCAATTTTCAGTTGGGCGAAACGTTTCATTATGATACCCTTCATTATGTACATGTATATATATATATATTATACTAGTAACCCGGCTAAAATATTTTACCGAGTTTAACTTCGAAAAGGATGTGTCAAATTCGCCTTTCCAGTGTGTCCACCCCATGACGAAGATTTCAACAAAATTAAATACAATATGTAAAATTGATTTTCATTAATGCATGGTTATAGACAAAATTGTCAATTTATAGAAATTAAAAATGAAAATACATTCTTAAACTTCTTAAAATTAAAGTCTTTAATTTTTCTCAGTCAACAGTAAAAGTTTATATTTCAACATGGCTTTGGGCAGTTTGAGTAACCAGTTTTTTTATCCTTCGTTTTTTTGTGTGGTTTTGTAGTCTTAAACAGAGCAGTTTTTACACAGAGCCATTGTTTTACAATTATTTAACAGGACCATAATTTATACAGGACTTCGTAAACCTGCATTAGCTTAACTAATGATATTGTATGTTCAGTTGTAGATGGTCTTTAACCAAGTTCTTTGAATCATTGTTTTATTTGCATGATGATAGAGACTGCAGTACCACAATATAAGGTTAAGGGACAAAGTTTTTGTAACATGCAATCATGACATGATCACTGAAGGAGAGACAAAATAGATTTAAATTCATGATTTACTTTGTTATACAGGGTGTTGGCAAAAAATTGGCAACAAACATTTTCATCGCATTTTTGAAGAAAATATCCAATTAATTTTTATAAATTTTATATCGCTGGAATCCTTATTTTTTGGTCTTTCTCATGATGTAATTTTTGTAGGAAAAGGAAAAGTAGAAAAAGAAATAAGTTTGGAAAAACTCATTGATTTCTTAACAGTTCTATCAGAACAATTACGTGTTGGTTAGTTCATCACCATCAACTAAAGAATCTTGATATTCCGCATCAGATAAATGAGTCGTTGATAGTGTCATATAATATCAATGTTTATTCATGATTCTCTCTCCATCAACAAATGGAAATAAATTCTCAAAATGTGGCTGTAATTCACGAATATTTTAACATATATGCAAACTATAGTCCTGTCTATTTACAAATCTTATGCTGTTCTTTGATTACAACAGTCTGTACGTAAGCAACTTTCGCCATTTGCAGACAAAAGTACTAAACACAAAATGCAAGGACGAACTTCCACAACGCCATATTATTTTCTACACACTTTCTGTTCCGAAATTGACTGAAAGCGATTTCAAATTGACAAATATCGAAGGAGGAGTAATCGCTGAGTATTTTAAACACGGATACTATAGCTACTGTGAATAAATCCCTTGCGACATCAAACAGAAAGTGGTATTTACAGTGAAATTGAATTTGTATGGTTTCTGTATGAAGAAACACCTTTGTATAATCTCCTTCCTATTTATATTTTTTCCCTCAATTATCTGGCTAGTGATATAATTGTATAAAATTTAGAAATTCGTTTTTTTAACATTACGACAGTTCTTGTAACGATTACTGACATTGATATGTGGATGTGGTAAAGAGATTTCTATCATCGAATTTGGTGTAACATTACGACAGTTGCTGATGGCTTTGCGACATTTACTGTTGATTGCGACGTAACCGGCTGACTGTAACATTTGTTGGTGCAACAAAGTTCCAATGAAACTTTAAGTTTTCCTCTGATGTGAAAATGAATTTAACCAACACGATTTTATCTCATTTACAGTCGACTCTCGATATCTTGAACTCTCAGGGGACCGATAGAAAAGTTCCAGATATCGAGAAAGCTGTAGGAAGTTCTTTCGCTTAACTTTTGTGCCATTGTTTTCCAGCGTGGTCAATAATTTGTTTTTATTCTTAACCCAGGTTGATATTGTGTTCTTTGGGACGCCATACCTTTGGGCTAGCCCTATTTTAGACATCTTTTTCTGCAAGTCTTTCAATGCTTCACATCCTTTTATGTTTGTAAACCTTTGCTTAACGAGCTTCATGTTTTCGCCTTTAGTAGAGACAATCAATTAATCTTTCAAAAAAACTAGATTAAAATAATTTTCAAAAATTCGAATTAGTAAATGATGGAATTTTATCAAAACATTAACAAATGCGAAAATCACGCTCGAAATTTCTTAAAGTTTTGAGAAAAGTTCCAGATAACGAGATAAAATCACCCAGGGGATCAGAAATATTGTTCGAGATATCGAGGTTCGAGATATCGAGAGGATTTTGGCCCAAACAAGTACGTAGTGTCCAAGGCACCGCGAAATTTAAATCTTTGTCGTGCTCTACACTCCCTAAAGTCGTGTAAATACTGAAATATTTTTGCTTTTATGTCATCTAAAATTTATCAATTTAAAAGAATCTATATTCATAGATTGTAGAACGCTACATTATATGTCTAAATCTGACAGGATTCAAGTTTTATATCGGGCAACTTTCCTGGACTTAGTTCTACTGGTGATTAATCTTCCTGGTACAAAATGTCTTTGTAAAATTGTTACTGCTCTTGGTTTTTCTATATTTACAGCTTTTCTAGTTAGGCTAAGGATCATTTTGCACTAGTAGAAAACTTCTGAATGGGTAACAAAATGTTTCAGACCTACATCAGCCAAAATAATAAAAAATAGAAACTCAATTTTGAAATTTTTTAAATAGAAACAAAACGTTCTCATGTACATATTAGTAACAACTTTATGTCCCAGTCATGTCGTATTTCGATGCTCCACTCCCATGTTTTTCCATTCAAATGACCACACATCAACCGCACATGGCCTTCGTGCAAGGTAAACCATTGCTATGGTTATGCTTGGTATACTTAATTGGGTTAATGAGAATAGAACAAGCAACAATGATTTTTTAGACAATCATTGATGGCAACATATTCTTGATACTGAAAATTTCACTTACCTTTACAGATATAGAAACCATCGTATATCCCACATTTATTATCATTGGTAGGATTTCTTAGACCTATGTAAACAGAAAATAATGTGAATCTATCAAGAGACTCTTTGATGGTGCGGCGCCGAGGAAAAAATGAATACGTCTACTATAAAATGCATCTATGTGCCAAATATTTTATAAAAATGACGATATGGAGCTAAAGTGATGGCAAACAAATTTGATTGCAAGGTATGCCTTAACTTGGTATGGCAGATGACTTTCAAATGTTTGGAAACTTGCTTCAGGGACTATCTTGATATTAATTTTAAGATGAATATTCTATTAAGTGTGTGCTTAAATGCAAAAAAAAAGTGACACGGGCTTCCTCTGTTTTTAATAATACTGTAACCTAATCCATCAAAATCGGAATGATCAAATCAAAACATCAAACATCATATACCAAATCACTATTACAATTGGTTTACATCTAATGTCAACAGATCAGGAAGAAGTAATACCTTTTTCTTCCATTATTTTGACGCCATCACCTTTGTTTTTAAATTGCCACCAACTGACAATCAGATTTTGAATAAGCCGCTTATCTTCATATATATCTTTAATTTCTCCCGATGTCAATAATCTATCGTAAATGTAAAGTCCACTTATTTTCCCTTCAAACATATTTTTAGGGTCATCTACGATTTCGTTTTCCATATCCTGACCTAGAACTAATGTGCCTGTGCTTTTCGGAAAAGCATTTTTGTAGTAAGTTTGTTGAGATTGACTTTTATTACGTAATCTTCCTTGATGGTAAAACTCTACATCTTCATCGGCATTCCATATCCAACAAATATGAGTCCAATTGTGCAGAGAAAAAGTTAATGGTCCGGATGAGTCATGCTTAACTCCTCCAATGACACTTATAACTGCTTTTCTGGTGAGTTTCAACGAAACATCTGGATATTCTGGTGCTGTTGAATAATAGAAAATTGATTTGTCTTTGTCATCAGGAAGAGCATTCAGGAAAAACCAAGTGCATACAGAAAGTGTTTTTGTTGTAGGAAATGAAACGACAGGTAACGTAGGAATATTTGCTTTTGTAGGAACTTGAAAATTGATGGTAAAATTTATCTCTAAATGAAAATTTATGAGACATGCTAAGATTTTCGAGTTGAATTTATGAATTGTTCATGTACGTTAATAATGATATGACAGGAAAAGAACTGATGGATTTGTATCTGAATATGTTTGATGAAATCTTCACTTAGAAAAAGTAATTCAAAGCTTGCAATATTTTCAACAAAAGTGAAATGTTATTGGATCAGCGAAAATATTTTACTCACATATTTCTTTTTATCGTTACTATTAATGTAAACAAGAGGCAGATGGCGCAAAACGGTAGCAGCAATTGTACTTTAAGTTATGAAAAGTTACTACAAAGTTCTTTTTGGGTTCTTTGGTGTTTTTTTATATCTCACTGGTGGAAAACAGGCATAAACGATAAATATGTTAAAATTATCAGTTAGTGTAAAAAGGGTCTAATCATAAACCACCAGAAATTAATTTATCAAAGACAAAAGAATCATACATGTACAGTGTGTCCCAGAGAATTTTGGTCTGAGATTTTAACAAGCTATAACTTTTCACACATATATCAGATTTTAGAGATTTTTACATCATTCAATAGCATCTCTTTCAAAGATTTTCAAAACCTATATTTTAAATAATTTAGTCCAACACATTTGTAGTAAACAGGATTTCTATAAACTGTCACGGTCATTAACTCCTTAAAGTAAGTTTTCACGTGCGATTATTCTTCTGTTTATTAAGAACTTGTCGCAGTGTATTGAACACACTAAAACTATAATCTCATCACAAAGTTAAAAATTGTGAGACGGGGGCTTCTACAAACTTTTTTGACATCATATGAGCAATCTTTAGTTGCTACAAAAACTTTTCTCCACTGAGATCCAGAGTTTATCAGAGTTGAGAAGTAAAATTGTTGACGCAGCAAATAATCTTAGACAAAATCAAAATTTTATTCGCCACTCTTTATGACAGCAAGAGCAAATCGCTGTGTCCAGAGAAACGGGGGACATGTTGAGACAGCTTAAAGTTTTACAGTCACTTGACTTGTTATTGTTTTTGATAATGACCTTTGATACCTGTTACTGAAAGATGTGTTAATTAACCATTAAGAAGATAATTGGATTTTTTCATGGTAAAATTCTTAATTGTTTCCAAACTAAAAGGTTTTGGAGAAGAAAATGTATATTTTTAAAATCTATGAATAAAATCCTATCGAATGGTGTAAAAATTGCTGAAATTTGATATATGTGTGAAAAGTTATGGGCTTTTAAAATATCGAAATTCCTTGGGACACACTGTATATGATTTTTGTATAAGAAAATTTTTTGTAAGACTATGTGTAGAAAAAAAAACACGCGTTTCGAATAACAAAATATAATGTTTTTAATTATGATTTCATGAAACAAAAATGAATTCAAACAAATAACTCCCTTTTCGAACTAGATCTTTGAAAGCCTTAATACACAAGCATAGTAGTAGCTAACAAATGAAGTAATAAGAAATTTTGAACTGAGAAGCTTTACTAACAAGAAAAGCAACTATCAAGTATTTTCAGTTAGCGTAATGAACTAAAAGTCCCATTTTTATGTAGGCCAATTTGATAAGAATTCATTCTTTCATGGATTAAGCTACAAAATTTCAGATTATGTACTTTTAAAACAAAATCTACTTTTAAACGTTTGATATAGAAAAGCTTCCAAAATTCGAAGGCTGTGTTCCTTTATTAGAACTTACATTGCGTTATTAGTAGAGTCTCGCAGACTCTAAATCGCAGACTAATTGCCACTTCGAGGAGGAGTAGGAGTAGGAGTCCGCGCGTGTTTTAATACGGTATTTGCTTTCGCTGCTACCGTAATAAATTTATATACTCTACATCTTTATGTAAATAATAAGGAAAAAATTAGTCCGTATAAACATCCAAAATACTGACTTTTGTTCGTTTTTTCGAGCTCAAACACTCAAACACCGATTTCTTATAGCCGGTAGGAATGTTTAATTCCATACTTTCGCGCTATGGGGTACTTGAAAACTTTCGCTGAGTTTGAGACAATTTTTCTTGATCTCTTCTCAAATATCGATCATTAATTTCGTTATCAGAGTTATTATTAATTATAATTATTTATTATTTATTATTTATTGTTAAGGGTAGCACTAATACTTCTTCATCAAAATTTAGGCCGCTAATTCGATTAAAGAGTTTTTGAGTATGGCAGGTTTTATTAACCGTTTATCTTTGAAATGCTTAGAAGCTAATAAATACCCAATAATGCCTTTACGCTTCTAATAAATGACAATTTTCGTTGTAAATTTAAAGGTAGTATAGTAATAACGTAATGATCATATTTCTAAGTACATTGTTAACGCTCTCAGCTAGCGACTGCAATCCATGACATTGACTTTGAATTATCACTAAAAAAACATGAACAGTGACAAGCAGTAGAATTAACATATATTTCGTTGGTCTGCCAGTTCATTATAACAGATAAGTCTAATTTTCTGATATTTCAACTCGATCGTGTGTTTCTGATGTGTTATATTACTGTAATTATTGCTTTCAAAATATTGATTGCAAAATTTCCTAAAAATTTAATGGTTAGTTTTTTGTATTGCTATACTACGTATAAACAAAAATTGGTTTATCTATACAAATTTTCATATTTATTCAACCACAAGTGGTTCCTTAATAGGGAAAAATTTCTAGATCACATTCTTGCTGATTCTTGCTGAATAAATCGTACCTTTGCAATGATTATAACCGTCATTGATAAATCCATCCATGCACACACATACTTGTTGAGACATCTTGCATAATGCGTTATTGACACAATCGTTATCACTGAAGCAACCATATCGTCCTGCGAATGACAAAACCTTATAAAGTTAGTAAGTGGACAAAAGAGACAATGAACTGGTTTACTGCAAGGGCACAAAGTTTATTATGGGTGGCACTGATTTTTAAGGAGTTCACAAGTATCGTCAGCATCACGTAACGGTGATATAAAAATGAAACGCAACATTAAATTTCAATGTTTTCCTCACAAAATTAACACATCATAGGAAACACGTATGATTAAATTTTGCATGGCCGAAAAAGAAAACTGTCTGGTTCAGTAATAACCATGCTTAAACTACTGTGTTGAAGTACGTGTGACATAACTTCTCTTTTGAATGAATTTCCGTAGGACCTTTGTCAAGTAGGCAAAAGTAAATTAATTGTCACCAATGGAAATTGTCTTTTAATCCTGACCCTTCCAAGCAAGCGGTAGAGGTGTACTTTTCTAGAAAGTTAGATCCTCAAAACCTCCCTGTTGTCAGTTTCCAAATTCTCAAAACATTTAGTTCTCATTCTGGATAGCAAGCTAGCTTTCGATCGTCATCTCAATGAGAAGATTAAATCCCAACAAAGGTATTGGTTTTGTAAACAAACTTCGCAAGTTCCTTCCAAGGGATTCACTTCTTGCTATATACAAAACCTGCGTAAGACCTCATTTAGACTACGGGGATATCGTATACGACTATCCAGGAAACTTTACTTTTTCTCAAAGGATTGAAGCTATTCAATATAACGCATGTCTTGCAATAACAGGTTTCTTTCGTGGAACTCCTAGAGAGAAACTATACTCCGAACTAGGTCTCGAGAGTTTATGTGATAAACGTTATACAAAATTGTGAAGGGGATGGCACCACAGTATTTATCTAAATACCTTCCACCTCAGAACAGAGCTTCAGCAAATCTTAGAGCAAGACCTCCCTTTTACTCTTTGTATTCAAGGACTGGTCGATATCGCGCTTCCTTCTTTCCGATTTGTGTATCTGAGTGGAATAAACTGGATAGTCGAATACGTAATCTCCCTTCAATTTCCAGATTCAAATGTGCTATTTTCAAATTCGCACGACCTAAAGGAGAATCCACCAAAATTTAAAAACATAACATTACCTTGTTCCTCAACTATTTCAATTCCATTGCTTTTTCTTTTAAATTCCCACCAACCAATAACAATATCACTGTGAATGTGCTTATCATTGTACATATTTTCAACTTCAGAAGGTGTCAGTATTTTGCTGTAAACATAAAGACCACTTATCTTTCCCTCAAACTGCTCAGGATCATCAAAAGCTTTAAGTTTGATAACTTCACCAAGTACTAAGTTTCCAGATATCTTCCGGGCTGGAGGCTTGGAAAATGATGTTATTGGTGTATTTTTATGGAATTTTCCATTAAGATAAAATAATATCTTATCGTTTTTGCACCATACCCAACAAAAGTGTATCCATTTATTCAAAGAGAATTTCAAAGGTCCACTTAAATCTGCTTGAGTTCCTCGAACAATTCCTTTAATACGGTCTTTAATAAGCCATATAACAATGTCAATCTCAACTAGACTGCCAACAATCGGTTTTGTGTAATGGAAAATAACTTTCTCTTTTTTCTTGGGATAGACTTTCAGTAAATACCATGTGCATACTGATAGTTTCTCTGTTTCCGGAAATTCAATAGATTGTACGGTGGGAAAACTTTTTGTTCCATGTCTTTTGAAATTGATAGTGAAGTTTATAGCTAGAACAAAAATTTCCATAAAATTTAAAAGAGTAATGTAAGGTTCTTTGAAAACAATACCATAAAAATGATGTCAAATAAATACGAATAAAGGAAACATGCCTTCACATTGATATCTGATTATCTTAACACGTCCAGAGTGTGCTGATAAAATTAAATTTTGTATTGCGTTAAGATGTTAATAGTGCAAGGCTCCAAATTCCGTCATATACGACATATACAGTGATAACTTTGGGGAAATAAAGTGTACTTACATTGATTTTATATTTTCATCTTTTATTTACTTAAAAAGTTACAGCATTGTAACAGTTAAAGATTTGACGATGTTCCTAATAAATAGAAATTCAAATTCATGCAATAACTGAATCATACCTTTGCATTGATTATAACCATTATTTACATATCCATCCATACATCCACATTCTTTTTGGTAAATACTACATTTCGCGTTAATGAAACAATCATTGTCAGTTAAACACCCATATCGACCTAAAAAAAGAAATTAAAAGAAAGTACAGAAAAAATGTAATCATATCAACTTAACCAGCTATGTAAAACTGCATAAAGAAAATATGGACAGGCTGCAGCACTGAAATACATGAACAGGTCCAGAAGATTAATGCCTTGATTCAATCAATTCAGCATAAATATCCGCCATGATCATTTACAGACATGTCCAAATTTACACCCTGTTTTAATATCTAAACCACAATATCTATCATTGGAGATATTCTAAAATGCACGCAATATTCAAACTATTAAGGAGATGTTTAAGTATTTCACTTTTTAATTGAAATTTTCCAAAATGAAAATATAATTTCTATTAAGATAGCCCTATCAAATTCAGGTGGCAAATAGGTGGCAAATGCAAGTGACCTTCCTATACGTACGCAGTGGAATCCTGATAACTCGAACTCCCGATAACTCGAACTTTCAATAACTGGAACCAATTTCGAATTCCCTTTCACCAATACTTTCTCATAAAAGACCCCCGATAACTCGGTGCCCTGGGGGTTCGAGTTATCGGGATTCTACTGCATTTATCCCGGAAATAATTAAATTTAAAATTATACCTTCCTCCTCTATAATTTCGGTTCCCTTGGTTTTGTTTTTAAATTGCCACCAACCAACAATAATGCCATTACTGACTGGCTTGTCATTGTACATGTTTTCAACTTCAGAAGGTGTCAGTATTATACTGTAAATATAAAGACCACTGATCTTTCCTTCAAACATTTCCCCAGGGTCATTAACAATTTGATTGTCCATATCTTGGCCTAGTATCAATTTCCCAGAACTTTTTGGGAATGCACTTTTGAAAGGTGATAATGTTGCCCATGTTTTCTTATGTAGTTTTCCGTTGTAGTATAATAATATCTCACCAACATTACGCCATATCCAGCAAATGTGGATCCATTTATTCAAAGAAAATTTCAAAGTTCCACTTGAGTCAACTTCCTTCCCTCTTATTACTCCTCTTATATGGTCTCCTCTCAACCACATTGCAAAGTCATTTTCATAAGCACTGCTAAAATCAGGAGTTGAGTAGAAGAAAATTGCTTTCTTTTTTGCCTTGGGAACGACTTTGGATAAATACCATGTGCAAACTGATAATTGCTTTGTTTTTGGAAATGAAACAGTTTCTATTGTGGGAAGATTATTTGTCGTAAGCCTTTTAAAGTTGATGGTAAAGTTTGTTGCTATAACAAAAGTTTGAACAAAATTTCAAATAATAATTTCACATCACACAGGTCCAAAAGAAATAAGGATTGCGGAAACACGTCACGACATTGATAATTGTTTATCTTAATACTCTAAGAACATGGTTATTATAATTAACTTTTAGATTGATTAAAAGATGCTATGAGTATAAACCTCAAATGACATTATTAATGTCGTAGACAAGTAAGTAAGTAAGTAAGTAAGTAAGTAAGTAAGTAACGAGAGTTTTTAGTCCTTGGGCTTCCATCCGTATTGATACTGATGGGGAAAAGGACATAAAGTAAACTTCTTGGATACCTTAATTCTTTGTACGACTACCTTTTATATTATGTCGCAAGTGACAGTATTATAACTGTAACATTATCAATGATATTCTTGCTAAATAGAAATTCATATTCACACCATGACTAAATCTTACCTTTACAATGGTCGTAGCCATCATTAACATGCCCATCCATGCATCCACATACTTGTTGGGGCCTATTACATTTTGCATTAATAGCACAATCACTGTCACTTAAACATCCATATCGTCCTGTTAAGCAGAAAAAGAAACTTCGTAAAGTTAAATTGAAATGAGACATTTATACCTACTATTCCCATCAAAGCTACATTCGGAGACGTGAAACAAAGAAAACATGGAAAAGATACAGCGCCGATAATTATTAAGAGGATCCTTAAATATGCAACAAATACACTGTTTGTGCAGATGGGTCGGAAGCACCGTGTGATTTCCAAACATCAATATAATTTTTTCGAGAGATACTCCAAAATGCACGTGTCATTGTGTTCCAAAAAGAGAAAAACATTTTAAAATCTCATCTATTTCAATGGATTTTTCTCAAATGCTGTTATATCAAATTTCACTATAAATACAATTTTAAAACTTTCTCCAGATGGATGAAATATAAAAATTACGTAAAGAAAAAATCGAAAGAAATAATTTTGGAACAACTTATGGTCTTCATTACAACGAATTAAGAGAAAAGCTAATAGCCGTATCTTTAACTTTTAAAGATCTAAAATCCTTTATGGTGTTGACTCTTATATAAGGCAATAGGTAACATTTACACAACGCAAGAGACATTTTTTGGCATTTTTTAAGTGAAAGCGATAAAAATTGTAAAAATTGTAAAGTAGTTGTTGGTCAGCGCCACAAGGTAGATGATCTTTCATTTCCCCGTGTCTGTCAGTCCGTCCGTGTGTGTGTAAGATCGCAGTTCTTCACGCCCCAGTTGTACGCTCGCTGTTACTAACTCTTTAAATTTTTCAGTTCAAAATCAGAAAGTTTAAAGCACAACTCTGATTTTTGACGTCTGACGAAATAAATATATTTACAGTACAAAAAGAGTTCTCTTCATTCGAATGAATAAATAAATCTGTTTTAATGCGCCCTCTCCTCCCACCCTTTATTTTAACTAGTGCATTCTGGGAGCGAAACGCTGCTAAAAGTTATCAACAAGAATCAAAGAAGTATATATACCTTATTTTGGTTCCTCTAACAGTCGAATTAGGTTTAGCAGATGCGATAATACAACATAAATTTATAAATTTACATTGAAGTGTATTGAATCAAGACATCAACAACCATGTATCCGAATTGGATGGGATAAAAATTTAGGAGGGAGAAAATGTCAGGTAAGTTGCATAGATTTATTTATGTCATGGCACTCAAAATTATGTTTTCTTTTTCTTCAAAACATTTATACATGCCTTAAGGGAAAACTAGGTGATTCTAACTAAATTATTCTACTTTATTGTGTTCTTTTATATACTGTTAAACACTTCAATTTTGTACCTTAAAATTTTGAATTAACAAAAAAATAGTTAAAAGACCTTAGTTAATGGCACAAGTTTTTTAATAATTATTTTTACGAACAATATAACTTTTTTTAAAACATGTTTCGACATTTCTGTTGTCCTCATTAGTTGTAAAATTAAACTAGCATGTAGCTTTAGCTAAAAATGCCCCCGCGCTCAAGCATTCCAATTTATACAGACAGCAAGCTATACATTAACAACGGAAACGAAAACAAGTTTTTGACCGAAAAAAAATGTTTGGGTTGATTTGGGACCTGATATGAGGCAAGGTTATATGCTTAAATATTTCTACAAAATCAGTTTTTGGCATTTCAAAACCAACTTGAAATATGCAAACCAAATAGATCTACACTTAAACAGATGAAAATATGCACAAAACTTTGTTACTTTTTGTTATCTCTTAGGTCTAAGTTACACTGATGTTAATATACCTTTCAAAAAGTGTAAATAAGGCTTAACAAGTAATATTAGAAAGTATTTGCTACAAACAAGAGAAATGTGTTAATTGAAACCATGGATACATATTTTATATAATTTTTATAATTAAAATAAGATTTGTTAAAAAACATTCTGTAAGAGCCAAAAAAAAAACTTTTTCAAAAAAAAAATTAAAGCGAAAAATCCATTGCCTTTCAAACTTTGATTTAAAACAAAAAATAGGCAAAGTTTACATAAAAAAAACAAGAAAATAGATTTTATTGATCATGATCACACTAGGTTTGGAAGACAGTCAAAGAAAAAAAACACGAAGAACGACAATTTGTGATATGGCTTTCTTGTATACACAGAAATCCAATTAAAATCTTTTGAAGGCAAGATCCGCCAAAAATCAGTGCATTAAACAAAATTATTGAAAGAAAAATTTAGAGTTAAAATATATACAAAAATAAAATGTATGGTTGGCAAAATTTCGGATATCAAGCTGTGCTTCAAAATCCTAGTCGTTCACTTCACTAAAACAAAATAAAAGTAACACGAAAAATGTCTAAGCAATTTTAGCATACGATCTTCCTAAATAACATAGTATAATATAATAATAAATTAGGAAAGAGAAAAACATTCTGTCTCCCACTTACAGTACCATGCTTTAAAACGGGAAAAAAGCAAAGTCAGCTAATAATTGTATTCCACCGTGTAACGTCAACACGAAAGTTGGAGGATGAAGAAGATGATGATGAAGAACAAAATCGGAAACTGACATTCGCCTATCTCGTGAAACTACTATGCCTCCTCGCTCGCTTACGCTCGCTGCGGGGGCAATTACAAGCTGAATCATAAGAATATTATATATATATATATACAAGAAGTTAATTTATAGTAAAAATATATGATATAACATACAAAGGTCAAAATGTTAGAAGTTATTAATTAGAGAAAGTGTTAAAAAATATGTAAGGTAAATGTAAATGTAAGATAAATGTAAACATAATTACAGTAGCAATAACACACATCAGCTCATAAGAAGACAAAAATGATAAAAAACAATAAAACACAAACACAAAATTTTATATACTACCTTCGTACAATGCTAGGAGAATTTCTTGCAGCACTATTAATCGCGGGATCTATTTTTGTAATTTTGCAATGAAATCGCAAAATTTCCCTTGCAATTAATAAGCTTTCTCTCATTTTTGGAGCAAATTTTATTCCCAAATTATACACATAAAGGGGAAGGAAATTGTATCTAGAGACCATAGAATGATTAATATATGGAAATAATGGACCCCAAAACAAGAAGACATAATATTTTACTTTTCAATCTATATATATATATATATCTATTACATCATTATTATTAGTGTTCGGAACTTTTTTTTCTTGATTGTACAGGTAACATTGATAGAGATTCTTAAAATTTTACAAAAGAATAATTTTGATATTCTCGATAATGGAAATATAAAAGGATATATAAATCTGATTTTTACAAGTTTGTCTTTGAGTCGCTCAAGTTGTCCCGCAAATTCTAAGATTTTTGGCAAATTCGCAAAAAAAATCCCGCTAATCCGTTTTTTTTGGGGTTATTTTTGCATAATTTTACTTGCCTTTAAGGATAAATATTAATTGATATTTTCATTATCAGTATGGAAAGAAGTATCCTCAAGGGAAATTTCCATCCCTTGTGACAAATTGCTTCCCCATCTAGGAGTCTCTCTCATCAAGACAGGTTGCTTTATTCTGCCGTGTGGAATTTTCTTTGAGGGATCATTTACATACTGTGAAAACTTTCGTGTGACAAGCTGGAATTGTTTGTATATTAAATATTAATATAAATAATTTTATGGATGTCTCTGCCCAAAATCTTGCAATTTCTTGAACTTGCTACCAGGGATATTGTAAATGTTGGTCTTTTGTTGGTAAATTGGATTCAGGCTCATTTAAAAAAAAAGTCATTCAGGCAGCGATGATGCCTGAAGACAAACGATGACCAGCAATTTTCCCAATTTGGAATCCAATAACATTCTGGTCAATGAGCTGATGCATCCATGCTCATTTGCAGAAATGTCTTTTCATTTGATTAACAGTATGGGGCGTGCAGTGTTTTTAATTTATGACAGTTGGATTTGATTTGTGTTCAGAATTAGGAAAATTGACAAATATCAAAAGCAAATATTTAGTCGTAGGAAATGATCTTACAATTGTGTGCCATTATAAAAAATATTTGAAAGTCAATCAAAGTTCAATACAAATTATTTCAGATTTCTTTTGTAACTGGAGAAAAAGAAAAATTTATATGAATTTTCATGAGCTGAATTTTACCTTCTTCGGGATGATAAATTTAAAGTTTTATTGGCCAATATTGACTCACCGGTCACTACGAAATTGAGAGAATCAGTAACTCTTTGCCCTTCAGGTATAAAATGAGAGTTAGAATGATGATACTATAATTCAAGTTTCTATAAGGTCTGAATTTTGCTAAATGGAATTAATTAGAACTTTTTATACTTTCATTTTTAGTAATCAGCAACTGCTTGGCATTCGATCTTCATGTAACCTTATCTGCGGAAACGAAACGAAAGTTCATCTGCGTGTTCACCTGCGTGATTAACCAAACAGGGAGCTTGTTAGAACGTAAAGCTGGAAAGTCCAACTTGTAAAAGTGGAATTTGAAGCTTAAATAAAACCGATTAAAGTATCAAAGTAATTGCTGTAGTGTTGTAATGCCCATACGATTTCTGTTGATGCGTATTGTATTACTGTATGCAGTTTACATGGTAAACAAGAACAAGAACCATACGGTGCGGAACGATAGCAGGGTTATAACACTAACTCCCGGTATGAATAAACTACATCCAAACATGTACGTCCATGATCCAAAATAGAGCTTTAATTTTATTTTAGCCTGAGTTACACTGGCCCCATTTCATGTTTTAAAATTATTTGTACTATACGTGTAAACAATGCTGATAAACAGCTGTTGTAATTGAAACAAAAGAAATATACTTCATGAGCTGTAACCATGGATACATTTAATGTTTTATTCCCTTAATCACCCTAGTTGCAACTCAAAAATTGCTGTATTGACCTTTCTGGAGCAAACATTTTTTTAGTTTTGCTTCACAGTCCTTCGTTTTTCAACTTAGCCGAAGCGCTGACCTTAAGGCCTCAGGGCCTCTTGTTTCTATTTTTATTTTGAAGTATCAATAATTGGCATAACTCGAAACTAAAAACCTCCCATTATTTCGAAATGATCTCACATGAAATTGCTTTTTTGGTTCTTTAGTAAGGTCTCACACGTATTTTATGTCTTTTTTGCTGTTAGTTAATTCATGACTTTTCATTGTAGACAATCCTTCAACTTCTTTTTTAAAATTTTAGATATTTGTATATACAGTGTGTCCCAGAGAATTTCGGTCTGAGATTTTAACAAGCTATAACTTTTCACACATATATCAGATTTTAGAGATTTTTACATCATTCGATAGCATTTCTTTCAAGGATTTTAGAAACCTATATATTAAATAATTTAGTCCAAGACCTTTGTAGTAAAAAGAATTTCTTTAAACTGTCACGGTCATTAACTCCTTAATGGTTAATAAAAGTAAGTTTTCACGTGCGAATATTATTTTGTTTATAAAGAACATGTCGTGGTGTTAATGAATACACTAAAATTATAATCTCATCAGAAAGTTAAAAATTGTTAAAAATCTTTAGTTGTTACAAAAACTTTTCTCCACTGAGATCCAGAGTCTATCAGAGTTGAGAAGTAAAATTGTTGACACAGCAAATAATCTTAAAGAAAATCTAAATTTTAATCGCCACTCTTTATGACAGCAAGAGCAAATCGCTGTGTCCAGAGAAACGGGGGACATGTTGAGACAGCTTAAAGTTTTGTTTTTAATGTGTTTTGCTTGACTAGACTTTGATATTGTTTTGGATAACGACCTTTGATAGCTGTTATTGAAAGATGTGTTAATTAACCATTAAGAAGATAATTGGATTTTTTCATGGTAAGATCCTTAATTGTTTCCAAACTAAAAGGTTTTGGAGAAGAAAATGTATATTTTTAAAATCTATGAATAAAATCCTATCGAATGCAGTAAAAATTGCTGAAATCTGATATATGTGTGAAAAGTTATGAGCTGTTAAAATCTCAGACCGAAATTCTCTGGGACACACTGTACAGTGTGTTTCGTAATGTTGGAAATTGAAATTTTAAAGCTTGTTTTTTTAAGTGAATATACCGAATTTCAAAATAATTTTTACATCAATGGAAAGCTATTTTCAAGCTCTTTTGGCTAGTAAATTCTTGTGAAAAATGAAAAAGTGGTTTTTGTATAAATAAGGAAAATGTCTTGGAAAAATGTAATTAAATTTTTAATGGTCGATTAATTACATAGCTTAATTACATCGTGCTTATTGTTTCAAAGCGCGAAATCCATACAAAGTTTTATTAATTTTATCTTTGCGCTGAGACTCCCAAATTGATATTTAAAACATAAAAGTTAAACGTTTTTTGTGAACACACAGCTTAAATTTGTTTATTATTTTCCAAATTGCTGTCATTGTTTCAAAAACTTTTCTTTTCATTCACATCTTAATCGACCATTAAAAATTAAATTACATTTTTCCAAGATATTTTCCTTATTTTTTCAAAAACCACTTTTTCATTTTTCACAAACATTTACTAGCCGAAAGGGCTTGAAAATGGCTTTCCATTGATGTAAAAATTATTTTGATATTCGGTATATTCATTTAAAAAACAACTTAAAACTTTCCATTTCCAACATTACGAAACACACTGTATGACACTGATGATGGTGCAAGCCGAGAAACTTTTGTCAAAATGAATTAAAAAAGATTGTTGCTATAAAATTAAAAGAAGAAATTGAATATTTACTTTAAAAACTGCAGTAATATTTTTGGTTGCCACTTTTTTGAAACCTTGAAAAAGCTAAAGAAACGTGCTCATGATTGATTTAAAGTTTATTTCCAGTTAACAAAGATTTATTTAAGTAAATGCAGTTTTAATTATTGGTTGCAACGTTTGGAAACACATCATATTAGTCGAGCAGTTAATTATATAATAGAGTACCTTACTATCTGTTATTTTCTAATACATAGTATCAATTCTATTATTAAAAAATGTAACATCAAATTAAGGCTGTAAATGAGTGGTAAATGCAGGAGACCCTCGTAAAGCTCGATTGATGTACCACTGCTGGAAATTTATTATACTTAAAGGCATTAAAATGCTATGGGAATATGGATATATACCTTCCTCCTCGACAATTTCAGTTCCATTTGTTTTGTTTTTAAATTGCCACCAACCAACAATAATGCCATTACTGATTGGCCTGTCATTGTACATGCTTTTAACTTCAACAGACGTCAGTATTCTACTGTAAATATAAAGACCACTGATCTTCCCTTCAAACATTTGCTCAGGGTCGTTAACAATTTGGTTGTCCATGTCTTGACCAAGTATCAATTCGCCAGAACTCTTTGGGAATGCACTTGTGAAGGAAACTGATGTTGTTGATGTATTTTTATGTAATTTCCCGTTATAGTAAAACAATATGTCATCATCAGTACGCCAGATCCAGCAAATATGTATCCACTTGTTCAAAGAGAATTTCAAAGGTCCACTTGAGTCTACTTCCTTTCCTTTAATTACTCCTTCAATGCGATCTCCATCAAACCATATTGCAAAGTCGTTTTCATATTTACTTCTAAAATCAGGCGTTGAGTAGAAGAAAATAACTTTTTGTTTTTTCTTTGGAAGGACTTTCGATAGATACCATGTGCAAACTGATAATTTCCTTGTTTGTGGAAATGAAACAGATTGCACAGTTGGAAGATTTTTTGTGGTACGTCTTTTGAAATTAATGGTGAAGTTTATTGCTAGAACAAAAATTAAATATTGATATTAGAGAAATGATGCAAGAGCCGTGTCATGCACCCCAAAGCATTTAAATAACTTGAAGAAATTGAGACAAGGCTTGTGTTTTTAATTGGTTATCCCAAATACATTTGAAACACATTTGAAACACTTTCAACATCTACATTCTGACGGTCCTTTGCAAATTTATATTCAATATTTATTTTGATTGATTAATTAAGTATTGGAATTTTGAAAGTCAGATTCTTTTAGAGCTCAAGCTTTGTGTCAGTCATACCATATTTGAACCGAATAGTTGGTACATTTTAGTAAGCCTCTGTTGCTCACCACTACAAATCAAGGTCTAGGAGCAGACATTATGCAGATCAGAAATGTCATTTCATAGAGCTAAACATAATAAGAAATCCAATCCATCCTCAAATGATTCAATTACCACAAATCAAATACACTGTGTCTTAGATAGTATTTTCCTACATTAGCAGATCCATTAACTGCTACCAAGTACCCATCAAATTTTAAAAGCATACCACCTACCTTATCTACACTCCTTACCATCAAGGAGCTTTACCAATTTGTTAATAGCAAAGGAAGGAATGGCACAAGGAAAATCAAACAGACTCTCAAAACATTGGCTTCCAAGATTCGAAATTTTTAAGCAAAATAATGTAAACAATGTATCATTCTCACTAAGTTCAAAATTTTATCTCGTTCCATAATGTTCCCTAGCCCTTTTTTAAGTGACAACAGTTTTATGTCTTACGTAGATGAGGCATCTTTCCACCATTGATCCTTTATAAAGAAAATAACCTATTGGAAGAAATGTGTTTTATTGCGCAAACTGTTATTCGTATTTGCTATCCGTACGCTGTAATTCATTATGAGTTGTAATAAGTTATAAAGAAACGTTTTTATTGCGTTAAATGAAAGGGCAATTCTCTCAATGTCATAAACAATAAATATTGTGAGAGGGTCAGCACCTGGCACAAATATGCAAAAGTATGATCTGAATAATACCTTTACATTGATTACTTCCATCGTTCATGTGTCCAGGTATGCATTCGCAAATTTGTTGGAAAGCATCACATTTTGCATTACCAACACAATCATTATCACTTAAACAACCATATCGACCTAGAAAAAATATCATATCAACAAAGTTAATCTGGGTGGGACTTATGATGGATAAAGAACAAAGGTTTGCTGCTATGAAAGAACAACACATTCAGTTATAATTACATATATCTCAAATCGGTTGTGATGAACTGTTGTTTGCCCAAAAACAACCAGAATCGCCCATGACCATGCCGGGAATTTTATTTCCCACTGCCGACAAATCTGACCTCTCCTTAGTAAGTGGATAATGATATTGCTTATGCAGGTCAGTCTTAAAATTGCAGACCATCGAAAATCTATGGCATAAGTTTTACACAGGAATACTATTGTTTGTTAGTTTCTTGATATTGTAATTTTAATAAAACCCACACACTTCCTTTTACTCTTTACTGCTAAACATGAAAAACTTCGCATATTCTGCCGATAACTCATATTTCTATGAAGTCGATAAAAACTGATTGAACTAATGAACCGAATTCTATACCAAAATGGTATGGAGTTTGTCATGTAAGATTTGAAGTAGCTCATATTCCATAAGTGCTCTCTTGTTGTTCAGTGAGTTTGCACAAATATTCATTCTCTCCAAACAAAACAAATAAAGTATGCACGAAACAAGCGTAATATATTAAACAGAAAATGAAACAGAAAAACCACACCAAGTGTATATTGATTTGGTTTTTGATATGACATGTCACAGGTGATTCATGATGGTTTTGGATGAATATGCTTGGCTGTGATTGATTCTGGTTAGTTGTGGCTGAATCATAGCGCACGTACAACCAATCTTAAAGTTCAACAGATAAAACATTTTATTTGGAATCAAATATCTCTAACCAGGATGAATAAGGCTTTACTTGGTTCACATACGTACTGCCAGTAAATGTCGCAAACGCCAGTAAATTTCGCAACAGTAAATGTGGCAAAAAAATTAAAAATCAACAGTAAATGTCGCAACTTTATAACTTCGATTTCTAACCAATATCTTTTCCATCCTTGTTTTGAACTGGACACTGATTATTCTGATCAAGATGTCGTACTACTCATGGCACAGTGCGCTTCAAGATGCTTCAAGATTTCCCAAAGTGAGTGCTGACCGATTGATTTAAGCAACAGGTCTTTCCTTCTCATACCCTACACATTATATGATCAAAATCACTTTGTGTAAGTTTGCGACATTTGTTGTTGATTTTGAAAAACATTACGACATTTATTGTTAAAAAAAATTAAAAGGAATGAAAATTTTAGTTGCGACACTTACTGGTGATTTTGCGACACTTACTGGCAATTTTGCGACATTTACAGCCGATTGCGACATTTACTGGCAGTACAACATTCACCATCAAAGAAAAATATATACATCAAATGAAAAGTTGAAAAAACGATAAACAAATGGTTAAAATAAAAAGCTGAACCATTTTTTAAACTATCCTATAATAACAATAAGAATTCCACAGAAACATTTACTTAGTACAGCAAAAAATTTATCTGAAAATCGAAGAGTCTCTTCCTTTACTTTTTGCTAAAAGAAAACGTTTTGCCAAATATTTTGTCGATACTTGCCTGTTTAGTTGAGATGCTCAGCTACTGAAATTATGAAAACTTGTTATCGTATCGAAGAAAACGGTAGTTCTCGCGTTGTGATAAAGATGAACAAGCTTCTGGTCTTTGTTATGATCTAGCTATTGGCAGATGATATTTCTTATTCGACTGCTGCATCGAGTCAACAGAAATCTGCATTAATCTATACTCTTCACACAAAACGAAGGCTCAGTGCACCAATCTTGTTATACAAGAACCACGACGCTACATTTCAATTAATTCTCTCCGGCGATATAGAGACAAATCCTGGACCGACTCATCGACCGACTTGCAGTGTTTGTCAGAAAACTGTCCGGAAAAACTCTTTCCACCATGAATGCGTGGTTTGCAAAAATACAACACACACGAAGTGTATCCTTAGAATAACCAATAAATCTGCACCCAAACTTTCAATATGGACATGTCACAGCTGTTTGCTATCTCAACTACCTTTTCATGGCACTGATATATTGACTATGCACCAACCAACGCAACTCACCAACTTACCAACAACTCCAATAATTACAGAAAATGATAACCATCTAGTCCATCTAACCGCCAATAGAAATCATATCAGCATCTGCCACCTAAACACACAATCCTTAAGTTCTTCCTTTCCGTAGTTCGAGGTAATGCTATCCAAATATAAATTTGACATCATTACCCTTTCAGAAACTTGGTTGAAACAGAATCCACCTCTGCTTCGCTACATAATGATTCCAGGCTACAGATTTGAATTCAAAAATAGACTGCACAAACGTGGAGGTGGCGTTGGTTTGTACATACGAGAAGAATTTTCCTACAAGGTGAGATCTGACATAAACAAAAAGGATGATACAATCGAGCATATGTGGTTAGAAGTGAAAAACAAGAGTAATTCTTTCTTGATGGCGGTGTTTTACCAGCCTAGCCCAATACTCGCTGATAAACAGACTTGGACACAAAAATTTGATTCACTACTATCATACGTCTACACGATTTGGACAGGTCCAATCATCATCACAGGGAACACGAACATAAATCTGCTAAATAAAGAAAATGCCGCTGTGAAACAATACCAAGAAACGTTAGACCATCTTGGCCTAAAGCAACACATCATCAAACCGACAAGGAAGGGATCAAAACTTATTGACCACATCTCCTCGAACATCGATAAGATCCATCATCAAGATGTTCTCCCATGTGATGAAATTAGCGACCACGACGCGCCATACATCATATGCAGTATCAAAACGCCGAGGTTCGAAACACGCTACAAATATATTCGGTCTATAAAACAATTCGACCAACAATCTTTTGTAGCCGACGTAGATAAACTTCCTTTGAACCTAGTTTATGCCATGGAAACACCTGAAGAAAAACTGGATGTATTTAATAACCTCTTCCTCTCATGTCTAAACCAACATGCACCCCTAATCAAACAAAAGATTACAAGACCACCTGCACCCTGGCTGAAAGATCTGAATATCAGAGAAATGCAAAGACAACGAGATCAACTTCGCAAACAAGCACACATGACACAAAATACAGCTGACTGGGAAATGTTCAGAAACATTAGAAATAAAATTAAGATGCTCATTAAAACTGTCAAATCCAACTTCTACAAGAGGGCACTATCATCCAAACGCCCAAAAGAGGTTTGGAATACCATCCACCGCATTCTAAATCCAAACCCTCAGCGTATTACTGCAGATCCAAACGTACTTAATGAGCATTTCAACACCACTGCTAAAAGACTCTTGAATTCACAACCTAAACCCGAACGTCTTCTACAAGACCAGATTAACGACCTTCCAGTACAAGATAACGCATTCCAAATCTCTGAAGTCAGCTACAATGATGTTAGGAAAACAATTCTAGGGCTTCGTAATGATTGCTCAACTGGTCCTGATCAGATCCCTTCTTACTATCTGAAGCTATGCATTGATGAAATAACAAGCCCAATATGTCACATAATCAACTCGTCGATAAGCAACTCAACATTCCCAAAACAATGGAAAATCTCTAAAATCAGTCCCATTCCATAAATATCTCGACCAAAGGAACCAGATGACTACAGACCAATATCGATACTTCCAACCCTCTCCAAAGTGTATGAAAAACTAATTATGACACAAATCATTAAGCATGTCGACGATCGGCTATCAGAAAATCAATCTGGTTTTCGTAAAGGCCACTGCACTGTAACAACTTGTATTAAAATAGAAGACGACATCATCAAAGCAATGGATCGTGGCGAAGTTACTCTAGCTGTCATGGCTGATTTCTCCAAGCCTTTTGATACTGTGGATTTTGAGATATTGATACGTAAACTTCACTCCCTTAAATTCTCAAAACAGACTATGCTTATCCTCGCAAGCTACCTATCTCATCGTTACCAATATGTGCAAATCAACGAACTATCTTCAAACCATCTACCAATCACTAATGGAGTACCACAAGGTAGTATCTTAGGTCCTATGCTATTCAATATTTATGTTCACGACATGTCTAATAAGACCTCTGCTAAATGCATTCAGTATGCAGACGACACCAGCATATATACCGTCACTCTAAACCAAAACAAATTAAAGAATGTGCAAATGCATTAAACAACGACATTGCCAAACTTCAAACATGGTCAAAAGAGACAAACCTGGTATTAAACCCGAATAAAACGAAAACTATGCTATTTTCTACTACACAAATGGCAAAGAAACACCAGTTCGCGTATGAAATCAAATCATTAGATGGTAACATCATCGAACAAGTATCAACCTTCAAAACGATAAGGTTTATATATATATATATATATATATTTTTTTTTTTTTAGCACACTTTCGCATACACAATATACGCTATTTCAGTATAATAGCCAATTTGTAAATCTTGGAACTGAAATATAACCCATCATCATTATTATTATTATTATTATTATTATCATTATTTATAGAAAGTTAAGTATAAATTTATAAATTTTGTTCATACCTTGCTCCTCTACAATTATGGTTCCACTGGCTTTGTTTTTAAATTGCCACCAGCCTAGAATAACATCACTTGTAATTGGTTTATCTTTATACATATTTTCGACTTCAGCAGGAGTTAGTGTTGTGTTGTAAATATAAAGACCACTGATCTTTCCCTCAAACATCTGCTCCAGATTGTCAACAACAGCAAAATGCAAATCTTGACCAAGCATTATTGTTCCAGAGCTCTCCGAAAATGTATGGTTGAAGTTAGACGATGTCGTTTGCATTTGGTAATGCATTTTCCCATTATAATAAAATAGTATGTCACCAGAAGCTCGCCATATCCAGCAAACATGGGTCCATTTATTCAATGAGAATGTCACCGGTTTACTTGAATTTGTTTCTATTTCATTGATTACTCCGTAAATGTCATTTCCATGAAGAAAAATTAAGAAGTTGTTTTCTTCAATACTGTGAGATTGAAGTGATGAGTAGGAAAAAAGAATTTTTCTTTTTACGGGAAAGACTTTCAATAGAAACCAGGTGCATACTGATAACTTGTCTGTTTCCGGAAATGAAACAAGTTGGACGGTGGGGATATGTTCTGTTGTTCGACTTTCGAAATTGATGGTGAAGTTTATTGCTATAACAAAAATTACAAAAGGGTCTATGATAATATACCAAGTAGAGGTACCTGCTGAGTAAAATCACGGATAGATGTAGCTACCTTGACATTGATAACCAGCAAATAGATATCCATTTGTGCATGTATCATTACTGTTGAATGAACTGACATTCCCATCTATAAAGATTTAAAGCTGTGTATAAAAACTTAGTTGTAGAATTCTTAAGTCACTTAAGCCTAGCTTCCACCAACGCATTAAAACACTAGCACAAATGATCATCGCAAAAAGAAAACTTCGCGCGAAGATGAACACTTTAATGCAAACAAATAACGCAAAAGGCGCGCGTAGATTTTTGGCGCCAAAATTTTGGTTATAACCACAAATAATAAATAGAAATTGTTTTAAGAAATTTAAGACATTTTTATAAATCACGGAAATGTTTGATAAATTAATGCTGTTGAGTCAAAGAAACATGATAAAAAGACAACTTGGGAAGATAAAATGTAATATTCTGCAAAAGAAAAAGCTTTAACCGATGAGGAAGTACGAAAGTCTCCATGCTTACATGAACAGCCAGAAAAGGGGTGAGATAGAACAAAGAATAGTAGCGCTTGGAGTGCAGTTGATAGAAGGCCTTCTCTTTTACGAGCATGTTTTCTTCGTCTTCTTCTTCGTAGTAATATAGTAAATAAATAACATATGTACATCTTCTTCTTCAAAATCCATTACTGCTATTACTGCTAAATGTAAGCTTAAGTTTTCATAAATTTTCATAAATGTACAATATTGATGACAAACTACAATATTGATTAAACATTTTTTTGCTATGCCTTTCTATACTTAATCATTTCAGAACACTTTAATAGAATTCAATCGCCACGTTTGCATTTAGTTTTTGCGTACTAGCGCCGGCGTTGAATTTTAAATCTACCTATATTTGCGTTTGTCATTTGGTGAAGCTTTGATGCACACTAGCCTTTAGCCACCAAACCGTGTAGGTTCGAACCATATTAAGAAAAAATGGATTTCTAAAATAAAGACTGCTTAGAGTTTTCTTCTATTGTCAATAGCAAAGAAAACTTTTTTAAGCAGTTTACTGCAGCGGTTTTGAAGGACGATTGAAGGCTGAAATACACTATCATTTTCCAATGATGATTTTCCATATATTTTGATATAACATACGTATCCATGGTTGCAGTTCATACATATGCATATTTATTTTGTTTGTGTTCGATAAAATTGTCATCGCAAGAAATTGAGGACTAAGGGGATGATTACATGATGAAATTTCAAACCACCTTGGTGAGGTCTTGGCTTCCTGGTCAAATCTTCATAAATTTCCCATCGCGATTACATGATAAAATTTTCATCCCACCTAACGCTATCAAGAGTGGAAATCTCAATTAGGCGGATGAAATTTTCCCATGTAATCGCTTCGTACAGGTCAACCGAGATAAGTTTGAGGTTTGAGCGCGTGTAGTTTGTCAAAACTTCAAAACACAAACAGAGAAAATGGCGGATAAACAACATCGATTTCGCTGGACTGATGAGTTGGTTTCAACTTTTGTGGATGCATCACAAGCATATGAATCCAGTGAGTACAATGTGAGTACAAAGTCAATTATGAAAGTGTTTGCAAAACGTTGTCTTAAATATTTAGAGCTACAAAAATCATGGTTCGGACCACCAACTCTACCTCAAAAACCTGCGGGCTATGATGAACTTGAAGAAAAAGAAAAAACAAAATTCACCCACAACAGAGCCTCTGCCATCTGGAAAGGACTTGTATACGGTTCATATTGACCAACCTGTACCCTCTCCATCTACATTCTCTATTATTAGCAGAGAAGAAGAATTCATTGCACCTTCACCATAAAGTTTACGACGAACTGATACACAAACTGATATTGATGATGATACTGCTAATTCATCAGCAAGCTGCAGCTCTTCTCCGATTCCAAAACTTATCGATAATAAGCGTAAACACATTCAAAAAAATTATCTTCAGCATGTAGAGACCATTGATGTGGACATAGTAATTGAATGTGAAAATAGTAATTCGAGCAGCCATTTTTTTCGCGCTTTTTGCCTGCGCGAAAAATTAGATGTGCGCGAAATTTAAGTTAAGATTTTAGAAACGAGGCCATTATAGGACAGTTTCAACTCAGAGATGTGAGAGACGTTTAAGCTGGAGCTGCTTTGTCTAGTTCGCTGATCTTCACGCCCTCTGACGCCTTATGTCAAAAACCTTTATTTCGGTATTTCTTTGATATGATCCTCGTCTTTCATTCCACTGCATTTCGGCTTACATGGCCGGGTTGTTGTGAAAAAAAATTTCTTTTTGAAGTTTCTTTAATTTCGACATCCCTTTTACCCAATACATAGGGGCGTAGGCAATTTTAAATACGGATTCTAGGCCCTTTTTGATGTATTTTTGATGCTCTTTCAAATACAGCAATGTCTCAAAATAAGTGGTCTCTTTAATAAGCGCCCATCTACCAACCTTCAGAAACCAGTTATTTTCGACCAAAACATAACTTAGCGATTTCTTTCCGTTCAACATTCGTTGATTTAAATAACATTTCTTTTTTCTTTTTTTTTATTACTTCCAAATCTATCATTAAATAAGCGCACCCAACACCTCACCACTCATTCACAGTCAATACACTTGACGTCTGGAATTATTTACTAAATCAATGTTATCAATCGGAGAATCATCTTGAAATCGTCACTTTCCGGTCGAAACGAAAATATGGTATAAAAAGTATTCTATGATTGTGAGAATGAGTAAATTAACTTTCTTACCTTTTGTAGCATCAACAGGAAATACGAATATCAACATCAACGTCCAAACAAACATTTTCTTTTTGATACTTTTGATCCTGAATGGATTTACAAGACGTTAATGTAATTAACATTTGCTGTACAGTCAATGATATTTCTTTGCCTATGAATATGTGGTACATATTCAAGTAGATCAAAAGCGGATTCCTTCTGCTTGATAATTTAGGTTTTATACAAATTAATTAAAATTAATGCATCCTTGACCATAGAAGAAAACAAATCTATAAATCTATTGACTTCTTGGCTATTGAAATCTTTGTAAAGACAGTTTTGAAGAGATGTTACCAACCAATCAGATAAAACTTTGACTACCAAAACTGTTCACCTTCATTTCTTGAAAATCTCCAGCATTGAAACTTTCAGAAATGTAGGAAAAGATATACTTCCGCCTGTAACCTATATGAATTCAATTCCAGATTTTTTCTAAAGCTCGGCTCCCGCTTGGGTCTACAAATTTGTCGCCGGCTCTTTGCTTAAAATTCGTCGCTTTAAGTTTGTAGCCGCATTCAGCGTGAGGTGCTAACACTAGGAAAACCAACTTCTGTTCCAAAACAAATTCAGATCAAAATTACGGAGAAATAAGGGAATGAAAGAGTATGGGAACGAAACATTATGGTGTTGTTGTTTTTGGATGAAGAGAAGCAGATCAAGGTGTGAAAGAAAGATACAAGTTCCCAAAAGAAAATGTTTGAAATTCTTTGGCTTTAAATTCGTCCCTCAAAATCAATGCCGACAATTTGCAATTTAAAGTGCAAAATGCAAGAACAAAAGCACTCGACCGAATGCTGTTCGTCAAAATAGCTGTTTTGGAAACATTCTAAGATGTTTTTAGCAAGTTGCAGGTAGTAAATTACCTGTAACGTTTATGCAAACATCCATTGTGCATGATTTTTCAGGAATAATCAACACCTACTTTGACAAATAGATCTGGTCGAGCGCTGCCTGAAGAGTTTACAAACGAACAAAACCACTCTAAAGTGCATGAACAGGAAATTCGTGTCCCTTTGTTAAGTCATTTGAAATTTGTGTTTTTGTTTGATATATGTCAACAAGCATTCAATGCATAAAGTTGATAAAACTAATCTCAAGTAAAAGCTAAGGAATTCTCGCATGCAATCATGTTGTTTAGTGATTCTTCAAAATTTGGTTATTTAATACATCAATTGTTGAATTTATGTTGATACAATCTACAAGTTCTATCAAAATACATAAAAAGCCAACTTTACTTTAAAAAAGGCGGAGGGGCACGGTGTCGTCGGCCCTGAAAATCAAGAGTGACGAATTGGAGATACAATAATTTAATTTTTTTTTTAATATTTCATTTGCAATCATGTGATCAGGTGTTTGAACATCAAAAAGATGCATCCAATAGATCTAAAATTTCTATTCAAAGGTAACCTTTTGTTAAAAAAGATTTTTTCTCGTGATGCTTTGAAATTGTGATGTGGATGATCGAAAAGAAGAGAAAAAGCAAGCAACACAGATGTAAATATAAACTTTTCAATATAATGGAAGATCGTTGTCTTTTTGCCAAATAGAATGTGGGTTGCAAAGACAAAGGATTGGAAAAGGAATGGAAAAAACTGATAACTCTGAGAACTGAAAGAAGTTTGTTGATATTATTTTTCTTTGCTTCTGTTCTTGCATTTTGACGTCTGAAAGCGATTTGAAGAAGTATCAGAGGACGTCTGGGTGCTTCCAGCTTTCATAAACATTTTCCTGTCGTCCAACCATGGTGGGAGTTTTTCAAAAAACTGTGCCCCTCCACTTTAAATTGCAAATCGTCTGCCTTGATTTTGAGCGAAGAATTGAAAGCCAAGAATTTTTGGTGTTCCCACCAGAGGAACCGGCGACACATTTATAGACCCAAGTGGAAACCAAAGCTTAATAGCTTTCGAAAGTATTTCTCTGTTCTGTATGCATTTTGGACGGACTTCCAATGATCTTTATATATAAACAAGCTTTTGAACTTATGTCTAATTGTTACTAAATATCAAAGCAAGAGATATGGTCGTTGTAAATCGATGATGGTGTAGTAGTTAGTATTTTTGAGTGCAACCGCTGCGACCCGTGTTCGAGTCATGTCGTATCTCGATACAAAAGCAGCGTATCAGGCCATTAGGAGCCATCTACTGACTACACACTGGCCTTCGGGCAAGTTACAGCAATGTTATACGTATCTCTGGCGGTAAGTAAACTATTAGTTGCAAGTCGGATAGAATAGAATAGCCAGCCATCACGGATGGAAGCCCAAGGACTAAAAGCTCGAAGTTACTTACTAAATAGTTTGTGTTTATGAAAATCGGACCTGAAGTGAGTGTTTAGCACACACGATCTTTAAAATCTCTCACGACATTCTGAATCAGACTATTGCAATTTACTTTTATTCATTTTTATTTTTATTTTTCTAAACTTTAAATCGTCTCACATTCAGCAACGTCTCTTCTTCCAAATAAATTTCTTTAGCAGTGATAGCACTATTATAGTTGTCGGTAATGTTTCATTTGAGCTCTTTTATGAAAAACAGCAGGCGAACATTGAAATGGAAATGGTTTAAAAAATAAAACCCCTTTTTATGTTTTCCAAAAAAACTTCAAAATTTTCTAAAGGTTGTGGTAACAAACACGTAAAAAAAAAAAAGAAAATTATTCTCTTTGACTATCAATCCAAAAAAATAATTTTTCAAATTAGAATGCTTATTTATTTATTCAGAATCAAAATTTCCTTTCCACTGCTTCTACTTCATCTACTATAATGGACGTAGAATTCCCCAACTTTTTTTGTCAATTATGAAGAATTTGTTTTGCCTTTTTTTATTCTTTTCAAAACATTCCAACTGTGGTATATTCAAAACAGCCTCATGGCACAAATACAATTGTAAATCTAAATCCTAATGTATGCATATTTTGTTATCTCCATCATGTACGAAAATATTGTTCAATCACCAAAAATAAAAAATACATTTTGCTTACCCACAGTTATTGGTCCTGCAAAACTATAAGTGCACATGGATGTTCAATAGTTTCAAATAAGGAATTGCGGGAAGAATTATTATTAATTATTATAGTTTTTATAGTTTTTAGTTTTTTGTTCCGATATATATGACAGCATATTGATCGTTATCGTAAAGAAAAACAACTGTATGGTTGTTTCCATTTTTAGTGACGTCTTGAATAAAATTGATTGGTCGATAAGATGACCACTGATGCAACCCATGTAATCAAACGTCATCATTGAGAAGACCACCCGCTACTGAATTACGTCATCATAAAGTCCACCCCATTTTTGAAAAGGAATAGGAATGCCACGTGAACGACTTTTTTCGAATGAATGAATAAACAGGTGCTGGTAAAATTTTCGTTTTCGTTCAAATTTTCATTTTCTTAGCAAAAAATAGATTATAATTGGATTTCCGGATTTGGACCAGAGATACGCAAATATATTATACATATGTCTGTTTGGGCAGACGATATAGAACAAAAGCGGCATGTGGTTATTATAAGATGAAAATAGGCTATAAAAGTAAAAATATTGAGTTAAAGAAAGGCTAACAGTGAGATACAAGTTTTATTTAATCTTTTCATTTGCTTATGTTTTATTGTCATCATGCTCATTAACACCCTCCTCCAAGCATTTTCAAACAGCCCTAGGTTCCTTAAATACCAATGTTAACACACCCATCATAAACGCCCTACAAAAGCGACTCATAAGTAAGTCGGATCTTACACATATACGACGCAAATAAAAGCTCTATTGCAAATTACACATATAAAAAAGGACCTTCCTGCAGAGGTTGATAAAATTTTGCAACTCTACTAGTATCATTTTCACATTTCCGTTTACTTTGCTTTTTTTTTTCGATCGTTTTCGTTGTAAGTACTAGTTTGCCCACGTTAATGATCTTTTTCCGTGTCCTCAGCAGTACATTTTCTAGCACGGCTTAGGAGCTGAGAATACTGGATGGCAAAATTAATTTCTTTCCTTTCATTTGCAACGCTTCCATACTGAACATTTCCACCACCTTCATCTATGTAGGTAGTGGAAATATATAACTCCAAATGTTTTTTTTATTGTTGAATTTCATCAGAATTGAATATCCATCAGGGATTGGCTGACCGAGACTATTTCCACTATGCGAATCAAACAATTAAATAAAATATTGTTTGCGAATTATAGCAACACAGTATTCCATCATGATCAGTAATTACATTAACAGATGAAAAAATTGATACAGGTTCTCCAAAGGTTTGAAGACCATATTCTTTTTCAAGATTTAAATCAATTCTATTTGCTTGTAATCTAACATGGAAGATTTATTAGGTAAATCTGGGACCATTAAATATGTATCTTTATTCAATGATTTGTAAAGGAGGTCACCTTCATTTACAATTAAATCTATGTTAAATGAGTTCTAATGGCCCACTGATTTAGTCGCAGTAAAAACGATAGCATAGAGGCTACAACAAGCACATTGTTTACCAGCTTGTGTACCAAATTTTGCATGGGATTGATTAAAAGAACCTTAAACAACTTTTTGCAATTGAAAAAGACATAAAAGACATAAAGACATTATATTGTTTACATGTTTTAGAGGGGGTTTACACGTAAAATTTCATCCCGGGACGAAACTCATCCCGGGATGAGTTGCTCCCTGTGTCTGGTCAAAACCTTTATGTTGTTTACATGTTTTAGACGGGATAAAATCTCATCCCGGGATGAGTTCATCCCTGTCTCCAAGACAGGGACGAGATTTCATCCCGGGATGAAATTCCCTTAAAAAGACATGTAAACACTTCCTCCCGGGATGAAACTGAAGAAAAACACTCGTAAACACATATTAATTTTCATCCCGTGCTAAAGATGCAGAAGGTGCGCATTTTGAACAAGATTTTGAGTATTCGACACGAAAAGATTTCTTTCGTTCCATTTGCACGTGGAAGAGAGAATCAAGGAAAAAGGTTTTTTTATATTATCACTTCAGATATATATTTGAGCAACATTTATGAACTTTAACCTATTTAAATAACCATTAATTCATTTTCATTTTAGGTAAATGTCAACAAAGCAGATAGGATCATTTTTCATAGGATGGAATTGTTGAAATTGTTGATAAAGTTGCAGTTAAAAATGCAAAATTTCTCTGTTCGATAGCCATCTTTCTACACGTTTTTCATTTGATCGGCTTCTTTAGTTTCGATTTATCATACGCAAAGTGAGTAAAAGCACATTTCATCGCGGGATGAAATTACTCATCCCGGGAAGAAATTAACATGATTTCATCCCGGGATGAAACACACATGTAAACGTTTTCCATTTCATCCCGGGATGAAACTCGTCCCGGGATGAAATTTCATCTCACGTACGTGTAAACCCCCACCCCCCACCCCCCTTAGACGGGATGAAATCTCACCCCGGTATGAGTTCATCCCTGTCTCTAGGACAGGAATGAGATTTCATCCCGGGATGAAATTCGCTAAAAAAGACATGTAAACACTTTCTCCCGGGATGAAACTGAAGTAAAAACACGTGTAAACACATGTTTATTTTCATCCCGTGCTAAAGATGCAGAAGTGCGCATTATTTTGAACAAGATTTTGAGTATTCGACAGGAAAATATTTCTTTCGTTGCACGTGGACGCGGAGTTAGGATAAGTGGAAGAGAGAATCAAGGAAAAAGGTTTGTTTATATTATCACTTCAGATATATATTTGAGCAACATTTATGAACTTTTACATGAAACTACCAAAACCTTTCAAAATAATTTAATTTTAGGAAAACTAACTGCATAAGAAAGAATGCAATTGTTAAAATTGTTGATAAAGTTGCAGTTGCAGTTGCAGTTAAAAGGATTATATCCATTGCATAATGTTTTTCTAACTTTGTCTTCTACTTCAAGCACTCTTTCGTAGCATATACTAATTCCTTTCGAGTATAGTTCTTCAACAATCTATAAATATTTCTTCATTTTCAAACAGGTGTTTACGGATAATTTTTGAAGCATTGATACTTAGTATACTTAGTATGATACTTTAGAAGTAGTCCAGTGGCGGTCTTTGGGTTTTTATTTTATTTTCTCATTATATGGTCCCTTGGGACTTCAAAGCGAGTTTTTGCCAAGCTGGGGAAAATTTTTTATAGGGTTTTGAATTGGGTAGGGTCATTGCTCTTAAAAAGTCGATTTTCGAAGTTCTTATTAAGCTAAAACTGATTGTACCATCAGATAGGGCTTGAAGAGTAGATCTCCAAAATAGGGTCATTTGTCTAATTTGGTCGACTTAGTCCCCAGAATTGGACGAGACGTCTTTAAGAATCCAATATTTTATGCTGACGTCAGCATTTTTGAGAAAACTTTGAGTGAAAAAAACACCTTACTCAGACGCGTCTAGAAGAGCGTTTTACGACGTTTTTGGCTCTTTCTTGCTGAGTCAGCAACATTTCAAACTCAAATATCTCACGATCTAGCCATGGAAACCTTATAAACTATACCTCTCATCGATAGTACTCCATATAATGAGAAAAGAAAACAAAAACCCATATATACTCATTGTATGGGTGCAAACAAAATACCCCATTTCGCCACCGGACTAAAGGCATCATTAACGAACAACTCCACTAAGTTGTACATAATTCCCTACAAATCTATAGAAAAATAGTTTCGTGTAAGCGGAACTTGATTTTTCCGAATCCCACTTATTTCATTCGTAGGTTACATTGATGTGCAAATTATTTCGTGGTTGAAAAATATTGCGGGAAGAAATTTTCGCGGAATTTAATGTCAGTGTTTTTTGGGTTTTTTTTTTCAAATGGCGCAAAGTGTTTTTCCCTTATTCAAAGCTAATTTGTTGCATTGCACGTTGAAACTTAGTTACACATTCAAAAATCGTATACATCACTTGCAGTAGATTGTGATGTATTATTCCCAATTCAGAGGCTATATTTTTCTTCAAATGTGGAATATCTCATCATTGATAGCTCTGTTTGCGCCCAAATTTGTTTTGCTGGAAGAAAAAGATATTTGAAATGATGTTTCAGACTATATAAAATTAACACCTGCACTAAATGAATGGCCATACCAAATATTTAATGAGATAAATACGGAAGCCCATTAGGGCCACGCAGCGTTTCACATTTTTTCAAAAAAATGCATCACGAATTTTCATCTTAGTACCTAGGTTGATACGTAAGTACCGAGGTTCATACGTAAGTACCGAGGTTCATACGTAAGTACCGAGGTTCATACGTAAGTACCGAGGTTCATAACTAAGTACCTAGGTTGATACGTAAGTACCGAGGTTGATAACTAAGTACCGAGGTTGATACGTAAGTACCGAGGTTGATAACTAAGTTAATAAACATGCCGGCACCAACCAAATGGTACACATGACTTCATGAACACGTACGTAGGTTCGTGTACAACAACAAAACTAGTAACCAGAAAGGTTGGAAAATGAGTAAGTAATAGATTTATCTTTCTGTTTTGTATGTAAGTCGGTACTTACGTATCAACCTCGGTACTTACGTATCAACCTCGGTACTTACGTATCAACCTCGGTACTTAGTTATCAACCTCGGTACTTAGTTATCAACCTCGGTACTTACGTATCAACCTCGGTACTTACGTATCAACCTAGGTACTAAGATGAAAATTCGTGATGCATTTTTTTGAAAAAATATGAAACGCTGCATGGCCCTAATGGGCTTCCGTAGATAAACGTATGTAGCACCGATTACTTTTAGTAAATCTGACCTCGGTTAAACGTCACAATTGTTCTTTAGTAGTCTGTTGGCACTTTTGCAAATAATCACTAAGGATAAGGTTTGTATGACAATTGAGTTCACCAATCTTTTCGCAGGAAACGCTTCATCATAAGGTTTTCGCTATGAAGTGATGAAAACAGTTTTTCATATGAAATGTATGCTAAAGTATGAAATCATAGAATCTACGAAATAATACAATACGTAAAAACGCGGTTGGATATATATAAACTAACTGAAAATGCGTTGCTTAAACAGATTCCGGGCTGCTATAGGATTGTTTAAAAGTCTGCTGTCAAATTCTAGTTACTTTTGACTGGGATAATCAAGCAACATATCGATGTCTCGTTCTGTCAAACGAAAGTATCAGTAAAATCCATAATTTCACTGGTGTTGCTTTATAGGTCCGAACTGATGCTGGTATCAAAAATCCCATATATGATGGAGACATGTAAATAAATGTCGCACGAGAATGTCGCGAACACTCGCACACTCATGAAAATGCACGATGCATATTGCGATCACTCAAGTGTAAATCGGCAGATCAGTAGAAAAACACCGAATTGACCAGGTTTTCTATGTAGTAACACAGAGGATCTCGTTGTTCGGTATTTTACCTCAGTATTTTCATTGAATCTTACTTAAAGAGTTAAATTTTATATCATATTTTATGTTATTATTTCTTTTATTGATGGAGCTTTTTATTTACATTATTTGTATTATGACTATTGTGTTTTATATGGTTTAATCACATCCACTTATTTTGACGAAATCAGCTCCTGCATAACACTGTAGTATAAACACATATTAACACGCGAGTTTGCCATAGAGTTTCCTGTTTATTGCCCTCTTTGATTTCTAGCAATTTAGATAATGCATTACTACATACAGTAAACATTGTGGTACAGAATTTGCGTTAACATTATATAATATCACTCCACTTCCTTTTGTTACATTGTTTAAGTTGCAAAATGCTTGTTGTTGATCTCCGAAAAGCCGAAAAACGTTGTTTGTTGCTTCATCATCTCTATCTCTTATGTACTTTATTATGAAGCACTTCAATGAGCATTTGCGTAAATTTGACTAAACTGAAATGACACTTCTTAAACGTGCAACTCTTTAAGCAAAACGTGGCGTTTAAAGATTGATATTATCCTAGTCAAAAATTACAGAGTTTGTAACTCGGAAAGTAAATACCTTAGGAAGGTACAACACCCAACGAGGACGCACACGAAAGCGTCTTTTTCCATGATAGATTTGCTTAAGAATATAATTCTACTTTACTCTATACTATCGAGATTTTTGATCAGATTTGCATATTCTTACGTTGAAAGTAGTATTTTGAAGGTCGTGCTGAAAACGAAGACGGGAAAGTAGCAGCATTTTGTTTTGATTATTCTTGGTCCCTTCATGATTCTCTCTCTCTCTCTAAGTTCATCAAATATATCATAGACAAACTGTTTAATCTAAGTGTTAAATTTTCATTGTTGCCCCCGCAGCGAGCGTAAGCGAGCGAGGAGGCATAGTAGTTTCACGAGATAGGCGAATGTCAGTTCCGATTTTGTTCTTCATCATCATCATCATCATCATCATCATCATCATCATCATCTTCCAACTTTCGTGTTGACGTTACACGGTGGAATACAATTAATTAGCTGACTTTGCTTTTTTTCCCGTTTCAAAGCATGGTACTATAAGTGGAATGTTTTTTCGTATCTCTTTCCTAATTTATTATTATATTATACTAAGTTATTTAGGAAGTTCGTATGCTAAAATTGCTTAGACATTTTTCTTATTACTTTTGAGTTGTTTTAGTGAAGTGAACGACTAGGATTTTGAAGCACAGCTTGAAATCTGAAATTTTGCCAACAACATTTTATTTTTGTATATATTTTAGCTCTAAGTAATCTTTCGTTCGATAAATTTTATTCAATGCACTGATTTTCGGCGGATCTTGCCTTAAAAAGATTTTAATTGGATTTCTGTGTATGCAAGAAAGCCTACAAATTGTTGTTCTTCGTGTTTTCCTTCTTTCTGTCCTCCCCCAAACCTGGTGTGATCATGATCAATAATTATATTTTTTTCTTGTTTTTTATGTAAACTTTGGCTATTTCTTTTTTGAATCAAAGTTTTAAACGCAGATTTCTAATGGATTTTTCGCTTTAATTTTTTTTTTTTTTTAGAAAAAGTTTTTTTTTTTTGCTTTTGGCTCTTACAGAATCTCTTCAACAAATGTTTATCTTATTTTGATTATGAAATACGTAACCATGGTTTCAGTTCACACATTTCTTTTGTTTGCAGCCAATACTTTCTGATATTACTTGTTAAGCCTAATTACACTATTTGAAAGGTATAAATTAGCATCAGTGTGACATAGGACCAATAGATAACAAAAAGTAACAAAGTTTTCTTTGTTTTTGTTTCCGTTGTATAGCTTGCAATGTATAGCTTGCTGTGTGTACGAATTGGAGTGCTTAAGGGCGGGGGCATTTTTAGCTAAAGCTACCTGCTAGTTTTATGATTAATTGTATATGAATATCTTAAGCAACGTTGTCTTCCTTGCAGTCATAGGGTTCTTAACATCCAGTAAGTATATCCAGTGGGAGTTAATACCTCAGCCAACAACAGAGTTTAGGCAAATTTCCTAAGAGGTTAAAAACTGAATTGCTTATTAAAAATACGTGTGATAAACTCGATATGTAACTTTTTGTCAGCAGACAACCTCGAACCATAGGTTTGTTTCCTGTTGATGTAGGAGCGGCACGAAGAGGAAGTCCATAAATGGAAAAAGCACGAAGCCGTTGGCTCGAGTGTAATTTTTTGAGACAGTTAAAAAAACCCTGATAAAAAAATCGGTAAATGAACCAACATGGATGGAGGACTTAAGATGGGTTAAAAAACTGAGACAGTGTATTATTCTGTTATATATTTGTTGTGAATATGCTTTAAACTAAGCACCCTCTGGATGAAAAACTCGCAGTTACTGCATAAGAGCCAAAACAGCAGCGCCACTTTTATCTGGCATTTTTTACTGTCGAGAAAACCGTGAGGGAAAGGGCGTAATGTGTATCCATGTTTCGTTCACATCTATAAAATAAAGATTTAAGCACATATTAGGAATTAATGTTTGTATTTAAATTATTAACACATGTAATCAGCCATACCTTAATTTCAACGTCGATGCCAAAGCTTTAAGAAATTACCCACTATTCACACGTTTTCTATAATGAAACACCACGAACATTTGAAAATGAAAAAAATTCTGAAGTAACAAACAACCACTTCCATATGGTGGTTACCTCAAGTTGAGTGATGAGTCCAACATCTCTTTTGACCAAACATGCTGCATAAACAATTGTTAGATCAATGGGAAATCCATACTTTTCTTCATTCTTCATTTCTTCACCTAGCTAATTTCATTTTATACAAGAACTCGCATAATGCAACAAGGTTCATGAAAAAGAAAAGTATTTAGTCACGATAACGTTAATGCCTAACACACCGTCATAAGCGTCGCTCTCTGAAAATTATCTGAAACAGAAATCATTAATTCCTAGAAATAAAGTTTAGCAGTTTATCCTCTAAAAATGGAAAATGAATTATTCTGAGAAAATGTCATTAGCCCTGAAATCAACCTGAAAGTGAAAGCGTTAAGTGTCTGAAAAGAAGAGCAAGTTAGATAATTCTATCCTGAAAAGAAAATCACATGAAGTTAACATTGATTTCCCACAACACAGGAACGCCTAGGAGCAGTCCGTTAGTGTCTACCCAAGAAATAAGAACATGAAGTATTAAATGTCTGAAATAAAAATGAATTTGGATGTTACAGAAGTTGTCCCTGCAAACAAACAAATTTAAGTGAGAGTATCGTATCCCTGAAAGAAATTATCATCACAACTAGTCGTTATGAATCACTTCAACTGCATTGAAGCCTTAAACAATGCCAAAAACAAAATGGGCCGCAATTTGTCCTCTCACTGAAGAAAAATATGATAGTGTTACAGCTGCACCACTAGTTCAAAATCAGAAAAAAACTATTGAACTAAAACTAAAAAAGGTTATTGGATATAACATACAAAAAAAATTAAAAAATTATTTAAAAAAACAAACCACTATTAAAAACAACAGTATTCCGTCGTAGCAAGAAGCATTAAAACCCAATATCCAAAATAAATTCCAAAGCAACTACATTATAAATAAAGGTGAGCAAGGTAAGTAAGGTAATAAAAGATAATACAAAAATAATAAATAATAAGAAAGACCAAAATATAATAACATAATAACAAAAACCATACAATAACAAATGCCATGGTAAATAATAAAGACTTCTGTATGTATATATTTGAATGAGTGTGACCAAATGTAAAGTCCACTAACACCTAACCGTTTAACACATAAATCCGAAAAAGCAACCCGATCCGTCAAAACACCATTCAAACCATTGCTGGTCAGATATACAGGTTGACAATGTCATTGACTGTTCAGAAAAGGTAGCAAGGTTTTATTAAAAGTGAGAAAGTTGAAAATGGCAAATTTTTAAATAAAGAAAAACGAAAACAAAACAAAGCAAAAAGAAGAGAAAGAAAGACTAACAGCAGAATGTAAAACGATCTTTCTGTTATACACTACACCTCATGCCCTCTACCTTAATTTGTTTTTGACGGAAATAATATTTAACTCCTCATGTTTAGAGCGTCTTGTTGAACAAAGATCCCGAAAGCCTTGGGTCCCCTAACTCACAGACTTGACTTCGGGCAGTGTATAGCGGTACCAATCTGAAGAGCAGCAGGTTATAAGACATCCCGATAGGGGCTATTCCGTCCTCGCTACTTCAAGAAAGCAAATCGTAGGTCAAGAACCATCAAAGATCCAGCCAACAAAGACAATATGAATTGATACAGCATGTTAATGTTTAGACCTGCGCACCGAAACACTCTTGTGGGCCCTGGATACACGCCGTTCTCCACAAAGCTATCCCTTTCTTCGCCGTGCAGAGTCGTTCCGAAGACACCTCTTTGCACCCAGGAGAGAAGTGCCAGTAAACGCAGTACTGATACAACCAGCTAACACGGCCATGGCCGAGTCATACAAAATGCTGCACTTTTGGGAGGAGGAATGAGATATCCAACAACTGCCTATTGTTGGAAATGCCTGATTCAAAGTCACTGTTATAGAATAAACATTATTTTTAGGTTTGATGAATAAGTTTAATCGTTTTACATCCTTTAGTGAGCCTATTCCCAGGAAGAAAACTTCATCTGAAGACTTGTTTTTAAAGTAAGAAGAACAACAAGAAAAAGAAATCTTGTTTTCTCAAATAAGAATAGTGATTTTGCTATTCCAGTGAAATTTCAGTAGAACAGACATTTGATGAAGATGAAAAAGTCATGGACTGACATCATCCCAACTCATTGCAAACCACGAAGTCCATCAAAAATCTCCAGTTCAACGACGATACAATTCATACAAACACTGACAAAACTCTGTTAAACTAGTTTAAAAAGTAACATGAAACAACTACAGATCATAATAATATTGAAGAATAATAATAGAAACACAATAATATAACTGACCTCAAAAAATAATAAATAAATATACTTGCCACACTCGAGTCATTTCTTTGCGATTCTAACGTTTTCCACGTTCTTACATGAATCCATCAATTTGTAATACATGAATGATTAGTCACTAAAAGAATAAAGGACATACAATACACCAGAGACCTTCAGACATCATCTGCACGGTTTTCAAGGTATCCCTTGTGGTATTCTTTATGTTTTGTCAAGGAAAACAATAAAACATCGTACAACTTTAATACCCACTGCACACTAAAGTGCTTTGAAAAAATAAAAAAAAATTTTGATTTGGACGAGTGAACGGTCGGGTTATGTTTATAAGTAGCTTTAAACAATATGAAGTAATTTTTCTTTATTCAAAATATGTACAGTAATAAATATAACTTCATTGAAAAATATAAGCGTTTGGTAGAAAAACCGTGCTAGTATATTCAATGTAGAAAGTTCTTGTTCTTTAGATTTGACCTATTCATGAGTAGTTTCATGGGACAATTTGAGTTCATCAAACTTTTTGCAGGAAAGTCTTACAAAAATGTTTGAAAGAACGAGGCATGACGTAATTTTATGCTCACTGACCCAAGCAAATTTAACAAGGTTTTCACCATGAAGTTTTAATGAACTCAATTTGTCACATGAACTGTATGTCATGCAATGCCGATGTTTCCTTTCCGCTTCTGATAGACCTTTTCATGAATTACGTCATTCCAAGCATCGTTTCTATAAGTCTATGAATAATTACATGCTTAATAAAAGAATTTCGTGAAAAATGTTTCCCTGAGGTGTCATTTCTCTTTGTAAATGTCGCAAATGTCATTCATATTCAGTTTGAAAACGAGACGTTGTTTGTAGTGACGTAATTAATAATAATAATAATAATAATAAGTATATTGACGGACTCTTTTCCAACCAAAAACGGACTCTTTTCCGCTTTTCGGACTCTTTTCCGTGACACGAGGACTCTTTTCCGTCCAGTGGGAACTCTTTTCCGCCACGATAGAACTCTTTACCACCAAACCGAACTCTTTTCCGCCTCAAAGTTCAAATATCGGTCTGCCGTAAACTAAGCAAAATGGCGGAATGGAAGCGAAGACCAAGAAGGTCCAGATACCACACCAGCAGAACGTTTTATTTAGTCAGTTTGGAGTTTGATTTTAAATTATATAAATCCATTAGAAGAGCCATGAGAAGATGCAGTTACTAGCTAAAATTTTTAAGTTGTTTGAAGGCTTGAATTTATTATATTCTTAAGAAGGGATTTATTAAAGAAATTGTTCTCATTTTTGATGAACGAAAACATTCCATTGTCTTAATTAAGTTCAGGATGTGTACCTGGCTATGAATGGGAGATTGAGGCATTTTGATCTACTTTTATATATATTATACCATGTATGAACATGAAGCAAAATGCTAAATATTATGACAAGATAGTTAAAAACATCAACTGAAACTTTCAAATTAACTTTTGGCTGACATTGTCTTTTATAATCAACCAATACTTATAGTCAGTTATGCCATTAGTTTTAAACTGTTGCCTGACAGGCGCTATTTCCTTTTCGTACCCCCTAACACTAAACCTAGCCCTGACCCTTACCCTAACCCTACCACAAAAATCCTATCACAAATCATACCACAAATCCTATAGAGAGAGGTACAAAAAGGGAATAGTGCCGCCTGACAAGTATAAGAAGTATCCTATTAGCAGCAGCCTAACTAATCATTTTGAATAAAATGCCCTTAAAGAATTTTAAAATAAAACAAAATTCTTGGAAACAGATCTAGTAATGTAATGGGTCATAACTTTAAGCGTAGAAACTTTCATGAACAGAAAGTTGCACAGGAGTCAAAACTTTGTGAATTTTAAACAAAAACAGTCAGCGAGTTAAAACTTTTGTAAGATGAGAAATATAAAATCGCAAGCACAGGTTTTTTTTCAAGAAAAGCATTTTCTTTTTTCATCCTTTTGAAACACATGTATAAAAAAAAACATAATTATAATTTTTTAAAATATTTTCCGTGAGCATAAACTTGCAAGGAACCCACCTGCTAAGGGAAGTTCTAATCAATCAACTAAAAAATTGTAGTTCAAAGGCAACTTTTAAAGAGGAAGTTAACTTAAAAATCAAAAATTAGAATTTTTTTCCATTTGATTATTCTCATTTTACTGATTACGAAAATATGAACTTTTACACACTTCTGATTTCTAGTTCAAAAGTTACGCTTTTATCACAACAAAAAGGAAAACATATATTACACTTCTATCTTGTAAGTGTTGAAGGCTTAGCTAAAGAGGTAGCAGAGGTAGCAAAAGACAGAAAAAGATAGATATGTACATGATATTATGTGAATTCATGGGACTTGATACCAAAACTGCTGCCACTCTGAGAATTTGAAACATAAACGTAAACACTATGAAATTACAACAGACATCATGTTTTTAATAACACTACAACGTAATTATGGCTGCCTTGTTTTGAAAATATTTTCGAACGTTTGAGATTCAGATAGAACGTTTACAAGTGTAGACGGAGCTTTACAGAAAAATGAAAACAAAAAGCTGCAATGAAAGAGCTTCTTTTTGTTGAAAATAAGAAGGCATCTCAATGATTAGTAAAGCTAACAATTCAAGGGTTTCTGAAAATACAAGTTTCCTGCAGCCCGTGTACCCAAGTTTCACTTTTAATTGTATGTTATAGATTGGAGATCCCAGCCATATTCAAATGGAACTCTTCTTTTGTCAATAGCCATTCTTTACAGTGATAACGTTTTTCAGATGATCAACATCAAGCATATGTCTGCAATAACTTTCTGCCGTATTCAAATAAGAAGATTATTTCCTGTTGCCAATCATTTCTATAAAATCGAACCTTTACAGAAAAATCACTGTCACTTTTGCTGGAATTGGAATAGTTTTCTTCATTATCAACGACACTGTTTTTTCTTGCTTAATGTTTTGCTTGACTCTGCTCTTGCACCAATGTTTTGAACTTTCGTGATGTCATAACTTGGCTTGAACCCAGAAAAAAATCTTGGTTTTCCAAAAAGATGGAAAAGTAATCAAACAATGCTCTCAAAAAGTGGTTTGTGTATGTTAAAAGTAATCAATATCTTACAAGGAATGCTAGCAAAATCAAATATATAAAATTTTAAGTTTACTTACCCTTTAAGGATATCCAAGGCAAGAAGGATTATATCAGTTAAAGAAAAGGAAAATGAATCTTAACTTGGTAAATGTTTCGTTTCAGCATTAAACATGAACATTTATCTCCTTTGATTTAAATAAAATTACATACAAAGTTTTTGTCTCAGTTGAAGTTCAATATGGATCATAAGAAAAAGGTAAGCATAATGAGTTTGGAATTTTTTTAGTTTTCAGTTTAATTGAAAGGTTTTATGGGTTGGTCTTGCTAAGGTTTATCAGGGTGGCCACTATTCTGGAGAAATCCTGGAAAGTTTCTTATGATATTTTTGTGGTTTCTCTTTGCCACTTTTCATTCTTCATGAACAATTTTTAGCAATGAAGTAGCTAGTAATCAATACAAGTTTCTTCAGTATTTATTCTTAGTAGCTTTTAAGTGTGAAATTGAGTTACTATCAAATCGAAGAAAGACGCAGCCCCAAAAAATATGGTCAATCAAGTAGTTTTTTTCAACACTGGTCTGTAAAAAATTATATAGGGAGAGACAATTAACATTAATGTGTTGTTACAAACATAACTACAATCACATGTATATACATTTGTTTCAAATATACCCATTTTCCAGCCTTTCTTGCATGGATGTAATCAGATTTATTTATCCTATATTATTATATTTCTATATTTTTCTCATCAAGTATTTTTCTAGCTATTTTGGTATTACTTCCTTCTGGATGCTGAAAATATCCTGGAATTTACCATTTTATAAACACTGAGCACCCTGTTTAACTATATATGACATATAGATAAAGGGATCAGAATTATAAATCAATACTTCTCTGTTTATTTCAGAGAATTTCCTTCCAGCAGCAATTAAAATTAGCCATGGCTACCGACCCCGACTTTCTGGTGAAGTGTCGAATAAATGAGGATATTGGTAAGAATTTCAGCTTAGAATTTAGAAATAAATGACTTTAGATAAGAAGGAAGTGTTGTTAATGGCTTTTTGCATACAGGTTTATGTACCTCAAAGTGTACACAATATTATGATATTTCAATATGATATGTTGTTGCTTCTATGTATTACATTGGACCATGAAGTTCTGCTTTTTTTCTTGTTTTATTGTTTATTCTTCTTTTCTCCTTGCTTTTTGGAAGTTTTAAAATATGCTGAAAGTTTATAGCTTTTTGATTTCCAGGAGATTAACTTTAATTGATCAATCCACTTAGTCACCTTCTGATGTTTCTTTTCTATGCAATTTAACATTGAAAATATGGAACGTTTGAAAAATTTCATTGCATCATCAATAGTTTCATACTTTTATTACGTTGCAATAACCTTTATAGGTAAGCATTTTGAATTTTATGTTTCAGGTTATGGTGTGTTCACAACAAAGAAAATTGACTGTGGCACTGTCCTTCTACGTTATCGTGGCCAGCTTCTGACTGGCAGAGACATGAAAATAAAGAGCGATGAATATGCTAAAAAAAAACTTGGTTGCTATATGTACTATTTCAAGTACAATGAGAAGCTGCATTGGTGATGTCAATTCATAACTATAGAATCCAATAAGAGTTTTTACAGTTTTGAGTTTTGATTTTTAAACCTTGGTGTCTAGTAAACAATGTTTTTATTTTAGTGTTGATGCCACACTAACAAATGGCCTGGGAAGATATGTAAATGATTCACCAGGATATTTAGCCAATTGTGTGATGAAGAAACAAATCATTGAGGGTGTGCCACAGCTCTTTTTGATTGCCAAAAAGTTAATTCCGGAGTTTCAGGAACTCCGTTATAATTATGGGGATGAAAGCAATTTGTCTTGGAGACATCAAGTATAAAAAAAACCCTGATTTTTAATCTATTTGTTCTTTTACTGTTAGTTTTCTTAGTACAAGTAGTCAGATAGCTTCGCTATTGTTAGGGAAATTCTGAAAAAAATTTGGTTATTACAGTTTAAGGTTCTTTATTCATTATACACATTCTACATGTACTGGATGTACAGCACTGGATGTAAGGGGTACATATGCTTTCCTGACGTATAATTTCTAATTTTCCTACTACAGAACGACTGTGTTTCTCCTCTGGACTTGAGCTCCATCAATCCTAAGATGGTATGTTTTTCCACACTCTTTTTGTTTAAAAGTTATTATGTACCAATAGTATGACATTTTTATGGTTTTCTGTGAAGATAAAATTCCTATTGTTCCTTATCATAGATTATCTTCCTTTTGGTCTATTTTGAGGATATTTTAATTTAGTTATCCTGCTATGCTTTGCTATTGCATGTACCAAAAAAAGAAGATGTACTTAAATGCATAACTATTCCAGCAAATAACAGCCTTGTTTTTGCATAAACTGACATTTTCTTTTGGTACAGAAACATTCTTCCATGATCAAACTATAATATGAAATATGAAAATAGGAAAACCTGATGAAAACGGTGACTTTACACCCAGAATGCACATAGCATTTTTTACCTGTTTCAAAAGAAAAAGATTGAATGATTTCTTTATAGCATTTTGCAGTTGCTATTGAACTTAAATCCATGACATTTTCTTGGAGCACGGAAAAGTTTTTGCATGAGTTGCCTATACATTAATCTTCCAGAAATGTGAAAACCAAACAAATTTGCCACTTTACACACAGAATGATTTCCACAAAACCTGCTGAATTATGCAAATTGAAAGACACTTTCTTGACCTGTTTTGAAACCTATAGGCTATGTTGTGTTTACATGAAAAAAATAATGAAAAATTTTGTTTTACTGTAGTTTATCATAGTTTATTTATAGTAATGACATAACTTTACTGTCATTTATTACAGGCTGAGAAACTAAAGTATTCAAAAAGAAAGGTTTGTTCCTGCATTGTAGAAGATTTCATTTCAGCAATTTCAATAGAATTAATTTCGTTTTAGTATTACTTTTCAACTGACTTTCACTTATTATTCGTTTAAAGTATCACTGTGTTGAAGAACTGTTTCACATATCATCTAATATCTGTCAATTGTCATGTTTTTGTATTCAGGACTGTACAACTACTGAAAGGAGCTTTCTGAAGAATGTAAGCAAAAGTTAACTCACAGATTGTATCTGCAATAATTGCTTGTTATTTGTTAAAATAAATAAATGCAATAATGAAGATCGGGCATGTCACTGTTTTTGGAATTGATTTTGTTTCAAAAATTATCTTCATGTTCAATGCTACATACTTAGATGAAGACTCTCTTATGAGCTGAAACATGAAATTTAAATCATACTTGTTAAAACCTACTTATTTTGTTTTAATTCTAATATTAATCATTACATGAAAGAGTAGCCATTAAGAATATGTTAAGAATTCTTGCAAATCTGCCATTCTTAACAATTCCTCTGTGTATTTTGTTTAAGGCTAGACAAAGATTAAGAAAAGACTAAGTAAACGTCTATTATTCATTACTCTTTTCATTATGAAGAATGACGGGTGTGCAAGAATTTAACATGTTCTTCATGACTATTATTACGTGTAATGAGGCCATTTAGGTTGCAAAAAATGAATTTAGTCAGAATTTGTACTTTTTTATTCACATGGTCTTAGATTTTTGTTTATTGTTCACATACAATTTTGTGCAAGGAAATAATGAAACTTTCATAAAATTTGTATAGGTACAGCTTTAAATCTGTCTTGAAGTTTCTCCATGAAAATTTCTAAAAGCTTGCCTCATTTGTTAGAAACATTTTGTCTGAACTGACTAACTGTTTTTATATCCTATTTTAATTTATTTTGATTCTTTTGTTTTCTAGAAACCAAACAAAGTTATAGAAGTTACGGAAGGTATCTTTGTTTTCAGTCATGTAATTTTTAGTCTTTGCATAACCTTTTTATCATTGTGTGAATTTTTATTTTGTTGACATAACTTTCAGTGGCAGTGGAACATTTAAGCCCACCATTTATCAAAGTAGCTGACAAATCCGGGTAAGTGACTATTAATCAGGTGTGTACCTTATTCGGAGAAATTTTGGCGCGGATTTAATTTGGCACACGGCAAATTTGGAATATTTGGCGCAGGATTTAATTTGGCGCAGCCAGAAAAAAGTTAAATTTAGCGCGGATTTAATTTGGCGCAGCCAGAATGTTTAAAAAATTTCATAGTCGTTTAACGAATCAATCAGAACTAGTTACAGTACCATACATTCAAAGAAGGTGAGACGGTAAAGCATAGAACTTCAAACATTCATGTATTCATGACTTTTTTAATCAAAACTATAAACAGAAGATTCACGACAGTGATATAACAAAAGAATTAAAAGCGTGACAACACTCCCTCGGTGCCGACTAGGTGTTGTTTGCGGCTTTCTATACTTAGCCAGAAAAGAAAAAAATGATTTGGCGCAGCTAGAAAAAAAATAATTTTGGCACGGATTTAATTTGGCGCAGCCAGAAAAAAACCAAATTTGGCACGGATTTAGTTTGGCGATTTTTGGCATTTTGCGCCAATTGCGCCAAATTTTCTCCGCGCCAAAATTTCTTCGATTAAGGTAATTTACTGAACCAAACATTAAACTTTTGTTCTGGAATAGAGTTCGTTCCCATACTGTTCAGATCTTAAACTCATGATAAAAACTTATCAAGGAGCACAATGAGATTTGCATGACTTCCTGTAATTATAAAAGCAATTTTTTATCCTTATTAAGATAATAAGTGGCATTCAACCAGTCTGCAATTCATACAGTCATACAATCATACTGTGTTAAAATTATTTTTTATTTGTAAGCATCTTTTAAATGGTTTCCTTCTATCCTTTTTATTTTAACAATAGGGTATCTTGATTGAAGGTAATTTCATTAGGGCCTGTCATGAAGAATAGTTTTGACATCTATTTCTTACCTTAAGACTTTATAGGCCATTGGTTGGCTTCCCTAAGAAGGAGACATTCATGTTGGATCACCTGTTCAGTGAAAAAGATAGAAATAAAAAGTAAATCTTTTATGATACTAATGCCTGGTGTTATTTATAAAGGATCTAAGAGTTACAAACATGGCACAAATGATTATTTCTAAATAGCTTGTGATTCTGGGTTAGGAAAATAACTTATAGGGATTAATTTTTGTGTGGATTTTGATTCTAGCTTTTGTTTATTTCTAAAACAATTTAAAATCCAATTGAATCCACTGAGACATTTATCTGCATAAGGTCATTATTCAAATAAATCATAAAAAAATTATGGTCAATGATTAATTTTTAGATCCTTAACCTGTTGTGATTTGTGCAAACATCCTTATCATTCACTCGGAGCAGTACGTTTTGTTATGAATTCTGTTTACTTTCCTGTTTCCAAAATTGAAAAAAATTTTGAATTTCTTTTGTAGCACCTTGAAAGCGATGAGCATATCACTTATGCAAGGAACTCCTCCAATTTCTCAAGTCTAGATCAGTTGATATCACAATTGTGAGTGAAATCATTGTTTTACTGTTCAAAAATTGGTTATTATTTACTTCATGTTTTGCTTTTGTAAAGTGGTTGCGCCAAAAAACAAGAGCTGCTTTACGAAAAAGACTTAGAAAAAATACTGTTCCACATTTAGGCCAAGCATTGCAGAATTCCATGATTCAACAAAAATATGATCGTAAGGGCTATAGATATCTTTTGCCATGTATGAATTTTATATGTATTATGACAGCTGTTTACAATTAGGTAGCTGAAAATTCTTGTGGTCAGGAAATTGCATCAGATAGATTGTAAGTTTGGCATTTTTATTCGGTGAATCATCCAAAGTAGGGTTTTCAATTCTTCTATAACAGATCTTACTTTAATTATAGGTTAACTTTAGGCAATGAGAAGAAGGATAATGTATGTTTTCTATAATTTGCAGATCCCTTGGTTTCATTGTTTTCCAATAATCATATTTCGCTCAACTGTCTGCCATGATTTATTATTTTTATATTTAGTTTAATGAGGATATGGAAATAAACTTTGTTGATATGGAGTCCTCAACATTTACGAAAATAAATTGCTTCAAAAATGTGCCACAGTAAGAAGTCAGTTTCCATTTGATTAACAGTTTGATTGTTTCCAAATCAGTAATATTTAAAGTACTTCCATTTAGCATAGAAAGTATTGTTACAGTGGTAAGTTATTGTTTGTTTGGTTTTAAAACCTTCATTGCTTAGAGCATTTAGTCAATATTTTCTTTATAAATTTTTTAGGAGGATGGCACAGAAAGATGTAAGTTCTTCTGAAGTAAACCATTGGCAGAAAAGCAATTCAGAGTTTTCTGTGAGGAAAACTCCTCAGGAGTCTATAATAAGATAATCTGAGGAAAGAAAAATGAAATAAACTATTATAATTATCATAAACTAATTTGTCACTTAATGATGAAATGATGATTTGCTATAAAGAGATTTTCTTCACTATGGTGTATAAACCTCTTACTATTTCTAAGCTGGGGTGGGTAAGTGGGGGATAACCCACGCAAGTGTTTCCTCTGCTTTTAATTAAATTTTATGAAATTTATTATAGATGGTAATTACCACTCCAAGGATAATTCATTTCAAGAAGAGGTATTGAGGCTGTTTTGTTAGTTTTGAAAATAATAGAATTTGGTTCTAAACCTAAAAAAACTACTTCTCCACTAATTAATTCGATCTTGTTGCTTTGAGTGCAACTTAACACTATCAAACACTTCAAATTTTGGTTTATATGTCATGTTGGCTATGGCTCTGTGGCTATAACATCAATATGAATTTGAAGGGTTTGGACAAGAGTACTTCACCTTACTGCATCTGCTCAATATTCCCTTCATTATTTCGAGACATGTTTTTTGCACACATACTGTGAAAAGAAAAAGAAAAATTATGTAATAATCTAACAATCTTTGAATTATTTTTAGATAGCACTACCTGCCCCGAACGTATGTCTTGAAGATAGTATTTCCGAAAAGTTAAGGTAAAACCAATGAATTTAAATGAAAACAAACAAAACAAATTGGACTAGCTCCTTGACATTTGCGCTTGTAATTTTATTTAATTGTTAAGTCTCTACCATAACATAACTCCCAAGGTCCATATAGCAAGTCACTGTCAAAGTCAAAATATTGTTTGTTAATTTTAGATTGCCAACAAACAAAAGAGACAGAAAGTGAGTATTCTGCTAAATATTTTTTTAATTTTTCTTGTATTTTTTATTACAGTATGCTGGGCGTTTTTTATAAAGCTTATATATCCTACAAAACAATGGGGGCTAGTGTATTTCTGTATAGATATTCTCTTTTGTGCTTGCGATAATCTGTTACTCCACAATGTAGATCTGAGATGGTAAAGTGTCCAGAGGGAAACTGTGGCTTGCTAGTTCATAATCTACCGAGGCACTTAATTCGAAGCCACAAATACTCGAACCAAAGAGCGAAAGCAACCTTGGGGTTATATGGGATCCGTAAAAAGGTACAATTCAAGGTTGAAAAAAAGAACAAAGTCTACCAAAAAGCGAGGATTTGCGGAGTACCTGGATGTGGAAAAGTGTGCAAACGATTACCCAATCATCTGACATTTTGCCACAAAATGAAGAAAGACGAAAATTATTATCGATTTCTCAAAGAAGCAGAGGTATTTTCGAAGCCGTTTTCACCAGGAAAAATTATATCTTCTCCTGGTAAATATACCACCCTGTCCTATCTGGGTTCAAAATCCTCCGTGGCAACAAGTACGAGTAAAGTTGTATCAACTTCAACATTGAGTAAAGCAAGTTCTGAAAGTAAAGAAGAAATTACCCTAGCAGATTCTGAAAATAAGGATGAAAGTACTGAGGACTCCCTATGCGTGGACATGAATGTTTCGAGCTACGATGTAGCGGACTTATTAAATAAAACAGAACGGTCGGCGCGTAGAAAAGTGGATTTTAGCTGCAACTCAGTGTCAGTAACAGCAAACACTTCGTTACCAGGTAGTGATATGGAATTGACGGAATCTGATGAAGAATGGTTACCAAATGATGAATTGGTATCTCAAGATACTGATTTATGCCTGGATATTGAATCTGTTTTCGATAAGTTTCAAGCGTATATGATAAGTCCTGATGGTGGTTGTCATCCGTCATTATCATCAAAGCAAACAAAAGGTGACGTTAGGAGAATAGCTAAATCGTTAGGGTGCAAAGATACTCTCGCGCCATTGTTTGATACAAAACACTTTAGGGACAAGTATTTAGGTGAAGCGTGTGCTGTTAAAAAAACATTACCAACAACTATTAGGAAATATCTCCAATCCATACAAGTGTTTTGCGAGTTCCTGATGTCTGAACAGGTAGTGTTGAAGAATGTTAACACTTCGGATTACTTACTATTAAAATGTCGAGCAACATGCTGGAAGAAATCATATAAAAACGCTTCCAAAGAACATAAATTGCATAGTGAAATACAAGATTTATCGATGATCGTGACCTCTGATCAAGTGAATCGATATGATCAGAGTGACCATGCCAAACAGGCAATCTCACTTTTCAGTGAAATTGAAGACTCCGAGAAAACTGTTACTAAAGCAGAGTTCTGCTGCATGCGAGACCATTTATTTACTGTGGCTATGTTCGGCAATGCGTTAAGATCCGGTGTTCTTGCTAATCTACTTGTTCAAGAACTAAAAGCTGCAACCAAGGGGAAGAATTTTATGACGGTCTATGTGCGCAAACATAAAACGCGACATGTTTATGGTCCTGCTCCTATGACGTTATCTGATACAGAACTCAAGTGGTTCAATTTGTTCTGTGACAAAGTGAGATGCCAAACGACGCCGTCCTGCGAAAATGTTTTTGTTAGTTGGTCAGGATCTCCAATGGACTCAGGCCAAATTAGTCTGCGAATGAACACCCTTTGGACCCGATACAACATCTTTGATGAACCTCCGGTGAAAAATCTAACAAGCAATATCATCAGAAAATCGGCAAGTACTGGCGCAAGAGAAAAAGGCAATGCCAATCTGCAGCAAATTGCTGACATAATGGCTCATAGTGTGTCCACAGCAGACAAGCACTATCATATGCGAAACAGGCAGATTGGTATTGAAACTGGGGCTACTGAAATAAGGGGAATTTTCCGAAGTCCAAGAAAAAAATGGAGTGTTGAAGAAACGAAAAACTTGCAGCAAGTATTTCAAGAACAGCTAGAGTGTGGTGAAGTATCGATGCAAGATGTCTTGTCAAAGGATCACCTGGTACCAAACAGGGATGGCTCACCTCGGCAAGTTTACGACAAGTTAAAAAGCATGATAAGACATTCTCCACAAGGGAAAAGCCACCGTCCACCAGTAAGTCAATTAACGTTAATTTTTGTCGTTTCAGTTTTTCAATTTTATAGCAGATTCTACAGTGAATTTTACAATGTTGTACTAAACTGAATAATGAATAGTAGGAATTTCAGATTTAGTAAAATAAGATGAGTTTACTATAGTTACGTTATGTCATCGAATAGTGAGAATGGTAGAGCCTTATGACGCGGTAAAATGAGAATGAAAATGTGCACTATATTTTTCCATTTCAAAATATTAGATACTTAAGAGTACTCGAACAAGTTTGTTCAGTAGAAAAGAAACTGAAATTATTCGAACCAAGCTGCGAAGATTTATAGATGGTGACCGCATCACCTTAGCAGCTGTAACAGAAGCATTGCAAGACGACAAAGTTATGCTGGACAAATACTCATTGAGTCAGCTACGAACTCGAATAGTCCATGAGCGAAACCGGCGGAAGTTGCATGCTAGTTCGTAATAGTGTTATTTGGCTTATATATGTCAGTGAGTTATAGAATATACCGAAATGTCGTTTTAGATTTCTTTAGATTGAATATTACATTTTAGACAACTACAGTGAATATCGATAAACAAACTATCGACAGTGTTCTGAAAATTGAACTATTATCTTATCCTTAATATGCCTATGAAGTTTCGAAACTTTTTTCCATTACATTAATAACACATTCGTGGCAAATTTTACTCTTCCTAAGTTCATTGAAATTTCCATTTGTTAGTTTAGGTTTTGAAATAGGGTCAAAATTTTATTTACTTCATTCATAGTTTATATTAGTTTGTGATATGTTTACATTTCTTACAAAGCTATTTTAGAAGGTATTCACCATCTTGTACTTTCAGGGTTGGTCTAGAAAATGACTGTCTTAAGTCAAGTTAGATTAAATATTCGCAACAAAAGTCAGTATAAACTTGCAAAGTTAAACTATAAAGGTATTAAGACGCTTAGTAATCCTTATAAAAAAACTACAAGAAAATTTCTAGTTTAGCCTAGAGGTTTGCAGTAGATTTACAGCTTTTTGGAGGCCATATCATTTTTTTTTGTCGTTATTGTTGCTGTTTATTCCTTTTTCTGTCGTATTTTGTCTTGAATTTCCGTAAGTTTTATTAAGTGAAAAAGGAATTCTACTACTTTTTGTGATGCTTTTTGTTTGTTTGTTTCTTTTCCTCTGATTTTCTTTCCTTCGAAATAAAGTAACGTATAAAATGAAAATCCCCTTCGAAATGAATTTGTTTGCATCATCTATTATCGATAGATTTTGTTATCATATTATGTTAATATGAAACTATAGTTATATAATGTTAATATGAACCTAAAATCTTTAATTTATTCCCCAGTGTCTTCATTTAATCGTCGGAAGGACGGAAAATGTGTTCTTGTGGCGGAAAAGAGTTCGTTTGGTGGAAAATGTGTTCTTGTGACGGAAAAGAGTTCGTTTGGTAGAAAATTTGCTCTTGTGACGGAAAAGAGTTCGTTTGGTAGAAAATTTGCTCTTGTGACGGAAAAGAGTTCGTTTGGTAGAAAATTTGCTCTTGTGACGGAAAAGAGTTCGTTTGGTGGAAAATGTGTTCTTGTGACGGAAAAGAGTTCGTTTGGTGGAAAATGTGTTCTTGTGGCGGAAAAGAGTTCGTTTGGTGGAAAATGTGTTCTTGTGGCGGAAAAGAGTTCGTTTGGTGGAAAATGTGTTCTTGTGGCGGAAAAGAGTTCGTTTGGTGGAAAATTTGCTCTTGTGACGGAAAAGAGTTCGTTTGGTAGAAAATTTGCTCTTGTGACGGAAAAGAGTTCGTTTGGTAGAAAATTTGCTCTTGTGACGGAAAAGAGTTCGTTTGGTAGAAAATTTGCTCTTGTGACGGAAAAGAGTTCGTTTGGTAGAAAATTTGTTCTTGTGACGGAAAAGAGTTCGTTTGTGGAAAATTTGTTCTTGTGGCGGAAAAGAGTTCGTTTGGTGGAAAATGTGTTCTTGTGGCGGAAAAGAGTTCGTTTGGTGGAAAATGTGTTCTTGTGGCGGAAAAGAGTTCGTTTGGTGGAAAATGTGTTCTTGTGGCGGAAAAGAGTTCGTTTGGTGGAAAATGTGTTCTTGTGACGGAAAAGAGTTCGTTTGGTAGAAAATTTGTTCTTGTGACGGAAAAGAGTTCGTTTGGTAGAAAATTTGCTCTTGTGACGGAAAAGAGTTCGTTTGGTGGAAAATGTGTTCTTGTGACGGAAAAGAGTTCGTTTGGTAGAAAATTTGCTCTTGTGACGGAAAAGAGTTCGTTTGGTAGAAAATTTGTTCTTGTGACGGAAAAGAGTTCGTTTGTGGAAAATTTGTTCTTGTGGCGGAAAAGAGTTCGTTTGGTGGAAAAGTGAGCGAGAAGGGATAGGCTATTCTCAATATTGTGCTGTCCACAACTGGTTATTGCACTATTGTATTAACCTAGTTGTGCTGATGACGCCTGATATAGGCAGAAACGGCACTTGTTAGTCACTATTTTCATCTTAATTAATGATGAAATCTTTTCATTTTATAGGTACATGCTTTTTTATATGTATTACGCTTATAAACAAATCTAGGTTCGGATAAGGGGAAATTTTAAACATATGCCGAGACTTCAAAAATGCTTTACAATAATCCCTTTCCTGTATGTTTTTGACTAAAAAAAAAAAAAGAAAAGAGGAAGAGGAAGTTTCAAGCGTATATGATAAGTCCTGATGGTGGTTGTCATCCGTCATTATCATCAAAGCAAACAAAAGGTGACGTTAGGAGAATAGCTAAATCGTTAGGGTGCAAAGATACTCTCGCGCCATTGTTTGATACAAAACACTTTAGGGACAAGTATTTAGGTGAAGCGTGTGCTGTTAAAAAAACATTACCAACAACTATTAGGAAATATCTCCAATCCATACAAGTGTTTTGCGAGTTCCTGATGTCTGAACAGGTAGTGTTGAAGAATGTTAACACTTCGGATTACTTACTATTAAAATGTCGAGCAACATGCTGGAAGAAATCATATAAAAACGCTTCCAAAGAACATAAATTGCATAGTGAAATACAAGATTTATCGATGATCGTGACCTCTGATCAAGTGAATCGATATGATCAGAGTGACCATGCCAAACAGGCAATCTCACTTTTCAGTGAAATTGAAGACTCCGAGAAAACTGTTACTAAAGCAGAGTTCTGCTGCATGCGAGACCATTTATTTACTGTGGCTATGTTCGGCAATGCGTTAAGATCCGGTGTTCTTGCTAATCTACTTGTTCAAGAACTAAAAGCTGCAACCAAGGGGAAGAATTTTATGACGGTCTATGTGCGCAAACATAAAACGCGACATGTTTATGGTCCTGCTCCTATGACGTTATCTGATACAGAACTCAAGTGGTTCAATTTGTTCTGTGACAAAGTGAGATGCCAAACGACGCCGTCCTGCGAAAATGTTTTTGTTAGTTGGTCAGGATCTCCAATGGACTCAGGCCAAATTAGTCTGCGAATGAACACCCTTTGGACCCGATACAACATCTTTGATGAACCTCCGGTGAAAAATCTAACAAGCAATATCATCAGAAAATCGGCAAGTACTGGCGCAAGAGAAAAAGGCAATGCCAATCTGCAGCAAATTGCTGACATAATGGCTCATAGTGTGTCCACAGCAGACAAGCACTATCATATGCGAAACAGGCAGATTGGTATTGAAACTGGGGCTACTGAAATAAGGGGAATTTTCCGAAGTCCAAGAAAAAAATGGAGTGTTGAAGAAACGAAAAACTTGCAGCAAGTATTTCAAGAACAGCTAGAGTGTGGTGAAGTATCGATGCAAGATGTCTTGTCAAAGGATCACCTGGTACCAAACAGGGATGGCTCACCTCGGCAAGTTTACGACAAGTTAAAAAGCATGATAAGACATTCTCCACAAGGGAAAAGCCACCGTCCACCAGTAAGTCAATTAACGTTAATTTTTGTCGTTTCAGTTTTTCAATTTTATAGCAGATTCTACAGTGAATTTTACAATGTTGTACTAAACTGAATAATGAATAGTAGGAATTTCAGATTTAGTAAAATAAGATGAGTTTACTATAGTTACGTTAGTCATCGAATAGTGAGAATGGTAGAGCCTTATGACGCGGTAAAATGAGAATGAAAATGTGCACTATATTTTTCCATTTCAAAATATTAGATACTTAAGAGTACTCGAACAAGTTTGTTCAGTAGAAAAGAAACTGAAATTATTCGAACCAAGCTGCGAAGATTTATAGATGGTGACCGCATCACCTTAGCAGCTGTAACAGAAGCATTGCAAGACGACAAAGTTATGCTGGACAAATACTCATTGAGTCAGCTACGAACTCGAATAGTCCATGAGCGAAACCGGCGGAAGTTGCATGCTAGTTCGTAATAGTGTTATTTGGCTTATATATGTCAGTGAGTTATAGAATATACCGAAATGTCGTTTTAGATTTCTTTAGATTGAATATTACATTTTAGACAACTACAGTGAATATCGATAAACAAACTATCGACAGTGTTCTGAAAATTGAACTATTATCTTATCCTTATATGCCTATGAAGTTTCGAAACTTTTTTCCATTACATTAATAACACATTCGTGGCAAATTTTACTCTTCCTAAGTTCATTGAAATTTCCATTTGTTAGTTTAGGTTTTGAAATAGGGTCAAAATTTTATTTACTTCATTCATAGTTTATATTAGTTTGTGATATGTTTACATTTCTTACAAAGCTATTTTAGAAGGTATTCACCATCTTGTACTTTCAGGGTTGGTCTAGAAAATGACTGTCTTAAGTCAAGTTAGATTAAATATTCGCAACAAAAGTCAGTATAAACTTGCAAAGTTAAACTATAAAGGTATTAAGACGCTTAGTAATCCTTATAAAAAAACTACAAGAAAATTTCTAGTTTAGCCTAGAGGTTTGCAGTAGATTTACAGCTTTTTGGAGGCCATATCATTTTTTTTTGTCGTTATTGTTGCTGTTTATTCCTTTTTCTGTCGTATTTTGTCTTGAATTTCCGTAAGTTTTATTAAGTGAAAAAGGAATTCTACTACTTTTTGTGATGCTTTTTGTTTGTTTGTTTCTTTTCCTCTGATTTTCTTTCCTTCGAAATAAAGTAACGTATAAAATGAAAATCCCCTTCGAAATGAATTTGTTTGCATCATCTATTATCGATAGATTTTGTTATCATATTATGTTAATATGAAACTATAGTTATATAATGTTAATATGAACCTAAAATCTTTAATTTATTCCCCAGTGTCTTCATTTAATCGTCGGAAGGACGGAAAATGTGTTCTTGTGGCGGAAAAGAGTTCGTTTGGTGGAAAATGTGTTCTTGTGACGGAAAAGAGTTCGTTTGGTAGAAAATTTGCTCTTGTGACGGAAAAGAGTTCGTTTGGTAGAAAATTTGCTCTTGTGACGGAAAAGAGTTCGTTTGGTAGAAAATTTGCTCTTGTGACGGAAAAGAGTTCGTTTGGTGGAAAATGTGTTCTTGTGACGGAAAAGAGTTCGTTTGGTGGAAAATGTGTTCTTGTGGCGGAAAAGAGTTCGTTTGGTGGAAAATGTGTTCTTGTGGCGGAAAAGAGTTCGTTTGGTGGAAAATGTGTTCTTGTGGCGGAAAAGAGTTCGTTTGGTGGAAAATTTGCTCTTGTGACGGAAAAGAGTTCGTTTGGTAGAAAATTTGCTCTTGTGACGGAAAAGAGTTCGTTTGGTAGAAAATTTGCTCTTGTGACGGAAAAGAGTTCGTTTGGTAGAAAATTTGCTCTTGTGACGGAAAAGAGTTCGTTTGGTAGAAAATTTGTTCTTGTGACGGAAAAGAGTTCGTTTGTGGAAAATTTGTTCTTGTGGCGGAAAAGAGTTCGTTTGGTGGAAAATGTGTTCTTGTGGCGGAAAAGAGTTCGTTTGGTGGAAAATGTGTTCTTGTGGCGGAAAAGAGTTCGTTTGGTGGAAAATGTGTTCTTGTGGCGGAAAAGAGTTCGTTTGGTGGAAAATGTGTTCTTGTGACGGAAAAGAGTTCGTTTGGTAGAAAATTTGTTCTTGTGACGGAAAAGAGTTCGTTTGGTAGAAAATTTGCTCTTGTGACGGAAAAGAGTTCGTTTGGTGGAAAATGTGTTCTTGTGACGGAAAAGAGTTCGTTTGGTAGAAAATTTGCTCTTGTGACGGAAAAGAGTTCGTTTGGTAGAAAATTTGTTCTTGTGACGGAAAAGAGTTCGTTTGTGGAAAATTTGTTCTTGTGGCGGAAAAGAGTTCGTTTGGTGGAAAAGTGAGCGAGAAGGGATAGGCTATTCTCAATATTGTGCTGTCCACAACTGGTTATTGCACTATTGTATTAACCTAGTTGTGCTGATGACGCCTGATATAGGCAGAAACGGCACTTGTTAGTCACTATTTTCATCTTAATTAATGATGAAATCTTTTCATTTTATAGGTACATGCTTTTTTATATGTATTACGCTTATAAACAAATCTAGGTTCGGATAAGGGGAAATTTTAAACATATGCCGAGACTTCAAAAATGCTTTACAATAATCCCTTTCCTGTATGTTTTTGACTAAAAAAAAAAAAAGAAAAGAGGAAGACTGCACTGTACTTTATAAGCATTACCTTGTTCATTCATTAAAATATTGTAGCCAACATTCGAATTTCAAATATATACATTACATTTAGTGCAGGAGCTAGTGACGATTAGTTTCAACCCATAGGGAGGGGTTCCCATCCCCGATTTTTTGGAGATGATTTCACCCCTCAAGAACCCAACAAACGCTTTGGTATAAAGTTAGCCTATGGCTTGCAAATTACAAAAAGGCAACTGTATATCACAGGGGTCAGACATGATTGATTTTCTTGATTTTCCTGCTTTTGAGGTATTGGGACTGTTTTCCTGATTTTTGACTGATTTTAAGACATTTCTGTCTAAAATCATGATTTTTGCCATTTCATACCTAGCTATATCTGTATCTGTACCTATCATTTACCAAATCAAATTCAAAAGTGGGAGAAAAGTGTTTCTCACCACTGGAACCCTGTTATTCAGTGTGACGGAAACCTGATTTTCCTGTTTTTTGACATTTTTTGGACTGATTTTCCTGATTTGGGGGGTTTTTTATGGACTGATTTTTTGGGACAAATGGACTGATTTTCACTCAAGCCTCTGTCTCACCCCTGATGTCAACACAACGGCAATCCTTATTGAATAAGTGATCAGACATTTTTAATTGGGAATACCTGCCCAGGGTATATTTTTAGAAGTTTGAAGTTTATTGAACAAAAAATAAAGGGTCACAAAATTTGTACCAGTGAAATAAGGGGTCTGAAAAAAATTGGGTCATCATCCAGAAAACACTCTGAGTGAGTATTCCCCGTTGAAAATGTCCGCCCCTTAAGTTCATCGAATTTTATTAACTGTTTGTTACTCCTTGCCGATATCATCGTCTTCATCATCACTAGATTCGTCCTCAGTAATCATATCTTCATCATATTTGGCGTCCTCGTTGTCTTTATCGTCTGCAGCATTTTCAAAGATAAATCGAGCAATCGAGGCGTTGCCTCACCTTCAAGTGCCTTAACCCTTAATCTTATACTTCTCATTTTGATACAACTGCCCATAATCTGATGGCGACAGTCTAGGTTCAGAGGGCTCTGTTGCAGTGCACCATTTTGATTCTACTTAGTGCGCTCAATTTTTCGACGAAGGACTCTTTGAAAAGGTGGAATCGAACTACCATCCATGGACTTTACATCAGGAATTGACTTGGTTCTGTTCTTTTTTGCATTATACTTACTCGCTAACACTTGCAATCGTACCTCATTGATGGATGAAATTTTTTTTCTTGTCGTAAGCTTTGCACAAAAACCGTTCAATAACCTTTCTTTGCTTCCTCAAGTACATCTGGCCCTTTACAAATTTGATTTATCCTGATGTAGCAAAGATTGTTCTTGGATCCTACTCCAACTTTGAGCCAACGTTTAACGTCTGAAGTTTCTCGAAACAACCAATTGGCAGTTCCCCTTATTGAGTTATCTCCTTAATACGTCATACAACTACCACAATGCAATGAGAAAAAGTCATTAAAAATGTTTCAATGGGATAATAAAAGATTTTCACAAACAAAACTGATATTCTCACAGCTATTTAAAACGGTGCTTATAGTAATTCCAAAGCAAGTAAGTATAGCATTGCATTCTGGTAGTTGTATTCATTATTAAGGAGATAAGTGAATAAGGGGAACTGGGAATTGCAATAGTCAAACAGTCACCATCATTCGTTCGAAGTTGTTCTGTTGTTGAAGGCATGAAGATGTTGCGTGAATCAACCGTTTTCCTATTCTCCTGAAAATGTTTCCTGTGCCACTTGATGGATATTTGTAGCAAACGTCGACGTAGTTAGCATATAGGTTTTTCCCTTTGAGGAAATGAGCAAGCGAATAATTTTTTGCAAGCATCAACTAAGTATCTGCTAAGTGCGGTTTTGATATTTAGGTTTTTCGATCCATTTTGACTGACGTTTTTGGTTTAGGCCTTTAATTATTTTATTTTATTAACTCTTCGGCATGCGAAGACAACAAGTTCGTTCTTAAATGAAAAATATGAAACGATGATGGACAACGATCAACTTAGTCTAACACATTCAAATGGAATCTTGCACTTGTGTACACAAAATCCGATCTTCGGGTTTTGAATAGATAAATAAATAAATTTCACGCTGGATTTTCGCTTTACACTAAAATTTGCTTTATGATAAAAATTTGAAAACATTTCTAGCACCCAAGAAAAAAATAAATGTACTTAACCGGCGTTTCTTGATCTTCATTTCTTAATTTTGATGACTTTGTCCGTGACACGATCTACTCAAATGTCATGTGAGAATTTTAAACAATCCAATCCAATTTTTATACGAAACTTTCTTGAATAAACCTTTTATACGAAAGTTTGATGAACAGCATCGATGATTTGGACCACCATATGCATGGCAAACTGTTACATTATTAGGATCTTGTAAGCTGTGACATTTTTGCAATCTACAAGCCATAGGCTTGCTTCAGACCAAAGGGTTTGTTGGGTTCTTGTGGGGTGAAACCACCCACCAAAATGGGGGATTGTACCCCCTTCCTACTGCCCAGACCACCGGGTAGGGAGCAGCTGACCAATGAATTTAGAGTCCAGATACATCCTAGATAACAAAAAATAGGTTGAAAATTTGGGTGAAAATGGGGTGAAATTAATCGTCACTAGCTCCTGGACTAATTTCATAGAGGAGCATTTTTCACCGAAATTAGGCGTGTTTTCAACAATAAAATGATAAAAAAAGCACTTAAATGTTTCAATGAAATAGTAAAAGGTTTTCACCGACAGTATTTATGGCATTGCATTGTGGTACTTGTATTCAGTATGTATCTAAATAACGGGAACGGCGAATTCTCTGGTATCAACTTAAGCAGGATTTCCACTTTGCTAAATCAGATCGGACTGGAATGGATCAGAACAAGATCCATTCGGTTCCAGGTGAAAAATAGATTTCCACTCACATGCAGGATTTTAGCGCGCAATGTTATGTAAGTAGTAAACAAATATGGCTGCTAATAATCTTCGTGCAATATTACTTACTTTACTGGTTAGGAAATATTTGCAGAGAAAACAAACGAAGTTAAAATATCAAAAAAGGTTTTGGGTAAGTCAACTAAGGAGTGTAAATAAAAAGGAGAGTATCACTCATTCAAGATATGAGACTGTTTCATCATGAATATTTCTTTAAAAATTTTCAAATACTGCCTCATAAATACGGTTCCAGTTGTGAATTGGGATTCTCAATAACTGTGTTTTCTTGTTCGTTTAAAAACCTGCCCAAAATGTCTTCTTGATTATCCATAATAACAAATTGCTGGTTGTCCATAATACGGGGACAAAAATACTGAAACACCTATTCAAAAAAAAACCCCTCCCCCCTATAAACAATGTTGGAGAGGTTTGAAATCAGTTTTGAGGCTTAAAAGCAACATTGTTTACAGGGGGGCATGGGGGAGATAAAAAGCACTTAATAATGTTAAAAAAGACAAAGTGTTTCATATATTTTTGTCCCCGATTGTCTGAGAAACTTTAAGTATGATGAAACTGTTCCAAGCAAAGATTTAAGACCATAAATGCGTCCAAACTGCTCATTTTAAGCTTGCAAATGATAGAGGGTAATTCAGCACGTCCGTACGGCACAGTATCGCCGCCATTTTGTTGCCATTAACATCCGTTAGCATAAAGTCACGCAAATACGCACGAAATTTAAAAGGGAAGCAGGAACGCACATGGTGGCAGATGGTGGCTGTTATGAGCTTAGAAGTATTCAAAATTTGAATTTTTAATTGTTCTTTTACCTTTTCTTAGGTGCTTAATGAATCTTGAATGGTTTTTTATAATTTTCTTCGCAATTTCTTTGCTTAAATGCGTGAATTCTGGCCCTAACAGTTTGCTCTAAAGAAATATGAATATGTAGCTACCTACTACACTCTATCATATGCATAATTCTGAACTTTAATAAATAACATATGCATAATTCTGAACTTCAATTAAATAGTGGTTAACTTTTCGGATCACGACCTTTATCTGAGTGCATACCGTTATGTAATTAAGAAAGATGCGAATGTTGTCCACAGTTCGGAGCACCCAAATCTGAAAGATGCGCGGTCTCCAAAAACAAAAGCCTCCATTGGGAGTAACCGGCGAAAGTCATTAAGTGCCGCCACAGCTACAGCCTCTGCTTCCTCAAAGAAGAAGAGGCTGGACAACTGCGAGATGGCAAGGTTTGTGGTGGAGAACAATATTTCAGACTATGATGGACTTTTGCTGTGTGCAAAAGAAAGGAAAGAGGCCGGTGAGAGTGACATTTCAGACTTTATATTTAGAAGGTCTGAAAAACTGATAAAGGAACTGATAAGTAAGGCGTGGCAAATGCAAGAGGCGCCCGCGCGTGCCAAAGAGAAATCACTCACCAGAATGGACATCATCAACTCAGCTGCAGAAACCTCGTGCACCTGTGCAGGTGAATGGCTACAGTGTGCTACTGAGATCCTCAGCTTCAACAATATCAATAGGTTAGCCTTCGCCAGTGCCATGAGAGAATCGCTTGCACTCGGTAAAGGAAAATACAGAAATATTATTCTAATCGGACCGACCAACTGTGCCAAGACGTTTATGTTTAAACCGTTGACGAGGATTTTCAAAGACGATATCTTTAAAAATCCAGCAAATGATAAATTTTCCTGGGTTGGCGCCGAGAAATCTCGCATTATACTGCTAAATGACTTTCATTGACAGAAGGAGAGTATCTCCTGGAAAGATCTTCTTCTTCTGCTAGAAGGTGAAACCGTAAAATTGCCAGCCCCAAAGAATGTCTACGTTGAAGATGTATGCATTAACTCAGATGTTGCAATATTTGCAACAAGCAAAGAGAGAGTCAAATTTAGCGGATCTTATAACACTTTCGATCAAAAGGAAGACGAAATGATGGATTCGAGATGGCGGGTTTTTGAATTCACAAAGCAATTTGATAAGGATGAGCAGAGAGAGGTGCAACCTTACAGTAGATGTTTTGCAGAGCTCATTCTCCACTGAGACTAAATAAAAACAACATGTTACACCCATGTTACACCACATGTTACACCCTATGTTACACCACTTTCAAAGCAAATCTATGGTAACCATAACATGTTACACATGTTACACTATATTTTAAAAAAACTTATATATAATTTCTTTTAAATATAGTGTAACATGTGTAACATGTTGTGATTACCATAGATTTGCTTGAAAAGTGGTGTAACATGTGGTGTAACATGTGGTGTAACATGTGGTGTAACATGTGGTGTAACATGTGGTGTAACATGTGGTGTAACATGTGGTGTAACATGGGTGTAACATGTCATTCATCTTGCTTTTAGATTTTGATACAAGTGTTAGCTTATTTCTGTTGATGTTTCTTATGGTTAACCAGACTTTTATCCTTACTTACAAATACGTAGAGCTTTTTAATTTCATTTTGAGACGACAAAAACTAGATATATCTTCTGTTACTTTTTCATTGTGTTAAGCTTTATAGTCTGGAGTACTGGCAATGACCGACCAACGTAATTTCTCATATACACGACATAATAATCTAAACGAGAGTTTAATACCTTAATCTTTTGCCCTTGGTCTCTATTATTTTCAGCATTCGTGTAGGCATAGATTCAATTATTCGGTTGATCAAGTCCACCGGACATGACTCCATTGTGTTTATTACGCGAAGGACAAATTCGTCGTAGCTTTCACGCATTATGTTTTGTTCCAAGGCGTCGTGTGCCAGTTTTCGTTCAGCCCATCCAAAGACATTTTCAATAGGGTTACAGTCGGGGCTCCGTGGTGGAATGGTGAATTTGATAGCGCCAATCTTCTTGAAAGCCTCCCAAGCCGGCTTTGAATTTTGTGATGGATCATTGTCTTGTAGAAAGCAATCTCCGTCTGGGTTACAACTCTTTTCAAAAACAGAAGGGAAGTGTCTTGTGACAAAATCTGCAAACATCTGACCGTTTAGTTTCGAATAGGGCTCACACATGACAACACCCTTCCCATACGATATCGCGACAAAAAACCCGGCGGTGCGACCACTACTCCCAGCTTTTTTCCCTTTTGACGTACAATGCTCATGTAATCCTTCACAGGACTACCTCCAAATTCTTGACCCTGGAGCTCTGGCTTGATCACGTGGATTCACTTTGTGGACGAAGCTTTTTCCATCGAAATAGAACGAGATCTCTTTTGTCCATAGTGTGGTTGGGTTGAAATACTTGACAACGTCTTTCGCAAACTTGAGTCGCTTTTTCAGATCTGACTCCAAAAACAAACCTTTTCGTAAGGCAGGACGGAAGGCGTAACCCATTTTATTGAGATATCTTCGAATTGTCTGTAGGCTAACATGTGATACACCAGAACAATTTTGAATATGCTTTGCAGTAAAGCGACCACCTTGAGTTTTTCGGACGTCTTTCAATGCCCTCTCAATCAAACGTTCTTCCCGAGGAGTCAACAATGGCGGTCGGCCACGTCACACTTTTGAAGCTTTTTGACAGTTGACACGGTCTGCGTGTTGAGTTGCATGCCTCCACACTGTGGATAAGCTGATCTCACTGAACCTCTTCTGTATTTGTCTTATTTTTGTCTTTAAATCGTGGTGCATGATACAAATCATAGCAGACATTCTTGAGGTAACTCGCTTCATAAGGATGAATGGTATGTTGATATATATTATAATACTGTTTAGATTGATTTCTGTTTATAGCTAGGAGAAAAATAGATATATATTTTGTTGTTGAAAAAAAAAGAAGAAAGTATATTAGAAAGACTGAACTAATCCCACCCCTTGACCCCTCAGGTGTTGTCAGAGAGCACTGTGGCACTAAGTCCTTGGCCCAATATCATCAACCAACACCTGTAGGGGTCACATAATAGCTATTTGTAATAGTAAGCAACTCATTTCTTAGTTTTTGTAACAAATTCAAAGCCTAAGCCAACTATCATGAAATAACTTTCTCTTCAAAGAAATTTACGTTTTCAGACAATTGGGGACAAAAATACTGAAACACCTATTCATAAAAAAACCCCTCCCCCACCTATAAACAATGTTGGAGAGGTTTGAAATCAGTTTTGAGGCTTAAAAGCAACATTGTTTACAGGGGGGGGGGGGGGCATGGGGGAGATAAAAAGCACCTAATAATGTTAAAAAAGACAAAGTGTTTCATATATTTTTGTCCCCGATTGTAGCTTTTAATTAACTACGTGAAGTTTATTTAAATAAACTTGATAAACACTCGTTTTCATTGGTTTAAGACAGATCCAAAATAACTGATCCAGGATGACCCAGAAAAAAGTTGAATGTTTCTCAACTTTTTTTCGATCCGTTTTGGACCGCTTATGACCGACCTGGATCACGAAATGTGCAACTTTTACGCATGCGTGGATTAAAATTCTAATCCATTCCGTTCCAATCCGGTCTAATCCACCTAAGTGGAAATCCAGCTTTAGATAACATAACAGATTCTTATTTCGTTAGAGTATTTGTGGAGGGTATAGCAGTCTTAAAATTCTCCAGAAAGTCGCTTTTTTAACAATAACAATTTTTTACGTCCACGGTGCGAAAGATGCTGTTAGCTTCATCTTAAGTTCCATAATGATTATGTCAACGATTAAAACATTACATTTATGCAAATCGGATCTTTGAGCTGCAGTAGAAAATGTGAAAATGGCTAAGAACCTTGTGCCGAAAAGGACTGCAGTTTTATTCTGTTGGTTGATCTGCAACACAGACAACATCAGTAAACGGTATTATAACAGATGTTCCGAGCACGCAACCGAAGATAAAGTTGTGTAACCAATAAGTAATATCACCGGGGGATTCTTTTCAAAACTTCAGAAACGTTCACTCAACGAAATTTTGCCAATAGTTGTTGACAGAAAAGAAGATCTCAAATAACAGTGGCTTATCACCAGTCGAGTCATTCTTGACCAAATATTAAAATACGATTAAGATTCCTCTAATTCAAATCTTTGATTCAACTCTTTGCGAAATCCTTTTATTAACAATATGAAAAATAAAATGCAGATTTACTTATTGCAAATAATTTTATGCATAGTATACCGTTAGGGAGTTTATTTATTTATTAGTATTTACCCAGGATGACCTCTTCAGTTTCTGAAGGTACAGTTATCAATGAGGTTTCTGCGATGGAGGTCCTAGAGCATTTAAAGCCCCCATTTAGGCTACAAAAGCTGTAATGACGGCAGTCGCTTAACTAGACCACCCCCTGAGTGCTAAGCTGAGTGCCAAGCTGAGTGAAACGACTAAAACTATCTTTGTTCAGGTCCTTTGTCAAGGATGGGAGATTAGAATTGTGTTCGATGACTCGGGGTGGTAAAGGTGGGGTTGGCTAAACAGAGATCTTAGAATTTTGACAAAACCTCCATAAGGCGGATACCTCTAAAGTGGAAACATTTTTTGTCCAATAGAAGTCTGCTATATGAAGGTTCCACTGTATTACGTTACAATTTGCAGTGCAGTTTACTAAAGAATTGCGTACGGTTTGACTTTGACTATTCATCGCCAAGGTATACTATATATATTTTAAGGCTATCACTGGAAATTTTTCGTACGCTTGCTGCTCCGAATGTGCCAAACCATTGACCCCAGCATGTCATCATCAATCAGTTGTCTATAAAGCTTGGTTCCCACCGGGCGATAATTTTCAGGTGATAGGCCGATAAATTCATTAATCGCCTTGACAAAAATCACCAGATTTTGGCGATAGAAAATTATCGGATTTTTATTTCGATTTCACAATACGATAATTTTCTATCGCCACAAAAATAGACGATAATTTACTATTGCCTTAGATCGGCTATAAGTTTCTCTCGCCTGAGCATTGACACCAAAATCTTGGTTATCGCCATTTTGCCTACAAATTCTACTTTATCGCCAATTTGGCGGTGAAATTGGTTTTTATCGCCTTGTGAGAAGCTTTAAAGTACTCCCATCAAAAATTACACCATCGATTTAGTCAGATGTTTATTCTTGTGGTTTAATCCTTTCCTTGATAAAAAATTGATAAATTTCGTACAATCAAAACTAATACAAGAATGTTTGGCGATAGTTTTGAAAACCCAGTTATTTTCACAAGAATGAACTTGAACACATGATTTGGAAAAGCATAGAAAAACTGGATGCAATACTTGTGTATTCTTTTTGAATGTTAAAGAGTTTTAAGGTTTATCCTGACCATTACGCCCATCGAATCTTCGGATTTCAGGCTTTACTTTCGATAGCAGAAACTTTCGCAATTTTTACCTTCGGGCTGCAGGCTATGTTGGAAAAATATCACAATTATATCCAGGCTAACCGTGAGAAATGTATGTTCTTACAAAGTTTCCATTTTGCTTTTATGTATTGGCATATATTTAGGAAAGAACATACTCCTGGTTTTCATTGTTTTTTCCTGCTAAGCATAGAAGACCCTGAACAGTGCAGAACGTATTTGAAAAATTTCTAAAGAAAACCTCTACTCCACGATCGTATGCTGCGAACACTTTAGGAATACTTTAAAACAACATTCAGCATCCATCGTTATACTTTTGGATTACTAACTATATATGCAGAAATAATCGGTCGTTAGTTTGCGGACAGAAATAACCAACTTTTCCTCAATATATGTACTCGAAAATGCTGTTGGTAAACTCTTAAAGTTTGCTACAGGCGTCATTGTGAAAACATGACGTTAATGTAATTTCCTTACTACTATTTTCTTAAAAAAAATAGTGCAAAAACCGAACTAAATATGTGTATCTTGAACACTTTTGATCAAAGTATAAGAAAAGAAAACAGCATAAACAAATTCTATGTTTCGACTTTACTTCACAGTCATCATCGGGAAAGTAAAACTGAAATTGTAAAAACACTCTATACAGCTATACTATAATTACAAGTAATTAAAATCGATCAAAGAATACTATTTTCTTACTTCTTACTACTTGCTACTGGATACTACTGTACTACATACCAGTAAGTAAAGTTAAGGAAAAAAATCCCTGGCGCAGTCATGACAGCGACTATAACAATGTGAATCGCAGCTTTGCATTCAGCTTGAAAGCGGAATTGATGACTAAGGGGTTGCCGTGATAACAGTTTCCGTAGCACAAAAGGGGGGCTTTTAATACTCTAGGACCTCCTTTGCAGGGCTCTCATTGATAAAAGTGCCTTTAGGAACTGAAGAGGTAAATAATCGTATGTAAATCAATAAACATTTTACTAAAATAGCCTCAAATCGCCAATGTCTAGAGCAAAAACAAAGATAGTCGGCTATAAACAAACCTTTTTGACAAAAGAAGCAAGTTTCTATGGAAAGTTTTGAGGATAAACAGAAAGTTCAGGGGAATCTATCAAGCTCAAAGGGAGATTAAGCATGTGAAGGTATGTGTATTACTGAAGATTATACCAGCAGAAAGAGAAATGATTCGAAGATGGTATGATAAAACTAAAGCAAGAAAAGCAACTAAAGAAACAAAGTCTGATAAAAGTAATGGATTTATATGCCTGGTACACTAATGTTGACACACTAACAAAAGAGAAATTGAAAATGGAAATAGAATCTGATGCACCACCAGATCTTATCGCAATAACTGAAGTAAAAAAAGTGAAAAACTTATCACGCGAGCTGATAGAAGTTAACTTATTTCTAGATGGTTGCTGGTGCTGAATTCCAACATCAGAAAGACCAAGACTTGACAAGAGGGATCGTAATTTACGTCAAATAACTGATATCGTACAAGAAAACAGATAAATTACATATTCTGAAGGAACACGAAATGCCAAAAGAAATGCTCCTGACAGAAATTCGTCTCCGAAATAAAGAAATCATGCTGTTTGCAGCTATCTATCGCAGCCCCAATAGTAAAAACGACGAAAACTCTCAAAAATCAACCATTTTCTCGAGTCATTACTAGAATTAAAAGATATGACTATTTAGTCATAGTGGGCGGTTTCAATCGCAAGAAAATTGATTGGGGATACTAACAACTTCTAGTTTGCAACACCAGGAATTTATAATGCAGCGAAAGATAGTTTCTGACGCAAAACGTGAATCACCCAATGAAAGGCTGAGGATCAGACACTCCTTCTCTGATACATCTTGTATTTTCGACAGGAGATCAACACTTTGACAGCAAATACGCTTCACCCCCTGGAAAATCTTACCATGACCTACTTAAATTGAAGTACCAATACAAAGCTGAAAAGCTTCAATTTAAATTTGTTCCTAATTTAAAGCTGACTTTAAAAGATGAAAGAACTTCTTTACATCAACTGGGCAGAGTAATTTGAATACTGTGGAGATGATATTGACAAGATGTAGACCAAGTTTGAAAATATATATAAAAAACTGAAGCAGGATGCATACCGACCAGAATAGTAAAAGCTGGTAAATGGGTGGTCAAGTATCGCTTTAATGAAAAGAAGAAAAAATACCGCCTTTGGAAAAGATTCATGGAAACCAAAGATGCGGATGCGTATCGCCATTATAGAAATATAGAAGCCGAGTTAGTAAATTGACACGAAAATCTAGATTCTGAGAAGGAGTGAAACCAATCACTGTAAGTAACTTTCAACTGAGGATGGATCGAGAAATTGTATTAAAGTAACTAATGGAAAAAAATCCTTGCAAAAGCACTGGACCATACAGTCTTCACACATATGTTTACATACAATATTTGAGAAATCCTATACCCTAGGAAAAGTCCCATATTCTTAGAAGAAGGCTAATATCACGGCCATCTATAACAACAGAGGTGATAAACATTTTGCTGACAATTACAGACCAATTAGCCTGACTAGCATTACATCAAAAATTTTTGAATCAATTATGCCCACTTCTTCACTGCTCCAAATAATGGATAAAAGGACTGAGATTATTGAAAACGGAGGGGTGATAAACATTTTGCGGACAATTACAGACCAATTAGCCTGACTAGCATTACATCAAAAATTTTTGAATCAATTATGCCCACTTCTTCACTGCTCCAAATAATGGATAAAAGGACTGAGATTATTGAAAACGGAGGGGTGATTGGTGTCTTATACTGTGATTTTAAAAAAGCATTTGATACTGTTCCACACCGCTACTTGATCGAAATATTACGACATCTAAAAGATGCAGTTCTATCCTGGATCACAGATGTTTTGTTATATATTCATTGATTTTTTGTAATAGATTTCAGAAAGTTGTCGTAAATGGAAGCCGTGTAACTTTATCGGTGTTAAGCTCACTACATTTTGTCATCCTTAATAGCACTCTCGTAGAAGTACGGAAACCGAAAATGGACAACCTAACTTTCTTCAAACATACCTCAGTTTCTTTTAAAGTACGTCACTTCCTATTTGAAACCTCATAAAAAGAACCCAATTATTTGCGTAATGTTATTAACCTGATCAACTTGATACTTTAAGTGAAAATTATGGTTTATTGCACAAATCGTGGAAGTTTTTTGGATATTCAGACCTTCTTTTGTCGACAATGTGGTCTAAAAAGGGAATATTACCAAGAATCAATCCTTTAGATTTAACTAGTGAAAAATTAATCATAGAGCACTATTTTCGTCAAAATTATAAATACGAACATATTGTCATCTTAGGTGGTCGTCACATGAAGAAAAATTATATCGGTTACGCGGGCTAGCACACTTTGCCGGAATGATTCTATTCCGCGGTCACATGAACAAAATTATCGCAGTAAAGCGGGATGATTTGTATCACGTGATTTTGTTTGCAAATTTTGATTGACTTGATTTTGTTTACTAATTTTTTCGTTTTGATGAGCATGCGCAATAAATGCCAACTCACCCCGCCTTGCCGGGATAAAGTGTTCACATTATTTCATCCCACCTTATCTGAGATCTCGGCAAAACAAAGCGAGATCTCGGCAAGGCGAGCTGGTTTGCTGCTCATGTGAACATATTTTCATTTTTATGACAATTTCTTAATAGGCGTAAGATCTCGGCAAAGCGGGCTAGCCCACTTAACCGGGATAACTTTTCTTCATGTAACCACCCTCTTACTTAATATTTATCATGGAAATAAGTACCTTAAAGAGAAGAATGAGAGTAAGTATATGGCCTGAAAAAGCATCAGCGTTTATAATTGTACGTACCTTCTTACCCCATCGTTCTTCCTACAGTCGTCGTTTTAATACTATGGAGGTTTTATCAACAACTGCTCATAGCTTTTTTTACACTTGCATTGGTTTCGATAGTATTTAAAAAACCTTCACTTAGTTTTATAAACGGCAACAAGTATTGTAATTCTGCGAAAGTAATAAATGCCGCTTCGGCCTTCCATAAGAAAGTACTTTCTAAAATCAAGGTACTTTTAAAGAAAGTGAAGTTGTCCCTTCTTGGCTTCCAAATAGAAGTCCCAGATATTTTCCTGTACGCAGATGACCTGAATATATTCAAGGTAATGGAAAGCAAACATGATGCTTCTTCCCTTCAAAGTGATCTTAACAAACTACTTAAGCTGACAGAAACTATTTTATTGAGATTTCATTTCAAGAACACAAGACATGAAGAACCTAGGCATTAGTTTTGACGAGCATCTTACATTCGAAAAACACATCAAAGATGAAGTTAAAATAAAAACAAATAAAACTGTCGATATGTTAGATCGAACTTTTGTCCACCTGCATAAAAATACTATCAAGCAGCTTTTTACAAGCATTGTCTGACCTCATCTTGGATATGGTGCTCTACTGTGGAATCCTCACAAGAAACGTCAGATATCTCTTCTCGAAGATGTTCAACGATGAGCAACAAAATTGATTCCAATACGGTTGATATAGAGGCGACATGATTGAGATGTACAAGATTATTTACGTTATCTACGATACGAAGCTATTGGAAATTTATAATTACACGGAGTAAGCGTCTTGAATAAGTCAGAAAGTATTCATTCAGAAACTGAGTTGCAGAACAATGGAATAATCTGCCTAAGTTATGCAAGCTCCATCTCTAAACTCTTTTAAAAGGTGACTCGATAAACTTCCGGTATAAATGGTTAAATTTAATTTGAACGTGGTCGAGCTGACTGCTAATCGAAAATCACGATATCGATATTGGCAATGTGGTTGCCGTGCGACCTTATGTAATTGTCAAAAAATTTTAACAATATGATATTGGTTAATTGAGACCAAAGGTGATTTAAACCTATGATCACTGGTCTATACGCTTTTCACTCGCTGAGGATACTGTGTGTAGCAACCTAATACTTTATTTTCCAATGACTATGGATACTCATTGTTCACAATGAGATGTCACTGAAGAGAGGGGAATCCGAGCTAAGCTGAAATCTCGATTTACAGTCACGGGTAGTTCCGTATAACTTAGTAGTTTATACTTTAGCGACGTGATTGTAAGATTGGATATAAGCGCCTCAAAGCACTACTGAGTAAGCCGTGTAAAATTGATTTTTGCATTGTTGTAAGTTATTGAGTATTGTTAGTTTACATGACGCTATTTTGAAGTCATTGCAAATGGCCTTAATGCTTGTAGTCAACAAATATATACTTTGCGTAAAAGGGGAAATTTTGATTGTTGAATCAACTCAAGAGCGCCTACATTTTTATTCGAATCCCTGCGATATTTTCGTGAATGCGAAGTCAAAATCACATAAAAAACATTCACGCGCTAGTTGGTTATGCGTAAGCAACAAGGATTACACATTTAAGACTTAAGTCAAAGAAAAACTAAAATCGCTAAAATGCCACATTCAAACAAATAATTTGTTGTACAACTAACGTTTGCCGGCAAAATAGAAAATAATTAGTGGTAAACAATAACATTTGTTGGTAGACAATGATAACAAGTGGAAGATGGAAAATAACAAGTGGCAGAGGGAACAATGATAAGTTGTTTCGAACGAAAAAAACAAGCCACGGAAATCTTGCAGGTGACAAATTTATTCAAAATATGAACGGTTGCATGAATCCAACACATTTCTTCAAACTCAAAAAGATTTTCCACATTTACGGCAGACAAAGGTAACATCAACGCTCAAGTAGGAAAAGAGTCCGTTGGTCAATATTCTAATAAAAATAACGATATTAACGATACTAACGCTAATAATGATAATAACGGAAATATAGGTAATATTAAATTTACAGAACAGTTTTTCTTAAGGACATAGACATAGTATCTATGTAGGGGAAAAATATGTCCTGAATATGTCCTGAAAAGAACGTATCAATCAAATTAAACCAAAAAGTCAATTTTATATTATTTATTTATGATCAGCCATGATTTCTCGCGCATAAAATTCCTGTAACAATCAAGAAACTACTACGCTACAAAATATTCTGCAAAATACGCCCATCATTTATTCTTTGACACATGGTGCACGCTTTGCTATGAACATTCGTTCGTTGCGGGAACCGTTTGTGTGTAGACGTAGACTGAGAGAATGGATTGGTAAAACACAAGAACTATAGTAAGGTTATTGTTAAAACAATAATTGGATAACCATAAATTTTACAAATTTTTTTTATTTCTGTAATTTTCTAATTTATCTTGTAGTTTTTTCGTAACTGTATCATCCCATTTTAGGCCCGTGCCTCCAAATCTCACTTGCACTTGCTGTTTAATCCAGTCTATCTTAACTGGATCAAGTGGATCACAGCCCCGCTTCCCAGATAGGTTAGAAACCTTCAGAACGTCTGGTGGAAATATGAGCTGTAAAAGCTCAAATGCAGCATCTACCAAATTTGTATGTTTCAAACAAATATGTGCTGCGACATATTTGTCTGGCAGAGGGTGTGTAGCAGCAGGAACGGAAGCACCAGGAACGGAAGCACGAACAGGAACAGCGGAAACGGGAATGGGAACAGAAGCAGGAACCGGAAAAGCAGGAATGGGAACGGAAGCAGGAATGGGAACATGTACGGAAGCAGGAACGGAAGCAGGAACGGGAACCGGAACGGAAGCAGGAACGGGAACAGGAATGGGAACAGCAGGAAGCACAGAGGCAGTAGAAAAAGGAACATCAAGACTATAAAGCAAGTCAACTGTGTTCCGAACACTCTCCAATACCTCTTCCTTATTGTCTAAAAACAGTGGATTGTTATTGTTATTGTTTAAAGCTGGCAGCAGGGATGGCGATGGCACAGCTGAAAGGTATTCTATTAACAAATTTGACAATTTGTCTAATTTATTTTCAATGCTCTCCATTTTTTTGCTCAGCTGATCCATTTCCTTTTTCACGTCAGTTGTGGGGTCTGGAACAGCATCTGGAAAATCAGGAAAAAGCTAGCATATAGTATCACAATATCTTCAATCTTAATTTGAAATGGCAGAAAAGTAAGGGGAAATGATGCTTTTTTACTCCTTAAAATAAGGGCAAGTCAGTGAAAATATTTTGTGAGAAGTGTTACCAACCCTGATTTGTTTGAGTTCCCTTGCTATCTTTTATTGGGAACTTCTTCACCAATACACATTAATATCCTAAAGTTATTTCTCTTCTCTTCTGTTGCTATTTGTTTCTGTTTTAAATTATGAAATTATTCTTTACTTCATTAGATTTGGATAATGTAGAAAATGCCAGAAAGAGTTAGGATTTTTATTGCAATTATTTCACATACTATACAGAACAAGTTTTCTAAACTATCTAACGGATGTTAAAAAATCTACTTTGTCTACAATATATTTTGGATTTTTGTATGCTGACATATAGATGTCAGCGAAGAACTTAAAAAGAGTAAGGATTATTATTTACGTTTTTAAGTTATATCCATATAGTTGCTTTCGTGTGTATGAAATTTTCGTATGACAGCCACGTTTTAATTCTTACATTTAGATGAAGCTTTACCAGCAGCTAATAGTAAGAGTTGATAAACATTAATGTTTTATTGTTAGTCACATGCTTTAACATTCACAATTACCTCAATACATTTCATTCAGCTACATCATCATCTGCATCAATAGCTGGAAGTAAGTGTATTTTAAAAATTAAATACTAAATTAGTTTAACTGCAACTTACTCATATTCATTAATGTTTTGTTTTTGCTTTTTTGTAGACTCTCAAGCCACAGAACGTACATTTACATGTACTTTTTCACTAACAGAAACTATTTCAACTATTTATTGTAGATTTATTCAAAGACTTTCTCAACTACCGACGTACACATCCCGGCCCCCGGTCTCAGGCTGCGTATCGTAAATGGAAGAGTCTCGGGGGTCGGGATCATCCACTGTTCAAGTGTAAAACTAATAAAAAAAAAAACAAAAACAAATTTGAATTGTAATGCAATTGTTGATAGAAGGAATGTGTGTGATAATGTGTCTGAGAGTAGGCACTTCACGATTTATAATAATTTGGCACCTTCAGTTTTCATTTCATTTAGATGACCTTAAAGTAATTTGAAGATAATTTATAACCGATTTCATTTGTGCAACTTTACACCAAAAATAATCATAGTCATTTAAATGCGTTGAAAACTGAAAGTGGTATGAAACTACCATACAATGAAACCTAAAGTCTCTTTGTTTTTAGTCAAATCTAAACATACATGGTAATAGGAAGTTAAAGTTTATAGATTGTATGGTAGTTTCAAAAACCGTTAATTATGTTGTTATTGAGAATATATAGTTGTTAGTTGATTTCTTGCATTGCAGACTATTTGCTTATCATTACTTCATTTGTGTCTATCAATGAGTTAGTGTTGAACAAAGTTGCTCGAATTTCATTCTATAATTTTGTGTCATTAAAAACAACACAATTATTAGGTTTTGTCAACTGGTTATTTATTATCTGCAAGTAGTAGTTGCAAATTACAGTTACAGTTCTAGACAAGTAAAGTATATTCAGTTACTTTAGATATGAAAGGAAACAATAATGGTGAGTCAAACTGTAAACTTTGATGGAAATAAATTGTGAGTTTAATAAGGGTATGTGCGGCTATAGCTTAGATGGCATCGTTGTTAATGTTTTTGAATGGAAGTTTAGTTTGAATTGAGATTGTATGTGCTGTCGGTGGCACATTACGGAATCGAAACTTTCTTTAGAGTCTTGGTTTTGGTTACGATTGAAATCATATTTATTGTACGCCAAAAACTCCTTAGAATAATCGATAGATCCAACTGCATACAAAGATACGAAACATTGCTATTGATGCAGTCTTCTCCTTTTAAAAATACCATGCGTGCGGTAAAATGCACTCGTAAAATTTCCTACGCGTGCGATTCGTACCAGTGCGATCTGATATTTTACGTGATTGAAAAATATACCTCCTTTTAATAACTTTGAAAACGAATAAGTGATATCATTGCGCAATATTCTTTGTTTGTTTCTAAGGATTATTAAGAAACGAAAGGATTGGGTGAGATAGAGATAAGATAACTTAATAAAAGTATGTTCTTAATTCGTAATATAATGAAGAGAAAAATTGGCATGATACATTTAGGAACACCTTTTTTTTCTTTATTATTTTTTAAAACTTCTTCATAACTTTTACAACTAAAACATGTCCATCTCATTATCACTCTGGCTCTCATCATCACTTATTCATATTTGTTATTTGACTCATCACTATTTTCATCTATTGGTCCTGTTCTGTCATTTTTGTCAACGGCGTTCTTCTTACGTTGACATTCATTATCGTCGAGTTGAAGTTTCCTCTTTTTCTGCAAATGAATATCAACTGCACGCTCGATAAGATCTGCTCGCTCGTAATCGGACCAAATAGAGTCGTCGCACTTGATATTCATTGCCATTTCAACAAAAACTTATAGAATGAAATGACTAGAAGACTTAACAATTTTCGTTCGATCGAACATGGCAGTCTTCGCAAGTCGAACAACAGGGCAAGTGACGTTGAAGAAAAATGTATGAGAAAAAATATTGCACTCTGGAAATCATTTCTAAATAGAAACCGGATGACTGTAACAGGCTTCGTCACGACAGCTACGTGATCGCGTTCCTGCGCGCTGTCGCGTAGCTAAAGCTATGCAATGGACGTGTTTTTTCGCGTAGTTACGATTTAGCTTAACATGAAAAACTTTTTCTTGTTGCTTATTTGATTTTTGCGTAAGCAAAAAATCTATTAAAACCTTTCGTGTTCAATTGGTTCAATTTTCTTACTGTCGAAACTATACGTTCACGGCGCTTGTTTATGTCTAATATGGCACGTCGTCAAAATGTCAATTCCCGTGAAAGAAAATGGCGTACATCCATTCTGGATTCAAAATTGTATCCATATCGCAAAATATCTTTTGAATCGTTGTGAGATAAATAATCAAATTTTCCAGAAACGTTAGAAAGTGTTATAATAATGTTTTTATGTTACTATTTCATTATTTAAATTATACCAAGTGGGTATTATTTAAGTACAAAGTATGAACAAAAAATGTAGAAATCCTTATTCCTTTAAGGCTCTTGTACAATATTTGCGATGTTGTTTTTCATAGCACGCGATCCCATAACTAATGTATTCTAGCTACGGTTTTTATCCCGTGGTTAGACATTTCTTCATGGCGAAGCCTGCTGTAATAAATTCCGCGGCATTTCTTGACTCGTTAAAATCATACGCTATGCCCACAAACAAATGACAAATCGACGCGTGCAATCAAATGTACATCTAGGACTTTTTACGCGTGTGATAGCGCGTGCGATCGCACTCGTCAAAAGGAGAAGACTGTTGATGACGGGGATTATTATTTCCAAGTATAAACAGATTAAAATGTAACATCGCATAAGCAAACAAGATACGTTTTTTAAAGTGAATGATGATGCTTCAACAGTTACTGGACTGTATTAATTCGGACCATGTGAGAAACATTCAAAAATGCATGTATTGTAAATAGTTTAGATTGCTTTTGTTAGGATATTATTTATATAAGTTATTATTCCCAATAAAAAATTAATTTTTAATGTGAATTTGTTTTTCTGTTAAAGATTCAGTAACATGATTGGATGTTCTGATTAGAAGATTAAGTACAGCACTGATACACTTTCAGTTTATGATTCTGTGATTAATTTTTCCTCACCAGTTTAAAACCCTTTAATTCAATAGGGTTAATGGTGAAGGGGAGAGCTTTGTACTGCGTTCTGTCAGTGTGATGTAAGAGGTTGTAAATACGAATATCACTATTTTTGAATACCTTAATACCCATTAGAAGATTTAATAGCCAGAAACATTGAAACATAAATGGCAAATTTTACTTCAGCCCTCTGAATTAGGAACAAAGACTGACAGCGAAAAAATACCGTCGTGTTTGAAAATTGCGACGGCAGATCATTATTTACGACGGTAAAAAATGCTGCCGTGTAAGATGTTGACGACGGCAAAACTTGATTAGTTTATTCCAGTAAAAATATTGGTGTAGAATAATGACTAACCAAAAAATAAAAAACAACATGTCTGCATGTTAACGTTTCTTTACTAATTTCACGGCAAGCGAAAGATGTCAGAAAGAAAATTTTAGAGAATAAATAGAAGATGTCAGGGGAATTCCCAGGAATACCCCTGACATATTCAATGTATTCAAAAAACATTGCTGGTAAAAATTTGCCGTCGTAATTTTTATTTACGTAATTTTTGTTTACAGCTTCGTGACGGCGAAAGCTGAATGCTGTCGTAAATTCTGAGGGTTGTTACTTTAATATACTTTACATTACTTTCAAAGAAACACGGGATGGGCCTGAAAATAGTTTGATCATGAATAAACCAGAAAAAATAAGTTTATATCTCCAACGACAAAGATTTCTGATCTACATCCTCATGTTTGCTCATGTTTTGAAGATGGTAAGACCTACAAAGACAGGTCAGTTTAAATGAACTAAAGGGACCGTGAAATTGAGTAACATCACAAATTCAAAGATTTAAAAAGATACTGATCCAAACTTTGCCACACGCCATGCCAAAGAAGAAAAACGACCATGTGAGAAAAATCCTGCACTGCTACATCGCAACTCATATTCGAACATGGGGGGTGAAAATAATTGAGAAAATTCACAAAATCACCCCTGAAAAAATCGTTAAAAGGTTATTTAAAAAAAATTCAAATGTAAAGCAACATTATAGCTTTATCAACAAAATGAAAAAAGTCTTTTGGAAACTTTTTATGTCATTTAGCAAATACTAACTAAAAAGGTACCCCGGTCAAGTTGTAACTTTTCAAAAATGGCGCATACACGAATGTGAAAAGTATACACAAAAGACTTCGAACAAAGTTTTTTAAAGATAATCTGTGCCCTAACTATATCAAGCCTCGAAATAGCGGTCGGACATCGGACATTGTCCGACCCAAACTCAAAATTGTCCGACTGAAATCAGTTCTGGCCTGACTTTTTGTCCGACATGTTTTCATGCGATAGTTTACTTCGCAAGTACTGCCGTCGTTATTGTAAAGCAACAAAAAGTTAGGTCTGTAATGTTAAATTTTTCTTCGATTAGTCTTCCACGATTATATCGGAAATCAATTTAAGACTCACTGAAAAGGACTTGAATGATAATCTTTCGATCGATCAATTTCGAACGAAAATGAAACGCACGTACGTGACCTTAGAAAAATGTAATCTTTTTTAATTCATTCTACTGCACGTTTACGTCATAGCAGGTGTGTTGTTTATTAAAATTTTTCTTCTTTTCTATAAAGGCCAATTTTCACTGGGCAATATTATACTCTTCCAAATAATATACATCGTGGAAATATAGATAGCAGTGTTTCGATATTATTGGTGAAAAACTCTGAAAAGTTACGAAACTTTCCTATTGTGCATACAGTTGATCTTTCGTTTTAAGAAATAAAAATGCCAGGTGCTCAACGGATTAAATTCAATTCGATTAAAGATTCATTCATTTCATTTGCGCAACTTTTTATCGTGGAAGATAGACCATCCATAGAAGACTATGACCAATCCAATGCCATAAAATTGTGGGTGGAGGAAAAGGACAGGCGACCAAATCAACGAAAGAGATCGCAGTATAAACCACGCACTGGTTTGAAACGGAAACTTCCCTCGCTAAGTGATTGTAGCTCGAGTGAAGAAGAGGCAGATGATACGTTTTTGAATGATTTGTTTGGCGATGATGATGAATATGAGGACTTCCTAGGTTTTTAATACGTCAAACCTTTAGTTTTTCCATTTTTCTTTTGAATTTTGTTTGTTTGTCAGTGAGATGATTAATTCTGAAGTCGAAAGTTCTATTTATTGTGCTAAGGCAAACTCGAAAGTTCTATCGAAGAAAAAGCCGCAGTAACAGACTAATCTCTCATCAAAATAACATACTGTTTGTTGCTAAGTTGTTTTGATTTTTATTTTTCAAGCAAAAGTAATTCATTTGTGTTATCAACAGTTAATCAATTTTATTATGTCAGAAAGTAATGGTTATCGGACATGTCCGACCAGATTTAAAATGTACCGGACATTTTGTCCGACTGTCCTCAAAAAATTATTTCGAGGCTTGCTATATTAACGATAATAACGATAATAACCAGGGCCGCATCCAGACATGATTTGGTACCGTTGGAACGGTATGGGCGCCCAAAAATATATGCCCAAAAAAGTTTTTCATACTTAATTTTTTTACATTTTTGTCCAGAATTATCCTTTAAAAGACCTTAATTTTTGTATTTGCAGAAGGTTTGCATCGATATATCTTGTATTCGCGGTTGTATTCTCAACTATACCATCAGATGCTACTAGTGCGTTACGTAGCTAACAGCTACCATATTTAATGTTTAATATTCCGTAAAAACAAAATGAATAAAACGACATTAGTCTGTAATACTTTCCAGAGGATAATAGATAATAATGTGAAGAAAAACTTACATTTTCAATTCTTTTAGCGACATTTTTATGTGAACGTGAATTAAGATAGAACGACGTGTTTATGGATCGTTTCACATTTATTTTTATTTTTAAGTTATATTTCGGCCTTCTTAGCGGAGGCCATCATCAGACTAAAAACCGTTACAAATTTGTTTACAAAAATTGACGTCAATGTCAATACAATGACTTCTCCCGCAGGTATGAAAAGCCGATGTTTTCACAATGCACAATGCAGACAAAAAAGTTAGGACTGTGAGAGTCGAGCTTTGCATTGACGCTCAGTCCTCGTGTTTGGGGTTCACGAGTTAAAACGTCCCCCTTTTGTCTGCTCAAAAACTTCTTCGTATCTCGTTACTCATTCGTACATCAAGGTACATAAAACTTACCTTGATCTTATACATCAATATTATGTAAATCTCTTCTGGGAAGTGCATTTTCCTGGCATCTAGACCTTTTCAAATTCAAACACTTTTGCCCCTTATCACCCACCATTCGGGTGTCACTATACCAACCTAGTCTAAGAAAACGGTATGCCCAAAAAATGTCTGGATGCGGCACTGATAACGTTAATCTATAATTCCATTAGCGATATTAATGATATTACCGTTAATATTGTTTGTTATCAAAATCCCCTGGAACGTCACATATTTTTTTTTTTTTTAATTAGTCGCTCAATACAAGGTTTAATACCACTAATGTGTATTGAGGTACAAGGAGGAAAGGTGACGATGGATATTACATTTAAAGTGTTGAAGATTATAATGAGAAGGAAAAACAGACTGGGGTAAAGAATTCCAGAGAGTGGAGGAGCGAGGAATGAAACTTTGTTGGTAAAAATTCTTTGATGATTTTGGGATGCTGACAGTGTGATCATGGCAATTAGATGAATATCTTGTGTTTCGCTTGAAAGTCTTTAATGCAGGGATGAGAGAAGAGAGCTCAGTTGAACATTTTCCGTAAAAGTATTTATAAAAGAGGCAAAGAGATGCCACAGATCTGCGATGGGAGAGTGTGTGAAGTTTACTTGCAAGTTCATCACCTACAGCATTACAGATTCTTTTCTGGATACGATCTAAAAGATTTAGAGAATCAGAGGGTGCACCACCCCAGATATGGCAACAATACTCAATACAAGGTCGAATAGTAGATTTATAGAAGTAAAGAATGGCATCAGGGCTGAGGTATGCTCTTGCACGAAGAAGGGAGCCCACCTTCATCGAGGCTGACTTAGCGATTGCCTCAATGTAGGAGCACCAGGAGAAGTCCTGTGAAAAAGTGATGCCGAGGAGAGGAAAGGAGTTGTTTTCTTCCAACTGGGTGCCATTCATGGAAATTGACAGTAAAAAGGGATCTTTAGTATGATTTACAGATAGAAGTTTCGTTTTTGTGGAATTGAATGTGACCAGCCATTTCTCTCCCCACTCAACTATAGATTGCAGATCAAACTCAATTTCGCCTGCCATTTCTACCTGGCTGAACAAAATCTGATTTTGGAGTACAGGAATAGATGGTTGAATCATCAGCATAGATGGCAAGCTTGGAAATAATGTCATCAGGCAGATCATTGATGAAAAGAAGAAAAAGGGTTGGCCCAAGGACAGAACCTTGGGGAACACCTGCATTGATGGAATGTGTCGATGATGATTGCCCGTCTAAAACAACCTTAAGCCTACGATTACCAAGGAGGAACGAATCATCTCATAAAAGAGACCCTTAACTCCATATGCAGCAAGCTTTTTCAAAAGACCAGTATGCCATACTTTATCAAATGCCTTGGATATGTCAAGAGCAACAGCTCTTGCCTCCCCAGATTTATCTAGTGCAGTGTAAATTCTATCAGTTATCACTGTAAGGTCAGCAGTTGAGCGTTGGGAGCGAAAGCCATATTGAGAATCTGAGAAGAGGTTATTAGATTCAAGGTGATTAACAAGAGCATTATTGATAAAGGCCTCAAAAATTTTACTCATAACTGGTAGGAGACTAATGGGTCTGTAATTTCGTGGATTAGATCGATCACCATAATTTTTAAAGACTGGAATTACAGAGGCAAACTTCCAAGATGAAGGAAAGCAAGATTCAGCTATGCACTTGTTATATAGACGAGAAAGTACAGGAGATAATTCAGGTGCACACTTTTGAAATAGGATGACAGGAATTCCATCAGGGCCAGTAGCCTTAGAAGCATCAAGATTTGAAATGATGGAAGATATTTTAGCTGGTGTGATAAAGCAGCTATCCAGTACTTTATTAGTCCTCAAGGGAAATTCCGGAACAGCATGGTCAGAGTCATCAAGGGTAGAGTTAGTACTGAAAATATTAGAGAAGAGTTCAGCTTTATCCTTAGATGATGATAAAACCTCTGGACCATTGAAAATGGGAGGAATGGATGACCTTTTATTGTTGGTGACACTTTTAATGATGCGCCAAAAATCTTGAGAGCCAATTTTTTGTGAAGAGATACGATTACGAGTTTCTTGTTGATGTAGACTTTGCATTATTAATGACAGATTTGCAGTGATTTCGTGCTTGGTTGAAAAGAACCTTATTATAAGAAGACTTCTCACGTTGATATTGATGAAGGTAAAGATTTCTGTGAGCAATTGCTGCAGCACAAGCAGGTGAGAACCAGGGAGAGGAGTGAGGTTTAACACGAAATTTTCTACTGGGGATAAATGCTTCAATACCAGATGTAAGCCAAGATGTAACTTCCACATTTTTCAGCTGGATTTGAAAACACATTATACCAGGGGACATCGCGAAGAAAGTCTCGAAAATTATCCCATTCACCACGTTCATAACTGAAGAGAGTGCGATGAAAAGGCGATTCAGAAGCAGCTTTGCAATTAAGAGATGTTAAGACAGAAACTACATCATGGTCAGAGTTGCCAAGAGGAGCTTCACTAGATGCTTTACAGATATCAGGATTTGATGTTAAAAAGAGATCAAGTAGAGATGGAGATTGATCATCACGATCAGGAAAGGGAGTAGGGAAGTCAATGATTTGGTGAAGAGATTGAGATAGGGCAAAATTTAGAGTATGAATTCCTGAGTGAGAGATTCCATTTGAGAATTTGAGCCATTTTTCATGATGAACATTGAAGTCACCAAAAACAAATATGTTGGCACTGTCATGAATTGATAGGGCCTTGTCAATACTTTCAGATATAGAGTCTATAACAGAACAGTCTTGGGATGATGGAGATCGATAAAGAAAGAACAGATAGCTTGTTGAATGGAGCAACGAAAGACGAAAGCACATGTATGGCAAATCAGGATCCTCCAGATCACTCACACGAGTTATAGGTAAATTGTCTCGAAGGTATACACCAAGGCCATGCATGTGGGTTTTAGAGTCCTTACGACGTAGAGGAAGATAACCTTGAAAGAGAAAATCATTTTCTGTGTCAATATTGGAATTCAGATTAGTCTCCGAAATTGCAAGGATGTGAGGAGAGTTGTTAGAAATGAAAGCATGAATGTGAGAGAAATTTGTACGAAAACCACGGACATTTGTGAAAGATATGTTCAGTGGGGCCGGGTTAATCGAATTGGGTTTTGAAGCTGGTTTTTTTTGTGTTTTTTCTTTGATTTTCTTTGATTTTCTTTGATTATAATAAATAATCTATGCAACTTGCCTGACTTTTTCTTTCTCCTTGATAAATTTGTCTCATGTCAAATACATGGGATACGTGGTTGTAAACGTCTTGATTCAATATTCTTCAAGTAATGTTGTTTTTATATTATCTGTAAGACTAATTCGATTGATTGTTGCTACTTGTTGACATAAAGTTTTAGCAGCATTTCGCTCCCAGGATGCACTACATCAAAATTAAGGGTGGGAAAGGGCGCATTGAAATGAATAATTGTGACAGTTTATGGGAAAAGGATAACAAGCTAAATTTCGATTCTATTAAAATCGAAATTTAGCTGCAAAAAATTGATTTTATGAAATCTAAATTTCGATATCGATTTTTAGAAGCTAAATTTCGATCTTTTAGAACCTAAATTATTCGATTTTAAAAGAATCTAAATTTCGATTTCAAAAGAACCTAAATTATTCGATTTTAAAAGAATCTAAATTATTCGATTTTAAAAGAATCTGATTATTCGATTTCATAAATCAGAAAATCGATTTCTTAACTAGAATCGATGTTAATCATAAGAATAAGTGTTACGTAAATAAGATTTTGTTGTCATTGTAAATGTTTCGTTATAATGGGAACACTAAACCATACATTTTGCTTTCTTGTGTGACCACTAATCATATAAAGTTTTATTGGTATATAGCCAATGGAAACAATGAAAATGTATATTCACTTTACAACAAAAAAATTCAAAAGTTTAAACGTCCGGCTGTTAACTTTTGATGGATGTCGCAACATGCTGAAATTCTACTTTCTTTCGCTTCTGTTTTGCATTAATTTTCGTGTTGACATACTTCTTGCAAGCCGATTGGCTGGTAAAAGTTTCGCGGCTTCTTAACCAATAAGAATCCTTTTCGGCTTAAATTATGTAAATTGTACTTGTAAATTATGCAGGGTGGTTAACAAATTTCTGAAACAAAAATCCAGCTTTTTTTATCAAATTTGAGGCAATTTCCCAGCCTTGAAGTGTTGAAAATGGTACTTAATTCAAGCCTCAAGGCAAAAAAAGGTACATAAATCCAGCCCTTATCATAGTAGCATACGCCAGCTTAAATGTCAATTTAATGCTCTTTAATACTGGTATTTGATCACATATCTCACTGTGAGAAATATTAGAATTTAGAATTAGACATAACCTGTTTAAAATCCGAAAATTAGATTACTTGTAGCAAACATAGCAAAAATAGAAATTTCAAGAAGATTAATGTCCTGAAAGTAAAAAAAAAACATTGTGCACGAAAATTAAAAATCCAGCTTTTCCAGCCCTTTAGCTTGAAAAAGGGACCTTTTCCCAGCTTTTCCAGCCCATTTCTTAAAAACAAGCTTTTTTCCAGCTTTTCCAGCCCTGTTAACCACCCTGTTATGTATTTTTTCAAGCAAAAGTAATTTATTTGTGTTATCAACAGTTAATCAAGTTTATTATGTCAGCAAGTAATGATTATCGGACATGTCCGACCAGATTTAAAATGTACCGGACATTTTGTCCAACTGTCCTCAAAAAATTATTTCGAGGCTTGAATAATCAATAATAATTTCACTTGTATATAATACCTGAACCTTCACATTTCAATCCTTGGCTCCACATTTTCTACTCTTACTCCATTCATTTCAAGTTTCTTTTGATTATATCATCTAAACAAATCAGACATGTCATTTAAACTCTTCTCATTTCAAACGTTATATAGTTCATGTTTACACAATTGCAATGGAAATCGTGCTACAAAAATCTAGAATCAATCAATCAATCAATTTGACATATATTTTCATAGACCACCACCAATATGTACAACGATACTTATTTCATTGATGATGCAGATATAACTGAAAAGGGCAAATTACAATGGAGACCGCCAAAATTAGCAAAGCTAGTAAAGCGTGACGGACACCAAGGACATCACAAAACAACCACGGGACATCGCATGACAAGACAAGACAAACTAAGAACAGGCTGAAAAACAAATCTACTTTACAGTGTAAATGAGTGAAGCAGGTAAAGAAAGAAGAAAAATATAATAATCAAACAATCAAATAGGAGTTATGAAATGTGGATTTAAGAGTAGATTTCAATTTAGGCAAAGACAGATCCATCAATTTGGAGTCCTTGACTATGGTATGACAAAAGTGCCAAGATAGCATAGACTGGTGTCTAAACAGATTTGAGGCCAAAACAGGAGGTTCTAACAAGACTGGAGTTAATGAGTCCTCTGGTAGAAGCACGAGTATTGTAGGCGTGAGAGAAATCTACTGCAAATGTGTCGAGTAGGGGTGAGGGGAGTTAAGCATGATACACAGAATGTAACTTTTTTACATTAATTAATGAATTAAGTCAGTAAACTTAAATAAACCCAATTTAGCAATCAAAGGTTCTACTGGGGCATCAAAGTCTGCAAAACACATTATACAAACAGCACAATTTTGCAGAGATGTGCTCCGTCGTACATACAGATACAGGTTGACCCCATATTTGTGCACAACAATTTAGGTGTGAGTTAAACAGGGCAAAGTAGATTGAAATGAGGGTCTCTCTGGGTACCATGTGTCTAAGTTTACATAAAATTCCATTGGCACGTTTCAGTTTGACCGCTATAATGTCAATTTGAGATTTCCTATTCAAGTTAGAACCAATCAAAATTCCAAGGTATTTAATGTGGTTACTGGGAAAAATTCTTAAAATATTTTTTCAAGCCATGAGAATAAATAACTCAAGTATTTTGAAGAAACTGATAAACCTGTTGATATATCAGTTTTTCATAAATTTTATCCAAATTCGATAACAATGAAATTGGTCTGTAATAATTGTTTCATAAAAGTTTTTTTTACTTTTCTTTGGCTAACAGAGTCTGTGACAGGCCTTAACATCCTCTTTCGTGATTACAATATCTGCTGCTCTTAAAACTTCAAGGCACTTACCTTCCAGATCTTCATTACTAACATCATTAGGAATACCGTCAATCTCCAGGCTTTCCTTCTATTATACTGTTCCAGAGATTCCCTCTGGATTTCTACATTAGTCATCAAGTCATAAGATTCATCAACTTTTTCTTCTAGACTAAAGTTGCTGATCCTCAAAAAATGTAAGTTATCCATATTAGTTCTCCTATCTTATATATAATAGCGAGTGTGTGTCACACTTTTATTTTAGAGAGTGATAAATTTTGTTGAATTTTAAGGTCAAAATCTTCTTAATCGTGGTCATATTTTTCGTTAGGCCATGCGTTTTTTTACGATTATTATATAGTAGCAAGTGCCGTGACATCAGTTTTTTAATCTATCACGGGGAATCATTGCATTGCATCCCTGGGGTGACACAAAATTTGGGCCTAAATTATTTTTGGTATTGCGGGACGTCATCAAAATCTTTAATCGACAATATCTCTGTAACGGTTGGTCGTAGCGAAACGATCCTATACACATTTTTGATCAGTTTTTCGAGCTCTACAACATAGATACACTTTTGAGCTGCGATTCTAGGATTTATTTTTTCGTCACGGGGTATGGGAATGGTGGATTTGACCTATTGTTTTCGAAGTTAAGTTTGGTAAAAATTTTTACCCAGGTTACTAAGTATATATATATTTCTCACAAAAATGTAGCGTTTGATTTGGGATGCAGGCCTCTCACTGAAGAAATTCACTCCTTTGCATCGGTGATTTTGGCAGAACCTTGAACACCAAATCCCACACAGAGGTGGTCAATGATTTTGATCTTGCCTGCTGTGTAGATGCCAGAATATAAAGTGTTTTTTTTCTTTTGGTTTGCTTGTTTATTTAATTAGTCGCAAATGTGCACTTCTACTCTATTCTGTCAAACCCTAAGTCTACACATGCACCCCACAACTGCTATATTGCTTTCACTGCACTGGTTTTGTATAATATTAAGTTGATTGATAGAAGTTTGAAGTCATAATATTTTTTATTTCAGAAGTTTACTCACTAACATAATACTATCTATATATTATATATATATATACATCGCGTTGCATAATTTGATGATTTTTAAATTCTGCCCAAGGAAACAGAATATCCCAAAACAGTAAAATGAGTTTTTAAACAACTTTGCGAGTTCTATCATCTCTTGAAATATCATTTTGGACGCAAGAATCCCTTTAGTGTGTGTATAATTGAAATATTTTTATTATACTATCATTAAAAAAAACAAACACAATACAACTCTTTGCATGCACAACAGAGGAAAATGGCTTTAGGGATATATACTTTATAGAAGAACAATTGAGAATTCAATAAGAACTTGGGGACATTCCGCCACGCCACGTTTTTCCGCAAAGTCAAATTTTCCCGCGCTTTATAAACAAGTTGTCTGCCATATCCCGTACCCGCGTGATTTCTTTTCATAATGCCGTATGTCATAATGCAGTATGTCTTGTAGATTTCTTGTTTTTGTTGTTCTTTTCTTGTTTTCTTGTTTTGTTGGGATACTTCAAAAATTAAATTTCCATGCTTTGCCTGTGAAAGATATCAGTCCTAGGTTATTGTTGTTGTTGTTGCCCTCTTTACCAGATTTCTACTAAGCACCTTCACATGAAAATTTGTAAATTTACACAAAAAACTTATTGAATTGGACTTTTGAAGAGTTGCTATTTCCACAATTTGCAATGCAACATAACATATTATAATCTATGAATGTTTTAAATGCACATAGAAACCGACAAAGAATATCAATCTCACTCTTGTATTTTGTCAGCAATCCTGCTCATTAAAAAATATCAGAGCTGTTTTTTCGCAACATCTTTGAAACATTTCTCACAAATAAAGTTTCCTGCTGTTGCACTTTTGAAGACACACAACACAAAATGTGTTTCCAAGAAGAAATATCTTTTTTTCGACGGTTTATGGGAAAAGGATAACAAGCTAAATTTCGATTCTTTTAAAATCAAAATTTAGCTGCAAAAAATCGATTTTATGAAATCTAAATTTCAATTTCGATTTCGATTTTTAGAAGCTAAATTTCGATTTTTTAGAAGCTAAATTTCGATTTCGATTTTTTGAAGCTAAATTTCGATTTTAAAAGAATCTAAATTATTCGATTTTAAAAATCTAAATTATTCGATTTTAAAAGAATCTAATTATTCGATTTCATAAATCAGAAAATCTTTAACCAGAATCGATGTTAATCATAAGAATAAGTGTTACGTAAATAAGATTTTGTTGTCATTGTAAATGTTTCGTTATAATGGGAACACTAAACCGTACATTTTGCTTTTTTGTGTGACCACTAATCATATAAAGTTTTATTGGTATATAGCCAATAGAAACAATGAAAATGTATATTCACTTTACAACAAAAAATTTCAAAAGTTTAAACTTTTGATGGATGTCGCAACATGCTGAAATTCTACTTTCTTTCGCTTCTGTTTTGCATTAATTTTCGTGTTGACATACTTCTTGCAATCCGATTGGCTGGTAAAAGTTTCGCGGCTTCTTAACCAATAAGAATCCTTTTCGGCTTAAATTATGTAAATTCTAGATGTTGTTGTTGTACCGAATTCAGTATAATTACAGGTAGCACGCGTTAGTGTTTAATACTGAACTAATACCTGGTTCTCATTCAGTTAGATATAAAAGAAACGACAGTTACTGCTAAAGTTGTTAAGAATAGAAACCGTACGCTGTAACCGCTGTAACCGGCGCCGAGCGGACGTTCATACGCACAACTGGAGGTCGGCCTTAAAAATTTCAAGGTTCAAAGGAGGAGAGAGACAAATGAAAATATTTTAACAGCTTTTGTTATACTCACCTTTATTTTAATGAAAGTATATAACCTGTTATATACGTATTTTTTTATTGTCTTTTATCATGAGACGAAGTCCATAACGGGAGCATTAGATTCAATAAAAGATCACTGACGACAGATGACCAGATTATAAAAACGAAACGATATAGAAATGTAAACTTGATGGATATTTTTCGGAAACTTTTTATTTCGATTTAGCGAAGTAACAAAGTCCCCCGCTCAAAAACCAAAATGGCGCATACCGATGTGAAAAATATAAACAAAACTTTTTAACAGCGATAATGGTACTCCATTTAGAATTCAAAAATCGATTTTTTTAGAATCTAAATTTCGATTTCGAATTTTAGAAGCTAAATTTCGATTTCGATTTCGAGAAGCTAAATTTCGATTTTTTAGAAGCTAAATTTCGATTTCGATTTCGATTTTTTGAAGCTAAATTTCGATTTAAAAAAATCGAAATTTAGCTTTAAATAATCGAAAATCAAAATTTCGATTTAAATCGAAATTTAGCTTGTTATCCTTTTCCCATAAACTGTCACAATAATGTTTTTATGATACGTCTTGTTTGTCGTCTCTTGATTTTACCTTGTTGCTAGGGAAAATTTGGGGTAAATCTTGAAATTCACTAGTATATAAGCACCACACACCATATTTACTTATTTTCTGTTTAAACAGAGTCAAAAGTTGTCAGTTGCCCCATTTCTAGTATTGTAACTACCGTATTTCCTCTTTTTAGCGCCCCCCTCTTTTAAGCGCCCCCCTCTAATAAGCGCCCCTGTTAATCCAAAAATAATTTTATAAGCGCCCCCCTCTAATAAGCGCCCGGGCGCTTATTAGAGTTACAATGTTAGAGACAAAATCCTAGATAAGCGCCCGGGCGCTTATTAGAAACTAGCCAAAACAGTCAGCCAACTGCTTGTAGATCTTTTCAACGAGACGTGGAAGATGATCCAAACATTCTAATAGACTCCGATTAAGAAGAAGATGACGACATAGATATAGAGTTGGAAAACATTACATGAACCATACCTGATATTTCTTCTGTTTTCTGTACATAGTTTTTATAGAAAATAATAAAAGTGGAAATAAGTATTTATTTTTAACACCTCTTACAATTTTTTGTAGGGGTTTTTTGAAATAATTTTATAAGCGCCCCCCTCTTTTAAGCGCCCCCCTCCAATAAGCGCCCTCCTAATTTTCGAAAAAATTTTATAAGCGCCCGGGCGCTTAATAGAGGAAATACGGTATTTGAAAAGTGCATTTTGTCTTGATTTTACCCCGTCGCTAGGGAAAATTTGGGGTAAATTATGAAATTCACTAGAATGTTTTATCACCACACCTCATATTTACTTATTTTCTGTTAACCAGAGTCAAAAGTTTTCAGTTGCCCCATTTCTAGTATTGTAACTACTTGAAATGTGCCTTTTGTCTTGATTTTACCCCGTTGCTAGGGAAAATTTGGGGTAAACCTTGAAGTAATGTGTAATTTGGTTCCGCTAACTTAATGTTTCTTTGCTCCACCTTAGTTTGAAGTAGTAAAGTATCTGTTTTTTGGAGCTTTTGCCTGTAAATTCTTGTTTTAGCCCTATTTTATGTGTTGTTGCCATGGGGGAGATCCCTGTTGCTATGGATAGTATTAATTGAAAACAAATATTGCTCTTTGTAGTAAATGGTTATTCAAATATACGCTGAAAATATAAAGTCCAAATTATGAAATGTTAAAAAGTTATGACAATATTCTTCAACCTTACTTTCAAGAAAAAATCCAATGTTTTGGTGCCATTAGACATATTATTACAGTTGAAAACTATAGGGAAAATATCTAACAGAATGTCAAGAATTGCCCCAAATTTCCAATACTAAATTTCCTATAACTTCGGAACGGCTTATCGTTGAGAGGTGTATGACCCCTCATTTTTTTTCTCTTGAAAAGATCTATCCAATCAGCATAGTTTCATAGCTTTTTGACAAATTTGATTTTTTGGTCTGGAAATGCTACCTTCAAATATAAATTTTAGAAGTGCAAGGCTTTTTTTTTTTTTTTTTTTTTTTTTTTTTTTTTTTTTTTTTTTTTTTTTTTTTTTTTTCTCTTTTCTTCCCTTTTTCCTTTTTTTCTTTTTTTCCTTTTTTCCTTTTTTCTGAGTGCAACTTTTTAACGAAGATAGATCTTTTATTTGATTAAATGAGACAGCTACTTCTTGCTTCTTCAATTTCTTTTACTACTGCAAGGAATTCTTTCACTTCTCCGACGTTTTCACTTTTAAGATATTCTTCGTATGTTTTGTTGCTTCTCAGCTTTTCTGTTATCTTTTTAGTTTTTTCACAATCCAATTGATGTTCGTTTGAATCTTCTTCTTTTTCACACATAGGGCAGTTGATATCTTTACCATGTAGGTTTTTGTAGTTGACTTTTACCAAATTCATCCTGAGTCTCAGTTCCATCAACTTTTTTACCTCACTTGGTGTTAGTTTGTATAAATACCATTGTTTTCCTTGTTCTTGGACTAGGTATTTCATCTTCCTTTTCTTTATCCTTTCTTGTTCTTTCTGTTGATGTACAACATCGTTTATTTTATTGGATATTTCATGTTTCCATTCATTTTTCGTTACTTTTGTTGCATCAGTTACTTCCAACCCATATGTTGTCTCAATTTCATCTACAACATCACTCCATGAGCCTGGTATTTTGTGATTAATGAACTTTTCCATTACAGCCTTTGCTTGTCTTTTATTACCTGAGTTCAAAATATTGTGGGTAAACATTAATCTTCTTTCATTTATTCGGTGCTGTATGGGCCACAAACCACATTCGCTCAGTAAACCCCAGTAACTTGTGTTTTTCTTTTGTCCTAGTAGCGAGGTCAAACAATCTTTCTGTATTTTTTCGAGTTCGTCAATTTCATTCTTTTTTATACTCCCCCACGTTTCAGTGTTGTGCAGTATGCTAGGGATTGTTATAGCTTCATACATGAGCATTTTTATCATTATTTCCATATCTCCTACCGTGCCATAACTGCTCCATTTTCTAATATTTGCCACAGATAAGATAGCGTTTTTCCTCTTTCCAGCAATACTTTTCGTCTTTTTGCCATTGGCTTGTATTGTGTCACCTAAGTATTTATACTCATCTGTATATTTGATCGTCCCATTTTTTACTTCTAGCTCTTTCTTGTCATCAATCATTTTTCTTGCATCTTGATATTTTCATTATTTGACTTTTATCTGTAGAAAAGGTAAACTTCCTGTAGTTTTCATAATATCTACATCCACCCAATAAGGTTTTCTCAATCAGCTCCTTACTTCCTGCCGTTGCAATGTCGTCAACAAAGACTCTGCTGTCAATGCTCATATCTCCTATATTTGTTGTTAAGTAATCATTATACTTGTTTATCTCATCAGTTGATGCACAGCACCTCAAACAGTCCCCTGTTTTACAATCTCTTGTACTTCAAACGATGGTGTTGTTCCATTAGGAGTTTCCACTATAATGTTAGCTGACTTGTTCATCTGGTATAGCAGATTTATGTCCTTTGCTTTCATTCCTTTCATCCACAGCGTGACTAAACAATCCTTAAGCCAGAGCTTGTCAAAACACTTGACTTGTTTGCAATCAATGCTCCGTAACTCTTAGGTTCATCCTTAATGTATGTATGGATTTGTATTTGGTTAATGTAATGTACCGTCTTCGTGTCTCTAATTACGGACAGCCTTCGTAATTACGGACATCGATCAAAACATAATTCCAACCGTCTGTAAATTAAAACCACGGCGCATCCCGTACTGTCAACCAAACTGTAATAAAACAAACTTCAGAGATAATTAAATTTATTTGAACGCTACAAAATTACCAATAAATATCCCATTTAGAATTTATTTTTCTAAACTTTAAAGATTTAAAATAAACTGCGCTCTCTTGAGAATCATGCATATTAATATGAGCTCCGTGTGTACAATGGTAGCCATATTTACGGATAAAAAATAATAATGGCCACCTCTCCGTCATGAAATATTGACAGGTCGAAAATTTATGTTTAAAAATGAATTGAGGAATGAAAATGATTTTAGATCATGCTTTCAGAAAGTTAATTATCATAAAATAAGTCAAATAAATAAAGTTTTTGTACGTCAATCACAATGGGGGAGGACACTTTTTACTGAGTATTGAAATATAGGCCATTATGATTTTCACAGTCCATTATTCTTCAAGTGTTGCTGCTAATTGCTCTCTATTAGATTGCTCTGTTTCATAAAACATTCTATTCAGTTATACGTGGTGAACTTGGCAAGAACGCATGTCTGTTTTCGTGACAAGAATGTTTGTTTACATTTTGATGTCCGTAATTGCAAAGGCTGTCCGTAATTAGACACGAAGACGGTATTTGCTTTAAACTCTTCTGCGACCCACCAAGAACACGGGTACCGCCTAAAATGTCAAGTAAATCTTTATGATTTTGTTAGGACACAGTTCAGAGGCGGATTTAGATCCACCTATGAAATTAATCTAAAGGAAGGGAAATCATTTGTGATCAATTATGATGATATGAGAGGGTTTATAATATTTTTGAGTACGATTTTTGTTAACACAAAGTAGGCATATCATAAGCATATTTTCAATTACGAGACTTAGCTAAGCATATTGAGGCTTTCTATAAAAAACACAATGCTTATAAAGGATCATTTTATAAATGATGCGAAATATCAGTACTTCATAAAATTTGATTTTGAGTGGTTTTTAGAATCAGTTGTTGTCAAAGAACACCATAGAGACCCTTATTTCTCCCTTTTTTGATAGTACTCTATAAGATCTTCCAGAATCAAGAGGTTATTATTACTTGTAGTTGTGGTTCTGATCACATAGACACTTGAAAACCTTATTAATGCTGATTTTCCTAGTTATATATATTTTTGTTGAAATGACCATGTTCTTGATAAGTGCCCACAAATGTTTTTATAGTTTTTTAAAGACTAGTAGTAGTAATATATGACAAAAATTTCAAGTCTGGATTTAGTGTCTATGGTTGGTTTCCAGGCCTCCAAAGCTAGACCATTGATACGCAAAAATTGAGTTGGTGCAGTTTTTATGGTCAATTTTAGGAACAACGAATAGCCTGAATACCCCTGCTGTTATCATTCTAAGGTCCTCCATGTAGTCAAATGTACAGGATTTAAAGTTTTTAGGATGTTAATTATTTGTTTCTTGTGTGGGAGAAGCCTCAAATATCCTTTTTCGTATTTCTGAATTTTTTGGCATCTTTATGCCGCGATTTATGGGAATTGACTTTCACATATTCTGATAATGTTTCATTACTTTAGGGTCTGTAAAGAAATATCAAAGGTTCAAAATTTAAAGAAAAGCTTACCTCCCAGTCATAGCAATTTTCTGTAGATGGTCCTCAACTTTAACAGCTATAAGTTTTGAACTGTACAAGATATATATTGAGGTGAAATTTGCAGGAGTGTTTCATCTTATATCAGGGTGGCCACGCCTCCTCTAAAGTCCTCTAAAGTCCTATTTTTTTGAAAAATGTCCTCGAAAGTCCTCTATAGTCCTCTAAAAAAACTTCTTTTTTTTTGCTAGAATCTCCACTAAAATCCTATATATATATATTATTTCAGGTAACATAAAAGATGCAATGGAATGTTTTTGATAGTAGCCTATATTTTTGAAGTTTGAGTTTTCTCAGGCCACTCATAATTTGTCATTTAAGGCAGCTACAAACCGTCAAATATTTTTTGTTTTTTGCATCGATGTTGGATGGTTTAAAAATTCTTATACGAAAGCAAAGTTTGAATAAATAAATAATTCAAAAATAAAAAATTTGAATCCTCTATGTTAGTGATGGTTACTGTAGAGAGGTTGGTTGAATGATTGATTGTTATAATCGTTTTCTTCAATGCTCAGTGTTTTAATTTACTTCTTTTTTATAGGACCGTCGATAAAAAATATTCAAATCTCCCCACTTGCTGATAAGTGTGACTCCATGGCTATAATCACGGAAAAATAAAATCATTACTGTCGCAGATATTACCTCAAGAGAACGAAATATTGACATCTTATCATGAAAGTGTAAATCCATTCGATGTGTTCACAATGCTCTAATTGTGGGTCACCTTTCACAAGAAATAAGTCACATTCGAAAGTTAAAGTGCCCGAAATTCTAAAGGCAACTTTAATATTTTCAAAACCAGGAAAATTTATTACCTTCATAAGTTTTGAAACTCCTTTTTGGTTTCTTACCAAAAAAACAAAAAAAAAAACATCGCTATCAATTGTAGGAACTCTAATGTCTAGTGATGATAAGTGATTTCTAAAACCAAAATTCTTAAGACTACGCAAAGGCGGAGAAGTCTTAGAAGATGTATCCAGGCTGCATACCTTCTGAAGATTTTCGTCCATTTCTTTTTAGCGTTTTTACGTCAAACCTCTCCGGAAATAACAACTCCAAAATCCTAATTCAACAACGCTACACACTTGGTAACGAAGCGTATACCCAATCTGTGTTTTGTAAACGAGTTTCTTTTGTTTGAATATCTATACGTACAGTAGTACGCATAGCGAGTGTGTTTTATGGAAAAAGCAGAGACATGCACGGCTCAATTTATCGCATGATAAAAGTTCTTAACTGACTATTATGTTATCTTAGTGATTCAGAAGGCTGCTGGATCTCATAAGGCTGAAGTGGTCCCACAGGCTTACCTTAGTACTTTCGTTGTTTATATTAATGTTAATCTCTATCGCAATTCCAAAGCGAATTTATATGCAATATAATAACGGGAAGATTTCACTACCTGACCTGAAATTAAAAAAATTCGAAAAGAAGCACTGATTTAAAACGAAAGTTGCGCGTTTATTGATGAACACAAAAGAATAAATAAAATTAAGGACTGAAGAATAAAAAAAAATATAAGGATCTTCTTAGGAGAACTGTGCAACGAGCTGATCTAACTGACAGCGAAAAAAGAAATTTACAAAGAAAATGATTATGTGCGAAAAACAATACGCACATTCTCTGAAATGGAAAAGGAAATTGCCTATGAAAAAGGTCGTGTGTGTATACACAAGTACCTCTTGTTTGTCGCGTTTAAACCTACAATCTATATTGCGTGGTAAGGATGTACTCTAGGATGCCAAATAAGCGTTCCCCCTCGATATTTTCTGAAATTTTGCAGCGTCTTTCGTAGTAGTATTGAAATGCTCATTCGTATGAAATGGTCCTTCTCAAATTCATTCCTAGTAGCAGTTATCTTTGCAATGTTAACAGTGTTAAGACAGAAGGATTTCTTCAAAACCAGCTAAAGTGTATGAATAACGAAGGATTTTACGACGTTCTTCTTGAAATTCGAAAATAAGGTTGAAGGACTTTTACAATAACATATTCGTTCCAAAGCGCCCATCTCGAATGAGCACCCCTGTCCGTATAAGCGCCCCTACCTCACAAAATATCAATATCCTAGTGAATTTCATGGTATTCAGTTTCACAACTTTTAAATTATTTTCTAACAACTATAGAGGATGAAAACTACTTGGAAGTAGAAGTTTTCGTAAAAAGAAATAGAGAAATCGGTTTGGTCGTACCAACCAAGCACAAAAACAACAACAAAGATAAAGGATTTGTTAAGATACTTAATACTGATAAAGCGGAAGGTGAATTTATGAAGTTTCCTGATAAGTAAAACAAAAAAGAATAAAAACTATCGAAGAAAAAGTGTTATTCTTTCTTTTCCAAGGTGTTCCCTTCCCTCCTTGCAAATATTGAACTTATTAACCGATTTTCTTGTGAATTTCGAAAATTCGAATAAGCGCCCACCCTAGAACAAAGGGGGCGCGTATTCGAGAGGGGCGCCTATAAAATTATTTTCTTAAAAGTGGGGCGCTTATTCGACCGAATACAGTAAAGTACTCGATTCAAAGCATACTTGAATTGATCAGACATTCCTTTCAAAAGAATTATTTTAAGTTGTCGATCCACATTTCCTGGATATTGTTATAACTTTAGGTTCATCTAAAGATTTCTTGTGCTAAAAGTATTAGTAGCCTTCATCTGAATTGATGTCAACCAACAAACAACAAAGAGGCATCTAGAAATTATCTTTTAACTTACGATGATAAATATTGTTAAGAGTGTTTGTTTTGTTAATTAGAAGCCACGAAAAAGCCCATTTGAAAACTTAAAAGCATTTCCATCCACCAAAAAAAACTGCCAATCTTGCCTGAGCTATTCTTTGAACACTGTTTGCCTTGATCCATCATACTAATATCTAAATATGCAAAAAAAACGAAAAAAAGAGCGTTTTCCCCCAAAAAATACACGTCCTTTATATTTTTACAATTTCTTTTTTCAATACAAGAAAACTTTCACATCCTAAAAAAATCAATACAATACAAATCAACAATCAATACAAATTGCCTTAATGTCTTCTGTTTATTACCTTAAAGAGATAAATTTTCGCGGAGATAAACTTTCGCGGATTTTGGCCATTTCCGCGAAAATATGACTTCGCGGAAAGTTTGGAATGACTTGATCCGCGAAAATATGTCTCCGCGAAATATAAGGTTTTTTTTCTCTATAATACAGATGTTTGAATTTCAAAAAATAGGTATAGACTAGTATCCCGTGTAAAAACTTTTTACTGTTGCATTTCTCAAAACGACGCATCGCTCACACCCGTGTCGAACATTTATAGAAATAAAAAGTTATCATAATCGGCGCTGTGCATACCACTTCTAATTTAGAGAGTGAAATATTTAACTTTTTTTAAACGGTTTTTCCTACATATATTTGACGTAAGGCTACGCAGAGGCGGCACTATTTTTTAATCTAACGTCATTATTAAAATGTCGTAAGATTTCAGTTCATCGTGAAAAGAGAAAGAGGTGATTACGAAACATAAAATGTAGATTTTGACACAGACACAAAAAAAACCTCATGTCACGATGGATGAAGTGGCTGCTGTATTTGTTGGTTAAGATGGCGCATAGCAAAGGGCAATAGGTGGGAATTTTGTTCTTTCAGTCTTTAATGATAATGGGTGGTAAACAAAGCTGCCTTGGCGTGTAGTGAAAAATAAAAACGCCAAAGGAAATATGAATGATAAACGGAATTATACCTGCTAACGTTGCTTCTTTACTCCGATAAGATTCGATAGCATTCGTTATTTCATTAGTCAGTTCTTTACCAAACACCCTTCATATTACAATGTCGAATTTATTTATTCTTTCATAATTAATTTTACCTAAAAAAGAAGATTTCTATTAATCATAAAAACATATTCAGCTACATATACGCACAAACAAAAGCAAACTAAAAGAACGAACGCAAACTTGAAGCAAACATATGGGTAGGAACAGGGAATATTTATTAAAAGATCATGAGTTTAGCTTCAGCCTACCAAACAGTCAAAAAAGAAATAAAAGATATGTTATGAAGAAGAATAAAAACGCCATGTAAATGATATGCGGAATTATACCTGATAATGTTGTTTTTTTTATCCACTAAGATTCGATACCATTCGTTATTTTAATAGTCTGTTCTTTACCAAAACACTCAAGCATTTAGACTTGTTAAATTCTTTCGTAATTATTTTAAACTAAAAAAAGAAGATTTCCATGAGCAATGAAAACCATATCATAATAAACAAAATGCTACACATACACACAAACAAAAAAGGAAAGCAAAATAAAACAAAACACAAACTTGATTTCTTATCCAAATCGGAAAGCAAACATAGAAAAAGTTATTAAATTATCATGAGTATAGTTCCAGCCTACCAAACAGTCAAAAATGAATTAAATGGAAAAAGACGAAAAAAGTCTCAAAACTTACACTTGTTAATTCAATCTTTACGATACGATCTTTCTCCGAAAACGACTAAAACAATAAAATTAAAGATCTTCGTTTTAAAAAAAACTATCTTCGTGTTCGTGAAGTTTTTTGTTTTTGTTTTTACTGCTACAAAATGATCGTTAACCAATTTCGAACGAAAAACATTGCATTGCTCGCGCTTCTCCATTGACGTTTTTCGGCAGATTTTCAGTGCGAAACCAAAAAAGAACCAAACGGAGGAGCATATACTAATCGTGGATGTGCACACAGTACACTCAGTTACTCACTTTCTAAAGATGCCGTATTGAATTTTCCATAGAAACATTTCGTCCCCAGTCTTTTTTCACACTTACCAAGTTAAAAACTGGATGCACAGCGCGTATTAGGATATAGACTAGTATCCCGGGTAAAAACTTTTTACCGAACTTAACTTCGAAAAGGATGGGTCAAAATCGCCTTTCCCGTGAACAATCCCCGTGATGAAAATTTCAATTTAGGAATTGGAAACCGAAAATGTAACCATGTTGTAGAGCTCGAAAAACTGATCAAAAAAATATATGGGATCGTTTCGCTACGACCAACCGTTGCGGAGATATCACTGATCAAAGATTTCGATGACGTCATATCCGCAGTGTCAAATAAAATGTGACCGTCCAGGGGATTTTGATAACAAACGATAAAACGTTAGAAAACGTTAAAAACGTTTTTTATTTTTGGAAAAACGTTTTTTTAAAAACGAAAAAACGTTTTAACGTTTTTTGAAAAACGTTTTTAACGTTTTTTAAAAACGTTTTTAACGTTTTTAAAAACGTTTTTTTAAAAACGTAAAAAAACGTTTTTAAAAAACGATTTTGGAAACGGAATGTTTAGACCTACTGCGCGGGCAAACTACGTGGAGAGCCATGCACAACCTCGATCCCAGGGCTGGGATCGAGGTTGGAGCCATGCATTCTATCGCAAAATAACATTTAAACGTTTTATCATTAAAAATGTTTTTATTGTTAAAAACAATGCCTCATAATAAAGAGCTAAAGAGCTCTTGCTTCGGCTGCTATTTAGCAAGGAAGACGGAACTATAGCCCGGTTTTCACATCGTTCACTGTCGTCGCACGTATAAGCGAACTAATTTTTGATTTAGATTTGAGTTGAGTTGAATAAAGTAGAAATTGGCCTTTAGTTGAAATTTTCGGGAGGTTTTAACTTCAGCAAGTCATAGCTGCCGTTGATTGGGCGAATCAAATCATATGACAGCCAATCGCCCCAGAACCTGAAAACGTTATCAAAATAAAGTCCATAAATATAACTAAAAAAGTTACCAAGCAATTTGATTAACAGTGCATCTTAATTTTGTGAAAGTGAAATGTTTCTCAAAACAGAGAAAATAAGGTTTATCCAGATCTGTTTCTATAAAAATTAGCCGTTTTCAACTACTTTCACCTTCACCGAGTGAAAATACATCTTTACGAAAATAAACATAAAACTTTTCCCCGAGGATTTACTAAAATAGCAATTCTATCAAATTTGTTCTATTATGGAATCAATAGAATTATAGCGGACGGTTTCTATTTGTGGAAACTTTGAAAACAGCTGTTGTTTCTTTAATCTTTAAATGAATGAGAACCAGGTAATCAATGTATTGTAATATACTAACATGTGTTACCTGCAAATGCATATTTAAAAAAGTACACACTTGAAGAACATTGATTGACGTCATTAAAATAAATCGAAACAAAAGAACGCACCTTGTTCATTAAAAATCAAAATAAAATCAAAGTATTATTAAGTAAAGATTAAAATAATAACGAACTTTCCAAAAATGGCGCATACGAATGTGATTATAAACAAACCGCTGGACACTTCTTCAAACAAAACTTGTTTACGTTTGCAGAGAAATGCAACGATACCAAAATCCGCTGGGCGGTTTAAGTTGAAAATGTTTTTTTGTAAAAAAATGGATTAATGTAAAAACGTTTTTTATAAAAACATTTTTAAAAAAACATATCAAAAACGTTTAAACGTTTTTAAAAAACGTTTTTAAAAAACGATCTCTACAGATATGAAGATCTTCTCAGTACTACCACGCTCTCTCAGAACACCACGCTTCTCGTGGAACGAAGCGGAACGGAAAACTAACAGAAGATTTACCGTTTCGGTAATCGCTGGGTTCATAAACTGCTGATTAAACCCGTTTCTTTTCCGAGTAGCTCCGATTGAAGGTCGCATGTCTCAGAAAAATAAAAAAACATAAATACTTTGAAACATAATTCGTATCACACTTTAGGCATTCTTGTTATTATTATTATTGTTAGTATCAATAAAATTTAAACAGGTTTCCTAGGTAGCATAAAAGTTATTATTCAAAGTTTATCTGTATCGCGGAGGCAAAACAAGTAATCTTTTTTAACTAAAAAACGTTTTTTAACGTTTTTTTACGTAAAAAACGTTTTTTAACGAAAAAACGTTTTTAACAAAAAACGTTTTTAACGTTTTTGCTTTCGAATTTTGTAACGTTTTATCGTTTCCATAAAAACGTTTTTACTTTTTCATAAAAACGTTTTTTAACGTTTTTTAACGTTTTCTTCCATTGTTTAATTATCGTTTTTAACGTTTTTTGAAAAACGTTTTATGGTTTGTTATCAAAATCCCCTGGACAGTCACAAATTTAAGCCCAAATGATGCGTCACCCCATCACCCGTATCGCTGACCCCAAAAAACGTCAGTTATCCCTATTGGTTCTTGAGATATTTCCCCAAAAACGTCGTGTTCGATTGGGGATGCAATGCAATGATTCCCCGGGATCATAAAAAACTGACGTCAAATGATGCCACGTGCTTTTGGAATGATCGTGAAAAAAGTGTCTCGCTTCTACGTGGTTTTACGCGCACATAAGAGGACGATGACCGTAAAAATTAAACAAATATATCACTCTCTAAAATAAAAGTGGTATGCACAACGCGGATTATTATAATAAGACTAGTATCCCGGGTAAAACCATTTTTCCGAACTTAACTTCGAAAACATTAGGTTAAATCAACCATTCCCGTGTACGTACCCCGTGACGAAAAAATAAATCATAGAATCGCAACTCATAAGTGTACCTATGTTGTAGAGCTCGAAAAACTGATCAAAAAAGTGTATGGGATCGTTTCGCTACGACCAAACGTTGCAGAGATATCGTCGATCAAAGATTTTGATGACGTCATATCCGCAGTACCAAATAAAATTTAGGCCCAAACGATGCGTCTACCTATCACCCGTATCGCGGACCCCAAAAAACGTCAGTTATCCCTATTGGTTCGCGAGATATTTCTCCAAAAACGTCGCGTTCGATTGGGGATGCAATGCAATGATTCCCCGTGTGATCATAAAAAACTGACGTCAAACGATGCCACGTGCTTTTGGATTGATCGTGAAAAAAGTGTCTTTCGACTCTACGTGGTTTTACGCGCACATAAGAGGACGATGACCGTAAAAATTAAACAAATATATCACTCTCTAAAATAAAAGTGGTATGCACAACGCGAATTAGTATAGCGCGATAATGAACGGGGCGATTAGTTTAACACTGTATTTAACACTGTATTTTAGTTTTTCATTACCTTTGTTTGTGTATAATACAATTAGTAAGTAAGTAAGTAAGTAAGTAAGTAACGGGAGTTTTTAGTCCTTGGGCTTCCATCCGTAATGGTTGGTTCTTCCGCCCGCCGACTTGCAACTATTAGTTGACTTACCGCCAGAGATACGTATAGCATTGCTCTAACTTGCCCGAAGGCCAGTGTGCAGTCAGTCGATGGCTCCTAATGGGCTGACACGCTGCTTTTAAAGCGCATCGGAGTGGTGTATTGAGATACGCCATGACTGGACTCGAACACGGGTCGCAGCGGTCGCACTCAAAGGTACTAACCACTACACCATCGCTGACAAAAAACTTACTACTGCCATTGATGCCATTGATACTGCCATCCGCGAAAATTAGTCCACGCGAATTATTTGAAGTTGGGCCATCCGCGAAAATATGTCCACTCGAAAATTTATCTCGTTAGGTATGCATTTATTCTGATATTATGAAAATTTTTATCACAGATAAAATAAGCTTTTTTTGTGTTGTTCGTCAATTAAATCCACGCCAAATTTAGCATTTTTGTGTTGTTCGTCAAATTAAATCCACGCCAAATATAGTTTATTTGTCCATCCTCGCCACATTTTATGAAATTTGTCATTCGCCAAATTAAGTGCGTGTCAAATTTTATACACTTAAGGTATATCCCAATGCTGGCCTTTGTACTTTGAATTGTTATTCTTAAAACAACTATATCGTCATGTGACCAGCTTGTAGCAGCACTTTTCTGTTTTTTGTTACTTGTTGCCGATACATTAAAATGTATGTAACCACCTGTTATGCAAAAGAACGATATTGTATTAGTATTATAATTTTGCATATGTTATGCAAAATTTTGTATATATGTAAATATTCTGTAGATTTATGTAAATATTCTGTGGTTTTAACATCTGCTAGAAAGCTGTGCTTACCATAACACTTTATCAGAACAATTCAAGAGAACTGCTTTTGGATTTCTTTTGCAAAACATGGAAGGAAACCCCTTCTGCTTGTTTTGTGGTGTGTCGTATCATTATTTGAAAGGAGTTGGAACAATTATGCCTTAAGTTTTTCACCCTAGCTTCATTACTTGTGATGAAATTTTTCTTTCCATTCAGAGAATTGGAATAATTTGTTGCAGTTTGAACAAAACAGCTTCAAACACTCTACCAACTTTTTTACATTCTCCAAACAGATTGCACACATCATATCTGTCAGTAAAATTATAGGCCACTCTTTTTAGAAAAAAAACAGGCAGCATTGATTCTGCAGATTATTGAGGAATTGGGTCGTTTGGCAGCTTTTTCTTTCATATTCTGCATGTTTTTGAAGGTTATCTTCATGTGAATCATCGGCCATGATGGATTTTAGAGTTCCTCAAAAATATTTGATTTTCTTCAAATCAAAAAAATACTGGACAATGATTCCAGCTCTAATACTTAGAGGGAGGGTTCTAGCAAATGTGTAAATGATAGGTTTTACTGTGAAAATTTTAGAAAAGGTGTATTTCAACTTCAAAGTTGGAGCTTTTTTGACAATAAAGTTTGCTGATACTTTCCCGCGAAAAACAAAGTTCTCGTCAGAAAATCGCAAAACTTTTCCTTAACCATAATCCTTGGTTTCCTCCCGTTCAGTTGTATTGCATTACATTCCAGTATACGCAGTATTTTCCCCAATTTAGACGAAAAATTTGGGCTTGGTGTGAGGACTTCGAGAGCTTGCCTCTTCGTATTTTTGCGAGATTTATCTGACGCATGCACATTTTCGAATGTTTTCCTATGTCCGCCTTGCACTGCAGAGTGAACGAACGTGCGTCCTGTAAGAAATTTCAGTGTTTGACGACAGCCGAACACATTCTTTTGTTTGTAATTTTGACGACAATATCTGATCTTTCCAAAATAGTTCCGTTCTGCTTAGCTCACATAAAAGCGTACACGTACGTTGCGCCGTTTTGAAACGGAAAGAAAGCAAATTCAGTCAGTTATTGAATACTACGATGTAACAGCAACACGAAAGGTTGGAAGACTACGCTTCCTCGCTCGCTTACACTCGCTGCAGGAGTAACAACAGGTTTTATGAAAAGCAGTTTAAAGTAAAGAGTAAGTGTACCGTATTCCCTCTAATTGGCGCCCCTCTCCCATAAGCGCCCCCATCTAGTCAAAAATATTTTTTGTCAGAAAGCCAAAATTCAAAACCGGTTGAAATGTTTTCGTTGCTTTCGTAATCCAAAAACAATCTTCTATTCTTAAATAAGCTGAAACAACTGTGTAGATTATTTGCTGAAAACAGAGTCAAAGTCATTATCTGTTTCCAAATTGATGGAAAGAATAAAAAAGCTTTTTTAATCAACACAGTTTATTTATACTTCAACACGCTTAAGAATATAAGCACTGAAAATGAAATAATCGAAAACTTTTGCTTAGTTTTTTAAAGATTTGTCGTTCACTAAAAGGGTGTAAGACCAAAAACAATACCTAGACAAGTGGCCAATCCTCTATGATATTGGATGATATCATGGTTCGTACACTCTCATAAAATCCACATTTGCAATTTTGGAAATCCCAACTATGAAGTAAAATAAACACACAACCCATTCAAATATCAGAGGTGAAAGCATAATTTGATGGATCAGTTTAACCAGGGACATATCCCTGGTTTAACGTGAAATTTCGGACTATTAAGTTTTAAATATATTTGGTTTGTAGTTACTTTTGAAATGATGCTACCGTTTTATGCCATATAGCTTATGTATATTGATTGATTTCCTTGATCAATCGTACTACACGTTTTTTTTTTTATTAGAACACCTTAATTTTGGCTGAGCCTGAATGTGCTTATTTTTTCAGTAAATTTGAGCCTCAGATGTTCTTATTGACGTTCTTAATACGAAATATCTGAAGAAAAAAATTGCGCCTTTATAATAGATTCGATATTTTAACACACGTATCGGAAAATACAAGGTGCTTTTCAGCGACGAAGATGAGGACTTCGTCGGAGTAGAAGAGTTTGATGGTGTAGAAGTGGTGTTGCTGTAGGAACTTTAAAACCTTTTGTACGCATTTCTCCGATTACTTTGAAAACGTAAAAATATTTTATCTTTTAAATGATTTATGTCTCAATTCCATGTACTAATTTTTTAGCTTCGAGGCTGGGCATGTTCTTACGATGTTCTTAATTTTTTGCCGAATTTCAGCCTAAATGTTCTTATAAACTGGGTTCTAATAAAAAAAAACCGTGTAATATAAGTCAAAAGATTTGTCACAATTAAAAGTATTTAATTTTGATTTTCAATTAAAATGTTTCTGATGCCTTTTTATAAATTTCAGTGATTTACGACATGTCTTTGTTAGTAATTTTGATGATACATTTAATCTTGCCAAAATAAATCCACTCAACAATGAATGTTGGATGAGATTTTATACGTTCCATCCAACACATTTCATGCATGCGGGTTTATTAAATCAAAGATGGTGCCATGTGGAAGATTCTCCCTAAAATGATGGATTTTCCTTTAGTGTTTACAAATGAGGATATCGAAGCTGCCATAATTATTTCAATTGATGACTTGCATTTAGAAAGTTAACAAATATTGGGAGATCTTATGGAAGCACAAACAAATCTGCTACAGTATTAGGTTTTTGCTTAACGTCATATCACAATGTACAATATGAAATTGCTGACATACAAACGTAAAGAAAGAATCTGATGATGGAACCTGGTGTTTCGAAATAATATTATTCAATAAAATTACATCGTTGGTTTATACCTGGATTCAAATTGTTTGGCCACAATGTTTCTACCTAGTACAAAGTACAAACGTAAATAATCAAAAACTTTTTTTCCAAACACTTATTTCTATCACAGCTTTCTGATCATTAAACCTGACAGTACTTTTGCCAAAGCATGTCGAGCTTCTAAAGCGAAAGCATATGCATAGTTTTGGGTCTATATAATTGGTTCATAAAGTGTAACTACTGGTCTGTAAAATACACACTGGTCATGCGACCTTTAAAACAATTACCATAATGTCTCCCGATGATTGATATGCTGTTAAGTGCCAAGTTTTAAATCCAGTAGAGTTGGTTTTGAGAAAGTATCTGCGGAACAAAAGTAAATTGAAAAATATGGTATGCATAATGTAAATACTGGTCTGTAAAATACACACAAGTCACATGACCTTTTATGTGCCAAATTTAAGTCAATTGTGTATGAGAAAATATTAGCCAAGTACGTAAAAATGTAAGGGTTTTGTTAAAAACGACGGGGTAAGTATCTATACATAAACCACACCGTGTTATTTTATTTGCCCATGAAAATAGCTGAAACATCTATAGTATAATGGGTTGATATAAATAAATAGAGTAAGTAAATGAGATTTAAAAGTAACATTAAAAAAGTGTGTTTTATTTAAATATCTAAGAAATTATAGATTAGCTTTATCCCCGGATTTTGAGAAACTTTGTTTGCTTTTAACCAGTCTGTGCACACGAAGAATATAGCCCCCTGGACTATTACGAATATGAATTCACCCGAAATCCACTTTAGACTTCTGAATCGAGAAAATTTATTGCGCGAATTTTTTTGCAAATTGGAAAGTATCTGACAATAAAGTTATAGTGGAGTCATAGTAGCAAAAAAACCACCCGAACCCAGAAAAAATTCGAGACAAGCTGAAATTTGGTCCAGACCTCCTCCAACACGTGTAGAGTCACCAAAAAAAAGGCCCCTAAAAATCCGGCCTGGGAACATGCTCAAATCCATAATGGCTGATTTGGTTTTTTTTTACGAAAAACTCTAAAAATTGTTCTTTTCATAAACAGGCATACATGATCTCGATTGATAGGAAAATTGATCTAGAACTAATTTTAAGACACGAGGAAGGTTTGAATATGACCAGGAAAGCGTAAAAACAAATTTATACGAAAGAAGTATGTAATCTTTCTGTTTAAACACTCTATATTTAAAACAAAAAATGAATGAAAAGGTTAAAAATCATTCTAAATCATATCATCTGAAACAAAACAAAACAAAATCATCCGATTAGGGGGTAATCACCAACACTGACACGACTTGTATTTTTCCATTGCAAAAGTCTGTAGTGGATGATTTAAATAATTAATTTCAACCTGGAAGCGATTTGTTACACCTCAAACAAATCAAATGCATTTCCATCATCTGTTTCACATTCTTCATCTCGCTCGTCTAAACCATCCACGCACTCATCCACTTTGGATACAATCTAAATTGATTTAGATCTTCCCAAGTGCTCAGTATCTTTAGTTGAGATCTCGTTATAACCATCGAATACAATGTGAGCTGAACCATAATGATTCCTTACGTATTCAACATAGCTGTTTACAATGTCCTTGAACTTTGAACATTTTTGCCATCTCACTCTATGCATAAGGGTCCCACCATCTAACACAATAAACAAGATTTCAGTGGAAGATCTTCATTTACAGTTGCCAATTCTGCTGTCAACAAAGCATTTCGAAGATTGGGTTTATCTGGTTTCCTCATTAAGCCAACATGAAACAGAGAAGGAGGATATGGTGTCATTTCGTATTCAAAATACTTTTCTACATCTTCTTTGCATTGAGCAAGTGCAGTAAGCCTGGTAAAGAGAATACTAGGGTCGATAGATTCATTCTTGTCTCCGATCCTAATATTATTTGCCAGTGTATCCAGTGATTGAAATTGATCTTTTCTTTGGATCTTTGCGGAAGCCATTGTTTCTCCGTTTAACTTTTCATGAATTGCCTTTCCAAGTTGTTCAGCCTGATCGCAATTAATTTTATCTTTCCCAGTGACTGATGTTAAATCTGTTGTAAGGGAGTGAAGATTGCTATCATGGTATTCAAAATGATTTCTCTCAGATAGCCATTCAAAAAACTTTTGGTAATCCTCTGTATCTTCTTTTCGTCTTGACTCTGATACATCGATGTGCTGTTCACTTTTATTTTTAGCCAGACCAGTCAAGTCCATCATGGCATCATGTACAGAAGCACTTATGTTCATGGTTGATGTCCACATGTTTCGGACACTTTCCGTTATCCCCCTTCCTCTTGTCAAGCCACCGTTGTTTTCATTGAACGCATCAATGTTTGTTCGATAGTCAAATCACTCCATAGTCCACTCCAGTGCCGATTTGATCTTTTTACCGCATGATGGCAATCTACTTCAAACTGCTGATACAACCATGGCCATTCTTTTTCTAGGAGGTGCATCTTCTGGACATACAATCTGGCACTCTTTGCATAGTTAATATGGCCAGAGGCAGCAAAGAGATTCAACATATCGGCTGTTGCTTGTAGATGCAACTTCCAATTTGAGGTACGCTCAGCATAGATGAAGGTCTTTAACATACCAATATACTTTGTATATCCAGAGCTTTGCTGTTCTAGACTGTGTTTCTAGCTTCGTCTTTACTTCAGCAAAAGTTTTTCTCAATTCTTTAAATGGTTGTGAGAGGAAAAAAGATTCAAATCCTTTTTGTGTGCATAATTTCAGAGTATTTTCTAATTCGGATGTTATGGAATCTTTCATTGAATTTTCATTGAACACTTTTTCGAGAAGGAGTGAATTAAGCGCTGCATCAGCGAGGAAATGGGCCTTCAAAGCTCTTGACACTGCTTTTCCTGAAGTGATATGGACAACGGTGTTTTCGGAATATACTGTTTCAAACATTTCAGCCAAACCAGATCCTTTCATTAAGGAACCAATACTACCAATGAAGCTCATCATCGTATGAAACCCTCCAAGTCGGCAGACAATAATGTCAAGTTTTGATTCTTCTATATTCCAGTTGCTTTAAGCCAAAGCGGTTGATCAAATGTAATTGAAGGTACCAAGAGTCCAAGTTTCATCCGCATCTGATAGATTTTCTGATGATGACGAAGTTGGTTGTGAAAGATCTTCATTACATAAACAGCAATGACTTGAGTCCAATGATGACATCTTATGTTGAACTTAAAAAACAATACTCACTTGTTCTTATTCATTAATTTATTTACAGTAAACACTCTCTAACTCGAACACTCAAGGGATCGAAAAAAACGTTCGCTTTATGGAAAGTTCGAATTGTGGAGGTTCATTTGCATAGAAATTACAGGTGAAGGGACCATGAAATTTGTTCGAATTAGAGAGAGTTCGAATTATAGAGCTTCGACTGTAATCTCACTTTCGCTCGAAAATCTAATAACATACTAAATATTCTGCAAGAGAGCTCCAACGTCCTTGTTCTAGAACATTCTTTACTAGAAAATTCCTATTTAAATATTATAAAAAGGTCCTATTGTACATAATTTTCTAAAATATACAACATAAGCACTTTTTATCTATTGTTCTATAAACAGAATAAGAGTATTCTGTAACCTCCGCGAATGTTCTTTATGATTCTTTTCACAAAACCGCAAATCCGCCATTATGGATTTGAGCTTGTTCCCGGGCCGGATTTTAGGGGCCTTTTTTTTGGTGACTCTACACGTGTTGGAGGAGGTCTGAACCAAATTTCAGCTTGTCTCGAATTTTTTCTGGGTAAATATGCACGGTGACTCTACTATTACATGTATTAAGTATTTTCAATGCATATATAATACGCGAAAAATTAAAAACATTCATAAATCACCTTAAAGCCATGTATCATCATTTTAAATGGATCAGTTTCAATGGATATAAAAAACTGATAAAAAACTGATCCAACACAGGTGTTTAGACTTATCCAACAAACGTACCTTATCGGGGATAATTTCGTCGACGAAAATTTACATCGGGGAAAATTTTTTCGTCTGGGACAATTTTACTAATACTTTCTTATAAATTTTACTTTTCAAGCTTATTGTCGGGGAAAATTTCCGTCACGGAGCAAAAATTTCGTCACTTTTCCCCGACGAAATTATCCCCGATAAGGTACGTTTGTTGGATAAGTCTAAACACCTAAAGCTTTTTTCACATGCACGTAAAATTTTACGTAAGCTCTTACGACTAGGACAATGTTCATTCATTCTCTTCTTAAGCTTATTTCACATGCACGTAATTTTTCAACGTAAGCCTTACGTAAATTACGTGGTTCAGTCATTCTCTTACGCTTACGTAAAATCTGACGTACATGTGACGCTTCTTTTCCTTACGTCAAGTTTTTACATAAGCCTTTACGACGTCCCGTAAGAGCCTTACGACGATTTCCTTGCGATGAAAAAATTTTGATCGCAAGGGACTGCCCGTAAGCCGTCCGTAAGACCAGGAAGAGAAAAAGAAGAAAGAATATTGCGCAATAGCATTCGAATGACGTTTTTCGAATATAAAACGTTCGAAAATTACATTCCGAAGCTATTTTTGTTTTTTTAAGAAAAACAAGCTCATTCAAATTCAAGATGGTGGCTGACGAAGAGCTTTCGATAGCTGTTGAACAATTTGACGTTCTCTATGACAAAAGTCATCCAGACTTCCATAGAAAGGATATCAAGAACAACGCCTTCTACCCCTTTCTTTTGCTTTTTGTCGACGTCGACGACGTCTTCTCAAAATTATGATTGCTACTGCAAGCATGTGATGTTTGTTTAGTGCTGCCATCTTTGAAAATGATTTCAAAAAAAATTCTCTTGCTGCTTATTGTTTACGTATGAATGAATGAAACTTTCGTACATGTGACCGTCGCATCTCTCAACCTGCTTTACGTAGTTTTTACGTAAGCCTAATACGTAGTTTTCAACGTAAACGTAACGTAAGACGTTACGTAAAAAAATTACGTGCATGTGAAATAAGCTTTAAGAAAAAGTTTTCGCAAGGTCTTACGGACGTTCATAAGCCCTTACGACGATTTCCTAAAAAACAAAAAAAATTTTTTTTAAGAAAATCGTCGTAAGCCTCCGTAAGCCTCAAGAAGAAAAAAACGTTCGAAAAAATTAGATCGAGCGTTCGAAATGACGTCTTTTGTTCGAAATTACATCATTTTTTCCTAATGATCTATTTCCAAACGTTCCAAAAGTATATTGTATTTTTTATTGCAACAAATTTTAGTGCATGTGAATGAAAATATAGGTCAAGGCATTTTTTCGTGGTAAGAACTTACGAAAAAAAGTTAGTTTGGTGTTACGACAAAAACTACGTGCATGTGAAAAAAGCTTTAAAAAAACATTTTAAAATGAGAACAGAAGAGAAAGTGGCTTAGCTGTTGTTGCTATATATCTTTCGTTAAAAAAAGGAAAGAAAACGCAAAAAAGTTAAACGGCTGATTTGGGTCAAACCTTGGTTATCTAGACGCAACATGTTAGGAGTGGATAAAACGCTTTTAAGAGAATTTCAGAACGAAAATAGAGACGAATACAAAAAATTTCTGAGAATGTCTTTTGATGAGCTTCTAACTTTAATATTGCCAAACATTCAAAAACATAGATAATGACATAGATAATGTTTTTATTAAATGTTGAGAGCTTTTATTTCTTGCATCCCTATCTCGATACAAAGTAGAAGAAACTTCCCATAAAAAAAATTCTTCTTTCCACATATTAATGAATTCTTCCGTGCTTTTGTGCCGCTTCAGTTTTGATGCCCAGTTTTATTATCCAAATTCGTAAATATCCAAAAAAAATTAAAACTATGTTAGCTGTTTTGCCTCACTATATTTTTATTTAATTCGGTATACATATTTGCGTGAACGCGCTTGCTCTCCCTGTTCTTTTATTTAAAACAATAAACTAAACTAAGGAAACAATAGAGAAAATTATGAATAAAAGTTGAACATTTTCAGACGCTTTCAATTTAAACTGAAACAGATGAAAATCAAGCTTTAGTGTATACATTATAAAAATTTGACTGATCCATTCCGATCCATTTAAATGGATAATGTATTCCAAGCTTAACACAAATATCTTATACTAAAATCTATAACAAATTAAGACGATATAAAGGAAACTTAAATGGAAACTTGTTGGCCCAAAACTTCCATCTCTTATCTAAACAACTTAAAGATATTAAATTTGAGTGGAATTAAAAAGTTCATATCTTCTCTTTAGCTTCATTATAGAAAAGATTGGTAAATACCTAAACGTGTTCTTACTATAACCTTATTATGATTAACAGTCAATAGTGTCCAATTTTAGTTCAATATTTTCGTAAATACAAATTCTTTCGTGTGTTTAAGATATTCCTATGTTCTCAGCAAATCTAGTATGCGTAAATTATCACTATTCCGTTCTGCATGCATCAGTGCTGTCAATCCTTCGTTATCCTTTGCATTGACGTCACATTTGTTTTTCAATAACAAACGCACGCAGCAAACATGGCCATTCCGTGCCGCATGCATCAGTGCTGTCAAACCTTCGTTATCCTTTGCATTGGCGTCACATTTGTTTTCCAATAAATTAGGTATGCACAAACAACTTTCATTCCGTGCCGCATGCATCAGTGCTGTCAAACCATTGTTATCCTTTGCATTGACGTCACATTTGTTTTCCAATAAATAAGGTACGCAAAAATAACTGTCATTCCGTGCCGCATGCATCACTGCTGTCAAACCTTTGTTATCTATCGCATTGACATCACAATTGCTTTCCAATAAAAGACGTACGCACGAATCACCTTTACTCTGTGCCGCATGCATCAGTGCTGTCAAACCTTCGTTATCCGTTGCATTGACGTCACTTTTGTTTTCCAATAAATAAGGTACACAAAAATAACTGTCATTCCGTGCCGCATGCATCAGTGCTGTCAAACCTTTGTTATCCGTTGCATTGACGTCACTTTTGTTTTCCAATAAATAAGGTACACAAAAATAACTGTCATTCCGTGCCGCATGCATCACTGCTGTCAAACCTTTGTTATCCATCGCATTGACATCACAATTGCTTTCTAATAAAAGACGTACGCACAAATCACCTTTACTCTGTGCCGCATGCATCAGTGCTGTCAAACCTTCGTTATCCGTTGCATTGACGTCACTTTTGTTTTCCAATAAATAAGGTACACAAAAATAACTGTCATTCCGTGCCGCATGCATCAGTGCTGTCAAACCTTCGTTATCCGTTGCATTGACGTCACTTTTGTTTTGCAATAAAAGACGTACGCACGAATCACCTTTACTCTGTGCCGCATGCATCAGTGCTGTCAAACCTTCGTTATCCGTTGCATTGACGTCACTTTTCTTTCTCAATAGGTAATATAGACAATTAAAACTGTTATTCTGTGCAGCATGTATCAGTGCAGTCAAACCTTTGTTATCCTTAGAGTTAACGTCACTTGTTGTTTTCAATAAATCACGTAGGCAGTTATCGCTGTCATTCCGTGCCGCGTGCATCAGTGCTGTCAAACCTTTGTTATCCATTGCATTGACATCACAATTGCTTTCCAATAAAAGGCGTATGCACGAATCACTTTTACTCTGTGCTACATGCATCAGTGCTGTCAAACCTTCGTTATCCGTTGCATTGACGTCACAATTGCTTTCCAATAAAAGGCGTATGCACGAATCACTTTTACTCTGTGCTGCATGCATCAGTGCTGTCAGACCTTCGTTATCTTTTGCATTGACGTCACTTTTGTTTTGCAATAAAGGAAGCAGGCAACCAGAACTGTTACTCTGTGCTGCATGCATCAGTGCTGTCAGACCTTCGTTATCCTTTGCATTGACGTCACTTTTGTTTCGCAATAAAGGAAGCAGGCAACCAAAACTGTTACTCTGTGCTGCATGCATCAGTGCTGTCAAACCTTCGTTATCCTTTGCATTGACGTCTCTTTTGTTTTCCAAAAAGTAATATATCCAATAACTGTTGCCAATTTTTGCTGCTTTCATCAGTGCGGTCAAACCTGTGTTACGTTTGCCTAAGAGAAAGATCGAATTAAAGAAAACGATGGGCATAAATGTTTACAAATCATCTTTGCTGCGACAAGATTTAAAGTCATTATAAACATCAAACAAACTGAAACTGTCGTAAGGAACAATTATGCATTAAAGCTTAAAGGGTGATTGCTACTGAATGTTAGTTATCCTAAGGATTGCCTATCAGAAAGTAGCTACCTCGGAGATGCATATGTGAAGACGTTTTCTTGTAAATTACACGCCAAATATGTAATTAACCATACTTATGATAACCATAAAAGAACTACCTTGTTGTGTTACCATAACTGATGTTTTTTGACACCTTGTCAATGATATCTTTGCTTTTATTATTACCGGAGCTTTCAAAATATTTTAAAGTAGTGGTCCTGAGAACAAGAAAAATGATATTTGCTAAGTTAGTTATATTCTGAACTTCATAAACCTTCCATTAACAATGACAGATTAATCGGTATGAAAGTGTAGAAAGATTACATAAGTTAGATAATCTTTGAAATGGCAATATTGACATTCGATCATAATTGATCACAACAAATCACTCACTGTTTCTGTGATTAAAATCAGGAGTGGGTCAACGCAAAGAAATCACTTTGAAATACCTGAAATGACAGATCCCTTTCCAACTTCCACTTGTGACAACTTTAGTGCATCAGCCACAAATGCTGTACTAAATTTGTGCTACTCCGGGAAAGTTATACTTCAAGTTAAGGTTTGAGGAAATAATGGTGCAATGTAGCATGCTACATACTACGAAGTTACACCAGAGCTTGCTACATTGCATCCCAGTTAACACACGACGTCAATACAACGTTGTTTTATGGTCGTTCTAACGTTCAACGTCAGGAAAACGTCGGGGTTGGTTCAAAAAACCCACTTAAAATCATTTATTTACTTAGAGCCAATTGTGACGTTCAAGATTAAGAAAGATTAAGAAAGAAACGAAAAACGATGGTTCGTGAACTGTACACTGCAAACAAAGTTTAAAATGATGTTTTAAAAAGCAAGCAAATATTATATTGCATTTGTTCTTTCACTTTGTCATTGTGTTCTTTTCCATCTTAATTACTCGAAATTAAGTTGGTGATTTTGATATTAATCAAATACATTGCAACATGTCAAGGCGGTGAGTGTAGTGGTTATCACTCTCAGAATTCATGCGAGAGGTCTGAGTTCGATTCCCGCTGGTGACTTTTCGTTTGTTGTCATTACCTTTCGTCGTCAATTTGACCGTGATACCACGTCAATAAAACGTTGTTTTTGGTCTTTTGACCCTTGCACAACGTTCGTACAACATTATTTTTGGGTTTTCTTAATCGTCGTTTTGACGTCAAAATCCGACGTTGTTTTGCTGTTTCCATTTCGAACATTAAACGACCGTCATGCGACGATGGAATACGACGTCGAAACAACGTTGAAACAACGTCTTTGTGCTTACTAGGATTGTAGCGTTCGTTTTGCCAAAATATAGACAGCATTGCAGCTTTCGATTTATTTTGATGAGAGAGGACAGAAGAAGAAGCTAGTTAGCTTTAACCCTTTTGGAAATACTGGAGGACAATAAAAATTGCTTCAGAGCTAGGGGTAAAACCCGTAAATGGAAAAGAAGAAGATAACAGCAATGTCTTTTTAACGAACTTGTGAAGAAATTAAGGTGAGAAAACACGCAAGGATGCAATGAAATGATGCGAATGAGTTACCAATTGTGCTAATTGACTTAAAGGAAATTGAGAGAGGTATCAGCCCCAATGGAGTTCCAAAAAGACAGGAATAAGCCAATAAGCCAATATGCCGGGCTTCAAAAATATAATCTTAGACTCGAGATTTTTTTTAATTGTTAAATCGGGTTCCATACAATGAAATGTGGTCCTTCTCTTCTCTTCTCTAAATTCAATATTAAAATGAAAGTATGTAAGAATATGAATGTATATACAAATAAAAAAGCACTAAAGGGCGGTGACTGAGCCGATATAAGAGTAATAATTGCGATTAAATTATTTTCAATATTACATTATAGGCAAGCCTTTGAGATGACGTTTATAGTAAGAGGCTAGAACAAAGCGAGGAAGATCAACAAATAAATTGCAGAGGTATCTAACATAAATTATGTATAGCTGTATAGATTAAAGACTTTCACAATTGTATTGACCTCCACACTATTAAATCTTTTGCAACCATATGATTTAAAATAGATCAAACTTGTTTAAAACTGAAAACATCGTCTATTTATGATCAAATTTGCAAAAGTGACTGACAGATTTAACATCAGGACCTTCCAATTGTCCTTTGTGCAAACCTTCCAAATTTTGCCAGTAATGTGTATTTGCAAACATATTTAAGTAAACATTACATGAAATTGTTCATAACTTCGATTAGTAGGAGCAGGAGAAACTTGGGATTTCAAAGATTTTAATCCATGACAGTTAACAGGATTACAAGAAGTTAAAAATCATATTGTATATAACTTAAATCAACTTAACATACAATATGAAAATCCATTTCTTCTAAACCTGCCAGTGGCCGATCCAGAGGTAAGTTGCAACTTGTGTAGGAGAGTGTTAGCAATTCAAACATAAAAGAAAAATATTCTAATAATCCTAATGGTAATATAAATTGAATTGACAAATTATGTTAAGGCAGTTCTCCAGAAGTTGCGCCTACTCTCTAGATCCGCCACTTACTGCATATTACCACTTGGATCTTTCCATGGAATTTATAAATAACACCAATGTGCACGAAAAGACAAATGACACAGAAAAACTTTGTTGAAAAACAATGTTCTTTTCAAACATGATATACTGTGTCCTAAAACATATTACACTCCACACTATTTGACGTTAGGAAATGAAAATGGAAAACGAGTGTGGTAACTCCTCCGGTTTGGTCTAGGTCTGTATTGGTTGATAAACTTAGCTTCGTGTGTTTAACACTAATTTAACACTAATCAGTCCCACACAGTGATAAGTTGACCGAGCATTGTACAGTGACTAATAATTTGATACAGTCGGGAATTCACCAAATTACTCCTTTCTTTAAATTAGTAAACTTAATGTTAATCTAAACCACTTTTCAATTCACTTTGACGTTTCAAATCCAGAAAAACATTTTTTATTAGACATAATCGTTCGCCAATATCTTGCACGTGATGTTTATAATTCGGTTTAAATCAATATGTAGACAGTTTGGGTCAATTCATTAACAAGTGAAGTAACTTGTGCTTTCTATGACCATGACAATTTCACTTGTTTACTTTTTTTCAATATCTTCAACTTTCAGTGTAATATTTATTAAATGAAATGATCCAGTTTCATGCATTTATTGATAAGACGTATTCACCAGTAATGTTGATACTACATACATTCCTGTTGTGATATTGAAAGTTTTTTTCAATAATATTCTTTTTCAAGAATTTTTCCCCAGAGTCACCTTAACATCAATATTTCATATAAAAGGAATGTTCTCATAATAATATTTCGGTGGCAATAGTAGGTAAAGACAGAAAAGAAGTCTTAAAATTCTTCTTCAAAGATTCTCGAAGCTACAACTTCCTCAAAACATAAACGTTTCATGTGCTCCGTATGACTATTTTACGAACTTGATAATAAAAATTTTAAAGATTGAATTGGGTAGTTTTTTCCAAAGTACAAAAAAGTTAATGTTTCTATGCATTAATATTGAAAGTGGCCTTTTTGTATTATATTTACCATAGAGTTTTGGGTCTGTTTTTAACTGTTCTGAATAAACAAACAATTCGAAATCCGAACGGACTTTCTGAAAACGGCAAAAATGTAATGAAGAATAATGAAGAATAATGAAAAACGCCGATTCCAATAATCATTTCGATCTATAGATCGGCTGAGTAATAAACTAAAACCCATTGGGTATGATCACACGATTTTGTGACGTCATTTCCATATTTTCCTGCTATTTCATAGTATTGTGTGTCCAAGTGACTGCTACATTGAAAACTTCAATCACGTTGAAAGATGTTCATTCTTTTAGTATCCATAGTTTCAATGAAGTCACAACGCCGTCCCCAAAAATCTAGTATCTCAGGTGAATAATTTTTACGGTCTTCAATTTCAAAATTGGTGTATCAAATCACGTGCAAATCAGAAAATGTATTGGATCCATTCCTGTCCATTATATGGATCGTTTCTGTCATTCTCATTCCACAACAAGAGGTCTACTATCAAAATATGGCTTTCAGTCATCTGTTGCACCACAACTACAATCATCAACATCAAGTGCATGGAAGACTACTCTTCAAATGTTTTCCTTTAAGCATTCTTGCGCTTCGCATGTGAAGTGGGCTACCCCAAACGTTTACTCACAGACGAAGGTAGACAATTGGTCAAGGCCTTTGAAACCGTCCATTTCGACTGCAGAGACTGTTTACCGAAAGCAACGTGGAATTCAACACATGCCTAGTTGATGGACACAACATGAACGGCTTGGTGGAAAGAAAGATTCAAGAAGTGCAAAAGTCAATCTCCAAATCTGTTGCAAACCAACGACTTTCGGTCCTTCAATGGGAAACATTCGGGTCCAGAGCTGCAAACACTATCAATGACTTGCCACTGGGGATCAGTGGATATGATGGGAACCTTCAAGGACTCAACATCATCACGCCAAATTGACTGAGGTTAGGTTGAAACAACGAAAGAAGCCCTGTTGGTAGCTTAACAACTGACAACGCCAGCAATATCACCAGTAAACGAATCTTCAAAAAGGAGATGTTGTGCTCTTCACGAAAACAGACACATCTATCTGCGCAACCTTCCAATTTGGAATCGTAGATTCAATGGAAGTTGGAAGAGAAAGTGTTGTTCGAAAAGCAAACGTACGATATCGAAACGCAAATGAGAAGCACAGATCCCACGACGTATCGTTCTGTCAGAAGCTTGGTTGCCATTCATCAATTGGATTAAACAAGTTTAATGAAGGACTTGTACAAAGCTAATATTGCGAACTGTTGAGCTTTTTCACATGCGAGGGGGAATGTTGGGTAAAACACATTTCGAAAAACACCGATAAATTATCTTTCATTATTTTTTATCACTGTGTATTACGTAGTACAGTGTGTTTCATAATGTTGGAAACGAAAATTTTAAAGCTGTTTTTTTAAATTAATATACTGAATTTCAAAATAATTGTTACATCGATGGAAAGATATATTCAAGTTCTTTCAGATACTATATTGTTGTAAAAAATGAAAAAAGTGGATTTTGAAAAAATAAGGGAAATGTCTTGGAAAATGTAATTAAACTTTTAATGGTTGATTAACACGTAGTTTTATTACATCGTGCTTATTGTTTCAAAGCACTGAATCCATTGAAATTTTTTATTAATCTTATCTTTTCGCTGAGAACCCAAAATTGATATTTAAAAACACAAAAGTTAAACGTTTTTCGTGAACATACAGCTTAATTTGTTTATTGTTATCCAAATTGCTGTCACTTTTTCAAAAAGTTTTCTTGTCATTCACATCTAAATCGAACATTAAAAATTTAATTAAATTTTTCCAAGACATTTTCCTTTTTGTTTCCAAAAACGACTTTTTCATTTTTCATAAAATTATACTAGCCGAAAGAACTTGAAAATGACTTTCCATCGATGTAAAAGTTATTTTGAAATTCGGTATATTCATTTAAAAAAACAGCCTTAAAATTTCCGTTTCCGACATTATGAAACACACTGTACAGTGTGTCCCAGAGAATTTCGGTCTGACATTTTAACAGCCTATAACTTGTCACACATATATCAGATTTCGACGATTTTTACATCATTCGATAGGATTTTATTCAAGGAATTTCGGAATATATATTTTGTTTAATTTAAACACTAGAGATAATAAAAGGCCGATTGCAGGACACACACGCGCACGCACACACACGCACACACACACACGCGCACGCACACACAAAATGTCTCAGCACCCCACCCCTTCTGCGCATGCGTCGAAAAATGATGACGTCAGCATTATCATCGAAAAATGATGACGTCAGCATTATCGTCGAAAAGTGTTGACGTCAGCACTATCGTCGAAAACCGTCGAAAAATGTTGACGTCAGCACTATCGTCGAAAAGTGCTGACGTCAGCACTATCATCGAAGTCATCAATCAAACCCCTTCTGCGCATGCGTCGAAAAGTATTGACGTCAGCAGTTTCATCGGTTGAATTCCCCTCCTCGTAAAAATTCATCAAATGAGTCAGGGAAATCCCCTGACTCAGTTCTGTCCACTCGTAAAAAATTTCCAAGTTGAAAAAGTCTAAAGGATGTTGAGTAACAAAACAGTTCGAGAATTGAGAAGCCAAGCAAAAGAGCGTGGCTTTAAAGGGTACTATAAGCTTAGGAAGGCTGACCTCATCAATTTATTAGATGCTCCAGTAAGACCACCTAGGAGAGCTGGAGTAAGGAAACCTCTTAGACAAGTCACTATACATAGATACATGAAGCCTGAATACATGGATATTTTTGGGCTTCAAGAGATGATGAAGAACCGATCAGTTGTAAAATCTAAACTCAACGAATGGTATGACTGGCTTGTGAGTTATGTACCAAAGTCAATTAAAGAGCCTATACAGAACGCTTTCTCTAAAGCAAAAAGTGATATTTTAAAGTTGTACAACAATACAAAGGAAAAGCTTGGGTTAAAAAGTATGGTTGAAGAACAGGCGATGGAAGACACCAACAACACAAGTATGAGTGATGATTTTATACCTATGAAGCATAAGCATGCACTACATAAAACTTTCCGAAGCTTTCGTATAGCTGGTATAGCAAAAGCTGATGTTGATGGATACTTCACACTAGTGAGAGCAAATGTGGAGAAATTAATGGAAGAGCAGGTTGAGGACATGGGGTCTGCTAAAGTACAACTTTCTCTATGGATCATGTGGAAGAAGCGAGTGAAGCTTTTAATTCAACTTGAAGATGATGATCTAGAAGGAGAAGATGTTACAAAAGGAGATAAATATGGATATATAAGGATAGACAAAGTTTTTAACAGCTTGATGATGAGAGTGTTCCAAGGTAGTGACATGAAAGAGATATTGGATGAGATGTTTGCATATATCAAAACCCAAGTAGAGCATCCTGCATTACCACAAAGCGGCTTCACCATCGATCACATCATGCACCTGGACGTAGACTTTCACAAGCTGCAGCTGATGAGAGGATCTTCATACATCGAACTACCATCCTGGATAGCGTCGAAAAAGGCAATCATCAACCCTAAAAACGATGATGAAGAATGCTTCAAGTGGGCTGTAATAGCAGCACTACATCATGAAGAGATCACTAGTCATTCAGAACGCATTTCAAAGCTACGGAAGTATGAGAATAAGTACAACTGGGATGGTTTGGAATTTCCTGTAGCAATAGACAAGATAGGAAAGTTCGAGAAGAATAATCCTAACATTGGGGTGAACGTACTATATATCGAAGAAAAGTCTACAAAGAGGAGGATCAACACCACACGAGAATCTAATCGTAACATAAGCGCAAAGAAGCAAGTCAATCTGTTGATGGTATGTGATGGAGAGAAAAATCACTATACAGCCATCAAGAATCTGTCAAGGTTGTTGGGTCAAGAAAACACAAATCATCAACATGCACAGCACTTTTGCATCAACTGTCTAAATGGTTTTCAGAATGTAGAGTCACGAGACAAGCACTATATCTACTGCTCTGGCAATGAACAAGTTAGAGTGGAGATGCCTGGAGAGAAGGAAAAATGGCTGTATTATAACAATGGAGAGATGCAGTTCAGAGTACCTTTTGCTATCTATGCAGATTTCGAGAGTCTTTTAGTACCTATGAAGGAAGATGGGAGAGAGAAGAACACAAAAACACTATCGAAGCATATACCTTCAGGATGGTGTACGTACAGCAAGTTTGCGTATGGAGATGTGCAAGATCCTCTAAAAGTATACAGAGGTGAAGATTGTGTAAAGAAGTTTGTGGATCATCTGGAAGATGAAGTTAAGCGGTTGTATGCGACATTTCCAGAGCAATCGATGATAGAACTGACGGATGTTCAGAAGCGTGATCATTGGGATGCAGAAACTTGTCACATATGTATGCTGCCATTTTCAGATCCTCAAAATCGCAAAGTCAGAGATCACTGTCACTATACAGGTTTATATCGAGGTGCCGCACATAACAATTGCAACCTAAGATACAAGATCCTACATCATATCCCTATCATCTTTCACAACTTAAGTGGCTATGATGCACACCTCTTCATTAGAGAACTGGGGGAAAAGTACAACATGGAAGATATAGGATGCATCGCGGAAAATAGGGAAAAGTATATATCCTTCCATGTCAAAATAGCAATACCACTTGCTGGTGTTTTCAACTCTGATGGTGCACAAGTGTACAAGAAGATCGAGCTGAGATTCATTGACAGCTGTAGATTCATGGCATCAAGTTTGGATAAATTGTCCTCTAATCTTAGCGATGAGCAGTGTAGAAATCTTCGATGGTTTTACAAGGAAGATAGCATCTTTCAGTTGATGCGCCGCAAAGGTGTATATCCATATGAGTATATGGATAGTTGGGAAAACCTTGCTGAGAGAGAGCTACCTCCAAAAGAAGCCTTTTACAGCAAGCTGAACATGTGTGGTATAAGTGACACAGACTACGAACATGCACAACAGGTGTGGAGAAGAGTGTCTCCAAAAGGAGACGTGACAACACTTGGAGATTACCACGATGTGTACTTGGCAACGGACGTTCTACTGCTAGCAGATGTGTTTGAAACGTTTCGGGATACATGCTTGCATCACTACCAATTGGATCCACTCCATTTCTACACAGCACCCGGTTTGGCGTGGAAAGCAGCCTTGAAGTATACCCGAATAGAGTTAGAACTGCTCACAGACATAGACATGCTGTTAATGTTCGAGAGAGGTATACGAGGAGGTATAACACAAGCTGTACATCGCTATGTAAAAGCAAACAATAAGTATATGGATGATCAATATGATCCGAAGGAGGAATCTTCATATGTAATGTACCTTGACGCAAACAACCTTTACGGTTGGGCTATGGCATCAGACTTGCCAACACATGGATTTAGATGGGTAAAAAATGTTGAGAAGTTCACACCTGAAGGTATTGCGAAGTTAGTTAAGAAGAATGAGTATGGCTATCTGCTGGAGGTGGATATCGAGTATCCAAAGAGGCTACATGATGCTCATAATAGTTTACCATTTCTACCTGAGAGAATGACGCTTGCAAAGGTGGAAAAACTCGTACCAAATCTCCACAACAAGCATGAGTATGTCATAGATATAAGAGCGCTACATCAAGCGTTGACTCATGGCTTAGTTCTGAAGAAAGTCCACCGAGTCATCAGGTATCATCAGGTTGCCTGGCTCAAGCCTTACATAAACTTAAACACAAGACTGAGAAAAGAATCAAAGAACGACTTCGAAAAAGACTTTTTCAAGCTTATGAACAATAGCGTGTTTGGTAAGACGATGGAGAATATACGGAACCATCGCAATATGAAGTTAGTTACGAGCGAAAAGAAGTATAAGGGGTACGTCATGAAACCTAACTTTAAAAGTGGAGTTCGCTTTAGCGCAAACTTGATGGGTGTGGAGATGGGTAAGACAAGTATCAAGATGATGAAGCCTGTATACATAGGTCAGGCTATACTTGATATGAGTAAGATGTTAATGTATGAATTCCACTATGACTACATGCAGCCGAAATATGGCAGTAAGCTGCAACTCTGCTATATGGACACTGACAGCTTCGTGTACCACATCAAGACGGAAGATTTCTATCGAGATATAGCTGAAGATGTAGAAAAGAGATTTGACACGAGTAATTATTCAGAGAAAGACAGATTATACACATTAAAGAATGAGAAGGTTATTGGTCTGATGAAGGACGAACTTGGTGGTAAGATCATGACGGAGTTTGTGGCTTTACGAGCTAAACTCTATGCATACAAGACGCTAGAGAAGGAAGACAAGCGATGCAAAGGCATGAAAAAGTGTGTGGTTAAAAAATCCATTACATTCGAAGATTATAAGAAGTGTCTAGAAGATGGAGGAAATCTATATAGAGAAATGGTAGTGCTTCAAAATAAGAAACATCAAATGTATACACAAAAAGTGAACAAGATTGCTTTGAACAGAGACGATGATAAACGCATCATACAGACAGATTTGATCACAACGCGTGCTTGAGGATTCATAAATTCATAAGATTCATGCTGAATAGTGAGTAATTCATGAGAAGTTTTTTCTCATGATCTCATGACGCAAATGAGGTGAAATTGTACGCTTGAGTGATTTTAAGCTGAATTTTTCCGAGAGACACCACAAGCAGACATTGAAGTGTAAATGAATGGTATAAAACTTAAGAGCGGAATAATTTGAAATTGTGGTGAACAGGCGACAGAGTCTGCCGGAAAGGGAAGGTCTAGTGGAGCGGCTAGATTGGAACTGGATGGTGCCGTCCGCTCCCGGTATTCACCACAAAATGTGCCAAAAGTTGTCGGGAAAAACTGTGACTAAATGTAATACACTCGAGCAGAACATGAACGGCCATTACGTGCGTAGTAGTCGGAGCTCGTAAGTAGTCACACACAAATAGTCTAAGATCTAGGGGTAGAGCTCAGAGCTGGTGGATTCGAGAAGCCAGGGTGGAGTGCCGGTTAGATCGAAGACAATGAATTAAAAACCCTCTAGGGTATCGCAACAACAACATCATCATCAACAACAAAAACCCTAGGGGGTTCTCCTAAGGGAGTTTTGTTTTCGTTTCATGTAGCTCATCACCGCCACATGAAAGAAAATGTACGAAGTAATACTACTCATCTGTTTCTGCGTTCCGACAGGACTTTGGATGTTTGTTTTCTGGAAGTGTCGTCATATAATAAATCTAGTCATGAATATCGATGGATCTATTGACGTAGTTGGTACTCCAGCAGAAGCGCAGAAAAGAGCAGAACTTATACGTGCTGTACAAAGTGGTCAACATCTTGGCGGTAAAAAACCTTGGACAGTTGAAAGAGTGAATAAGTTGCAAGACAAGACCATCGAAAAGCTATACAAAACATACACGGAGGGGAATGAGTTCCAGCAAGAAACGCCTGATTTCAACGCTCTGATATCTAATTTGGTAGGTGTGAGAGATGTTTCAAAGATGATGAAGGAGATCAACGGAAATCCACTCATCACTAATTCCATCACGAGTTATATGGCGGCATCTATGCCTGGCGTTTCACCTATGGATGTGATAGGGTCTACTATCTACTCAAATTGTAAAACTTTTCTCGGTCCTTTGGCGCTGTTTGCGATCATTTTTAGCAATCTTGATTGGATTAAGTACGCAAAAATCGCTGAAGAGCGTCAAATAAATGAGCGAAGACGAGAAGAAGATAGTAAAATTGAAGGACCCTGGGAGAGTCGCGAGCGGGAAGAAGCTAGCAGAGTGGAACCGAAAGAATAAAAAGAACTTAGAAGTACCTACGCAAGTACCTACACAAGTACCTAATCAAGTACCTAATCAAGTACCTACGCAAGTACCTACACAAGTACCTACTAAGACGTATATGATTGGAGGAGCTGGTGGTGCCATAGCTGTTTTAGCTGTGGGGTTGTTAGTCTGCTACTTCTACACACGATCTTCTACTAAGCCTTCCGCTGACACTGGCTCAAAGGTGCAAGCACAAAAACAAGATCATTTTTGCTTAATATAAATGGAGAAAGAATTCATGGATAGCATGTGGCAGGCGGCACGTTTACTAGGCTACACCAGCTTGTACGCGTACGCTGGAAAAAAATTCTTCAGTGTAGGAGCTCCATCCGCAAAGCTAGATTTAGCTGATGTGGGAAAGCTTGGACTATACCTTGAGATGGCAATTTTGTCAGATGATTACGCACTCAAGCAAGGGTGGTACAAGGATAAAATTTCGGTTTAGATAAATGGTTAGCATCTTAATAGGAGGGGCAGTAAGTGCAGCACTATTCACGTTTGGCAACTACGCAGAGAGGGCTCTCTCTGGTGATGAGGAAGCAGCAGCAGATCGAGAAGAACGTGCTATGGCAGCCGAAAAAACGAGACAAGCACAAATGGAATGGGATCGAGAGCGCGCGACACGCCTTGACTTTATCAACAACAGACTTCGACAAGAAAATAACGCCTCTGCGTACATCTCTGATCTTGATCGAGGTATGCACGAGTACTACGAGGCAACACAACAGCGTCTCCCACCTTTACTCCCTAGGCCTGAATTAACGGATTTTTATAACCCTTCTGAAGCTCAAAAGACTGGTGAATTGGTAGCGATCGCTGGAACTCTAGGTATTGTTGGATTTCTGCTCTACCGTATGTAATAAATGACTGAAACGTTGCGTGACATCTACTACAAACCAGAGAATCTGTGGAAAGGGAAGAAAGCCATTAAAGAGCTTCAGAAGGCTGGATTCACTAGGAAACAAGTTTTGGAGTGGCTAACTCGTCAAGCCTTATGGCAGATACATCTACCAAGGCCTAAGCACATCGACTATCCTCACTTTTACGTGACCAAGGTGAACAAGATCCACCAGGCCGATCTTTTGTATCTTCCTCATGACAAAGTCTATCAGAATACGTACAAGTACGCTTTGAATGTGATCGATATTGCTTCAGGGTATAAAGCGAGTAGACCTCTGAGAACGAAGAAGGCGAGCGACGTTGCAGAGATGTTTGCTGACATTTACAAAAAGGGTCCACTAAAGTGGCCTGAGAAGCTCTATGTAGATAACGGATCAGAGTTCAAGTCGGAAACAGCCAAGGTCTTCCAGAAGCACGATGTCGAGGTGGTGAGAACTACAACAAAGCATAACCACAGAAAGCAAGCCTTTGTGGAAAACTTTAACAAACTCCTCGCGGAGAAACTTTTCCCTATACAAGATGCGCAGGAGTTGGAAGATCCACAGAAAAACAGTACCACTTGGGTAAAACACTACCAGAACAGTGTGAGTCAACTGAACAACAATGTTCTTGCCAGAACCGGGATGAAACCCTCAAAGGCGATTAAACTGGAGGAAGTTCCGTTAAAAGTTGGGTTTTACCCGAAGGAAGAAACTTTACCTGAAGCGGGATTATACCGCTATTTGCTAGCGCCGGGTGAGGAACATGACGGTATAAAACGACGCGCAACAGACAACAACTGGAGTCGGGAAACGTATCGGGTCGATAAGATACTGCAATACCAAGGTCAGCGTGTTTTGTACTACCTAGAAGATGGGCCGGAGAGATCTTTTGTACGTGAAGAACTTATGCTTATTCCTGAGGATACGGAGGTACCTCCAGAATACGTCAAAAAGTGGTAGTCTCATAAATATTTCGAGGTTAGGTCCTTTGTTGCATATAATAAAGATGTTACGTTTTGGGCAAATCGAAGTTTCAAGGAAGGACTTTAACTCTAATGTAGAACTTACCGATATTTACACTATTGACATGTCAAAGATCACTATAGCGGAACCTATTGTAGTAAACAAGAACGACACGAGGTACTACATCGGCTATGAGAAGGAAGCGAGTACCAGCGGGCAACAAAGTTGCAAAATTGTTCCTCTCTTGATCAAGACCCCAAAGAATTGCCACTCTTCAGGGGTATCGAGGTATAACGAGACATCTGCCTGGAAGATGGGATTCAACGTATTGGATGATAAAGCTTGGTGTGATGCCTACAACGCGATTGCTGATCGTGTGCAAGAGCTTATCTTCAATACCTTGACAGGTACTGTGATAAGTACTACAGGCTGGATCAACCCAAAGCTCATCTCCTGGGATGGTGACATCAAAACAAAGTTTAATGATGATTCACCACCATTTAACCAATCCTGCAAGGCCACTGGTGTGTTGAAGATCGGAAGTGTGTACACACAGACCCATCACAACCACTACCTCCAAGTCCATCTGAAAGAGTGCAAGTACCATGAAACAGATATGCGTGAGAGCCTTCTCAGTGATGACGATGAGTAGAGACTTCAAAGTTAATGTTGTAACTTTGAAGAAAATGGCAACACTGAAACAACTAAGGCTGAAAGCGAAAGAAGAAGGTCTTCGAGGCTATTCTACGATGAACAAAAATGAACTTAATGAACTCTTGAGTGGTGGAATAAGGTACAAGCGGAACCAGCGCTCTATAGGAGTGCAGACAGAGTTCCCCGAGTGTCACGAATGTGCACTGAATAGACTTTTTTGTAATCTCTCGAAAAAAGCGTTTGTCAAAAGACAAATTTATACATCTCCAGCAGGTGAGGAGACTGATGTTGAAACCGGAGAGATCGTAGGCTATGAGGTTGACTGTACCAGGCATTACTTCAAGTAAATGTCTCCCACTTGACGTCCATACGTGTGCAAGTTGGAAGTTGTTTCTATAAGAAAGATGACCTTATCTTTATTCAACGGATTATCACCATTGAAGTACTTTTTGATGGACAAAACCAACCATTCATTCACAGAGCAAAATTTGGTAAGTTCTTAGGGTTGAAGCACATAGATACATCTGTTCCAGATACTATGAAGCGTGAGCAACTCACTAGAGCAGAACTTGAAGAGGGGTCCAACGTTGGGACCCCTTGGGAGGTCGCGAAACCCCCACGATGTGTTCCTTTCCTTAGAGCTCGCTCTCTGCATTTCAATGCGTAGTGACAAACCTACTGCGACTTTAGCCCGAAACTGGTTGCTAAAGAATTATCCCGAGAGGTTTTAACAAGATTATCCAAGAAAAGCAAAATGCCATTGAGGAAGCTGAAGCAGCTCTTGCTTTACTCAACGATGACCTTGTAGAGCGTTATCAATGATCGATAAACTCCTGCAAAGACATGTTCCTCACGCAGAAGACCTGCGCAAGGATAATGTTCTTCTGATTGTACGCAAGCACTCTACATCTGAAGATGATGAACATTACAACCTGCCTTACTACATCGCACGGATACAGAGACGTACAATCACAAGTAAGAGACGATGGTTACTCAACCAGTTTCCGAGCAGTGAGGAGATCGTTGTCATCGATAATCCTAACGGTATACACGCGTTTAATAGATTCGAAGAGGACGGGCATGTGGAACGTTTCCAGTGTCATTTCAGATTGATCGACTTAACTCGTGATGATCTATATGACTTGGGTGTCCCTGCCCTTGAAATTGAAGAGGGGTCCCAACGGTTGGGACCCCTTGGCAGATGTCGTTTTGTAGCTTTACCAAGCTATAAAACATAAGGAGGGGTGCCTCATACATCACATAGCAGGTGCACTCGGGGTATCTGAACTGCTCACGAGCTTTTTTGCGATTTCTTCGCGACCTTCTTTCCTTCCACGTTCCAAAAGCTCTTGCTTCTGATGTTCGTAAAGCTGTTTGATCACCTTCCTTGATCGTTTTCGCAGCTCTTGCTTCTGATGTTCGTAAAGCTGTTTCTCCTCCATAATTCGAGTAAACTCAGGATGATCGATGGTACCGTCTTCGTAGACTTTTGATATTAGCACACGCAGACTGTCTAGAACGGTCTGCGCAGCGAATGCGATATCATGATTTTTCTGTCTTTTTACATCGAAAATAGAGGCACATTTTTGAATACCGCTCATTATTAGACCCACCACGAGAGCTGTCACACACAGCGCGATGCTCATCGAAGTATCCATTTCTGATACCAAGCATGCAATCTCACCACCAGAGAGTACAACATTCACCGCGATCAGAAAGTAACATGCATATTTCGCAACTGCTGAGTAGTGTGAAAATTTGCGCTCTAAAGATGTTCGACTTTCTAGTTCCCGAGATAGGTATGCTTCCGTCTCCTTCACCGCTTGAATTCTATAGTTTTTTGCGTATCCATTCTCTGGGTCTGGTAAAACAGGATATAGCTTCTCCGTAGTCACGTCGTACATTGCCATCTGTTTATTTGAAGACGACGAGCATATTGATAGCTTGTAAATCAACTTTCCTGCCTTGATCGTCGGTGACGTAAAAATTCAACGTTCGCGTTGAGGACCTCAATTTGTTGGTGAACATAGGACGTTCATAGTGATACGACATGATGTCGCCATACTCGTATTCTGGCTTCTGAAGTCTAAAAATGTGTACGATTTTCGTAATTGCACCGTTTAACAGAATATAGCTGTTTTCGAATTCCTCACAGTACAGCCGTATAGACTTGAACGTACAGAAGTTTGGCACCGATCTATATTCACCTTGAGTATACTTCTTATCTAATCCTAAAAGTTCCCCTAAGTTTTCACTTATTGAGACGTAATACCCTTTTTGTACTGATAAGTGAAGCTTACCATCCTCTCTTGGATCGAGATTTGCGCATCCAAGTGATCTTGCATTTATTCTTGAACGAATACTCTTTGACGTATATAATCCAGGTGGAAAGTCTATATGCAGGGGGAACCTTGAATCGACGGGGTCTTTTTTTGATACTTGATCAATGGTAAATCTAGCGTGTTGAACTAGGTTGACCACCCCACGTATAACACTGCTTCTTTTATCGCAATCTCCGTGCCTTCTTTTAACTCTGTTGGTAACTTGGTTTCTCCAAGATGGGTGACATTTACATACATTTATTATAAGAGAAATGAACTACGACAAGGTGCGGTATATACCAAAATTCGGGCAACCCAGTACACTCTTAGCTGCTAAGGAACTCTGGGAGCAAAGGATCGTTGTGGATCAACAAGGGAGCTTTTTCATCGCTAAGTTTCGCGATATTTTCTCATTTCCGTTTGTACCCATGGAAAATGACAGATGGCTCGATATCGACATGTACCCAGGACAGTTATCTTTTGCTACCTGGTTAGCTACGACTGGTTGCGGCATATCAACGCAACATCTACACCATAAGAACCCTATGATTGCGAGCATCTACCGCTTTCACGTCTATTTTCAGATACGTCTGATCTTGAAGCAACTTGAAATTCCTCTACCAAGTGAACTAAGCTTCAACCCGCGAGATAACAAATACAATTCAAGTGCGTTCAAGACGCTCTCTGCAGAGTTTGACATACCAGCTGACAAGTTCTTCTGGCGATACCCTGCTCGCATGCGGAGAATTGGCAAGAGTTGGGAATTCTACGTTCAAAATGATGTTAATGCTGGGTTAAGTAGAGCTGGTATACAACGCTTGTCGCAGAGTACGCGGATGTACGCACGAATGCTTTTAGAAAGTCAGGCGAGTGCACGTTCCGTTATAGCGGGTGACACTGGACGTGCCTTGGATGCTCAAAAGATCTTCATGACCGCAGTAGAGCAAGCGATCCGGAAAGACACCTCTTTAGCGGAAGAGATTGGTAAGTTCCAGAAAGCCTTAAGTTACGCTAGATCGGAACCTGATTTTGGCGTTGCCCTCGGTACATACCTAATACCCAGCGATTTAAAGCTTGGGAATCTCGACAACATCTCTGATTTTTCGACAAAGCTTACCGTTGCGACTCACATCGGTAAACTACCACCACCACCTAAACAACACTCTTTGGGAGATTTCAGGGTCGCAGAATGGCTTCCTCCGATCCTCCAACATCTTCCGTTAAGCGAGCTCAAACGTTTGTTAAGCAAGCTCAAACGTCTTCCGCTGCTAAGCAGCATGAAGAAGAAAAGCAAGCTCTCATGTGGGTAGGTGTCGGTTTAATTGCGGTTCTTTTGTATTTCAAACCATAGCCAGTTGCCTATCAGACCAACCCCCAAAACTACGACTAGCCATGCGTTGCTTGCTAGAGCTATGACACCTTTCTTCAGAAAGTTTAAGAGCCAGCTTACAACACTTCCAATGATCCCCGGCAATGCAGCTCCAAGTTTGCTTGCAAGTTTTCCGAGAAGGCGTCCAAGTGCTTCGAGCTGCTTCTTCACCCATTGCTGCACACCAGCTCTTCCAGAAGCAGCAGGAGGACTTCCTGGAGGAGCACCACCACCACCTGTGAGAGAGGTTGCTATCGTTGATATTACCAGCGAAAACGCTGTTAAGATTGAAACGATTGTGATGCCTTGCTCTCGAAAGAGGATGCGAAGTTTCTCCCCTAGTGTTCTATCCTTGTCGAGGACTTTGAATACCGTCTCTTTGATGCGCGACCACTGGCTAGACAACTCCTTGCGGTTACCACTGAGCACCTCTAGTCGAGATGCACGCTCCGCTTTCAAATTGGAGAGTCGTCGCTTAATCTTCTTGTATTTCAGGTTCATTGTTTCACCTAGTTTACGTTCTTCTTTTGCTATTTGACTATCGAGTTCGCCTAATTTTGCTAAGTTGTTCTCCAGCTCCCCACGTATTCGTTTTAGTGCATCGTCTAAGCCTCTAAGTTCACGCAAATTAAATTCAATCCCTTGCTCGCGTAAGAACTCCCCCACCTCTAACGTTTTTTGGGTGCCTTGCTCGAGCATTTCACCCAATACCTCCCTCGCATTTGAGATGTTGTCGAGGACTTGACTGTTATCCAAGCTATCCATTTCAATATTTTCTAGTTTTCGCTAGTTTACGTCTTCCCTTATGCATCCACTCTGGTGTACTATCAACACCTAACTGGGTTTTTATAGCATCCTCACCACCTAGGATTCCTTTAATAGTATCTCGAGCGTAAAATCCTCCCTTTTTTTTCGTTATTGGTGCCATTCATCATTTTTAAAAATTCAACTTTTGCGACACCTGGTGTATTGGTTGAAGTTACTCGAAACCGATCCAAAGCTAAATTAGGATCTCCTTTTATACCGAGATGGTGTATAAATCTTCTCTAGTCTGTCTTTTAATTTCTGTTTCCTGTGCACTTAATCTGCTTGGTATTTCAGAAGAATCGCCTGTGTCAGATATAAGCGGTGTAGTGTCAGATGTAAACGATGTATCTTCAAATTTACCGTAAGGTGTTTTATAATCAAGTGGATCCATTTCTCTTATAATAAACATGTATGGTATTGGAAACCCTCATAAGGAATATATGACTCGCTTTGCCTTCAACGTAAGTAAGTAAGTAAGTAAGTAAGTAACGGGAATTTTTAGTCCTTGGGCTTCCATCCGTAACGGTTGGTTCTTCCGCCCGCCGACTTGCAACTATTAGTTGACTTACCGCCAGAGATACGTATAGCATTGCTCTAACTTGCCCGAAGGCCAGTGTGCAGTCAGTCGATGGCTCCTAATGGGCTGACACGCTGCTTTTAAAGCGCATCGGAGTGGTGTATTGAGATACGACATGACTGGACTCGAACACGGGTCGCAGCGGCCGCACTCAAAGGTACTAACCACCACGCCATCGCTGCACCGCGTCAGCATGTCAAGATCTTGCATACACCAAGTAATATTGATCAGAATCAATGTCTAGATGTGAGGGTGCCGAATCTAGGTGCTAATGATGTCATTCTACCAGAATCGCTCAAGCTCACGTTTGATATCAAACTCAACTCCACCGATACAGGACGCTACATCGTCAACAACTTGGGAAAGGCTTTGATCGAACAGTTGACTATCAGTTACGAAGGAAACATCATCCAAGACATTCAAGATGCGGATGTGATGGAAATTTACAAGGACAGATGGCTACCTGAGGAAATGCAAGTGGAACGTATCCAACAGGGAATAGATCCGGAGGGTGATGTGAACAAGCTCAGAGTCACACCGGATTTAACGAGTACTTCAACAAGTAAGTCCGCCCTGGCAGCTGTCTATGGTAACCGTTTTGCCATTCCTCTATGGGAATTTTTTGAACTCGTCAAGCATCTCCCCTATGTACAGCTTGGCGATCGCTTAAGCTTCAAACTTAAATTCGCAGAATATGGAAAGGTCATCAAAGATGCAGGATCAGGATCAGGTGCTTCGAAGAAAAATCCTGACGGCACCTACACTATCTACAACATTGCTCTAGAATTCGACAAGGTAGAAGACTCTGACTTCAAACTAAAAGTCTACAACGAACTTGCTAATAAACGCTTACCCTACACGCGTGTTTTACGGCATAGAATAATGCCTTTCGACAAGAAAGATACCACCTGGAATATAGGGGTAATGTGCCCAGTGAGAGTTTAAAGGCTCTTGTTCTATTCTTTTTTGATCTAGACAAACGAAAAGCATACGCTATGGATAACACCCATTACTACAACCCGAAAATCAGCAAGGTAGACATTAGCATCGAAGGAGAGCCTAATCAACTCTATACACATGGCTTAATTCCAGAAGAAATGTATGCCCCGGCACGGAAGTATTTCACTTCCAATGAACTGCTGCCGGCCATTAGTCCTTCTAAATTCTTTGATTCTAATTACTGTCTTTTTATCGACTTTCGAAGTGTTGCTGACAACACTCTACATAGTGCGGGGAGGCGCCTCAAAAACACTTCAACTGGTGTGCAACTGTATATCACCAAGAAAGCTGATGGTGCGGGAGCCATCCAATGTTACCTCTTTGTGCTACAAGATGGACAGGTTAACTTCGCGGATGCACGCTTCCACAGTGTCGGCTACTAAAATAAATGAACCTTATTAAAGATCCTTGTACCACCATTTTTTCAGGACCGACAGGCTATGGCAAGACGGAACTGGCTCTACGCTTACTACAGAACCAGTTCAAGCACCACTTTGACTACATCGTCATTCTCTGTCCTTCCCTCCGATGGAATACAACCTATAAAGACTGTACGATTCTCTGGGAAGATGATGATCTTTTTCTGATCGAACCTACACCACAACAGGACTTACTATATTGGATTGAGATATTCACCAAGCAATTTGCAGGGCAGGAAACCTTATTCATCATCGATGATTCCATAGCTGATGAGAAACTCGATAAGAAGAGGACTCCATTTCTCAATCTAAGTACCACAGGACGTCATCAAAAACATAGTCTATGGCTTCTCACCCAAGTCTACACAGCTCTTCCAAAAACTATCAGACGGCAAGCAAAGATGCTATTCATTTGGTATCCTAAAGAGAAGAGTGATGTTAAGCTTATCGATGATGAAACCAATGTCATCAAAAACGACTGGAGTGACATCTTGCAAGAAATGGATGCTTCAGAACACGCATATCTTTACATACGATGTAGGTTCCCAAGGAGTTACAAGGTTGTTCTTCAATAAGTAGTTTGTATACTTATTGAAAATAGCCAGTTAGAAATTTCTTATCTCCCTCATCATAGTACCAATCCCACACCCTATCCGGATGCATGGTAACTTCCACCAACTCGTAATAGAGATCTTTTCCGAATCGACTCTTGTGATGATAGCGAAAGAGCTCCTCGTGAATAGCGTCATAACCTAACCAACGTCGACAGAGTGCTACAATCATAAAGTGACCATTGAAAGCTGCAAACTCCATTGCGTCGTCAAACTGAGTCGCACCGCACTCCTTTAGTAGTTTAACTATCTCAATGTGACCCAACAAAGCTGCTGCTAGCATTGCCCTTTCAAAATCATCCTCGGCCCACTCCTTGTATAATTTGACGATCTCGATGTGACCCTTGTAAGCTGCATCTACCATTTTCCAGTCAAAATCAGTCGCACCCCACTCCTTGCAGAGTTTAACTATCTCGATGTGACCATTGGAAGCTGCCTCTCTCATTGCCCAGTCAAAATCAGTCGCACCCCACTCCTTGCAGAGTTTAACTATCTTGATGTGACCATTGGAAGCTGCCTCTCTATTGCTAGGTCAAAATCCGTCGCACCCCACTCCTTACATAGTTTAACGATCTCGATGTGACCGTTGCAAGCTGCCGTTATCATTGCCCAATTAAAATAGTTTGCACCCCATTCCTTCAATAGTTTAACTATCTCGATGTGACCCTTGTAAGCTGCATCTACCATTGCCCAGTCAAAATCAGTCGCACCCCACTCCTTGCAGAGTTTAACTATCTCGATGTGACCATTGGAAGCTGCCTCTCTCATTGCTAGGTCAAAATTGGTTGCACCATATTCCTTTAACAGCTTGACTTCCTCGATGTCACCATTGAGAGCTGCTAGTTCCATTGCCTTATTAAACATTTCCTTATTAAAATCACTCACATTATGTGACTGTCCATATCCTAGTCTCTCCTTAGTCTTGTTATATAAAGAAGTAACAACGTTTCTGAAATAACTCAACATCCTTTATTATATAGACTTTTTCAACTTGGAAATTTTTTACGAGTGGACAGAACTGAGTCAGGGGATTCCCTGACTCATTTGATGAATTTTTATGAGTGGGGATTTCCCTACTTTCGAGGAGGGGAATTCCCTGACTCATTTGATGAATTTTTATGAGTGGGGATTTCCCTACTTTCAAGGAGGGGAATTCCCTGACTCATTTGATGAATTTTTACGAGGAGGGGAATTCAACCGTGACCGATGAAACTGCTGATGTCAGCAGTTTTCGACGCATGCGCAGAAGGGGTGGGTTTGATTGATGACTTCGATGATGTGCTGACGTCAACACTTTTCGACGATAGTGCTGACGTCAACACTTTTCGACAATAATGCTGACGTCAACATTTTTCGACGCATGCGCAGAAGGGGTGGGCACTTTGTCATTTTTACCGATTTTTTTCTGGGACTATGAGAGTTTGACCGTGTGTCCTACAATCCGCAATTATCTATCTCTGAACTGGAACTGACACAGTCATTGATATAAAAAAAAGACCAAAAAGGGGAGTGATGTGGTGTCGGGGACGGGCAACATATTGTAAAAACATGAGCTCACGTGTAACTCTCTCTTAGTAAACAGACAGTTAGTTCACAAAGGCGTGTTTATTTTCTGACCTGATACCTGTCTCTCAAACACTACACGTTTTTTTTTTATAAGAAACCTACATGTAGAATCTTCAAAAATTAAGAAACTTTTACTACTACATTATATGTCTATGTCTATTTCTGAAATAAGAAACTTTAGTAAGGAGCTTGAAAATGATCATTGGATTGCATTTGTATTTCAAACAGAAAATCTAGAACGCCATGATTCGAATGTTTTGTTTTTGTTTTTTGTCAATCGTCGGGCAGTTTGTTACATACTGCATTTAGATTCAAAACAGATAATTTTAGTGACAATAAAGCAAGCTACTCTCTTTGAGTTTGGGCTTACCAAAAGCTTTGAACATTGTGTGTGATAAAATTCAAGAGAGTGGTCTATCACAGAATTATCGAGTCTGTGAAAGAGGACGTGCTGAAAATCTTTTGGAGGCGGCAAACTATCTTGCAGATGACGTGTACTTGCGCATTTCTGATCTTGACACCATTGAAAAAATTTTTGGTGCCGATATCTATTATCATAGTAACTGTTTTGCTGCATACATAAAAAATATGGGAGGGCAAAGATGGCAATTTCAAGTGAGGTCTCAAGTGAGATGAAAGGAAAACGGCAGAATTTTAAAAGTATGTGAAGTTCATTGAAGACACAATTAATTTGAATTTGAATTTTGCGGTCGAGCGGTGCGGACGCAAGAAGCAAGAAAATCGTTTTTGCAAAATTATTATTGATTTTGTTGTTTGTTATTGGCAAATATTACATTGTGCTTAGAATATTATTGAAATATATTTGTTACTATGGATGGAAACAAGACTTTTCCACTTTTTGAGGGTGATATTGGTAGACGCTGGTCAGCAGAAGCTTACATAGACCAAACATTTGATGAAATGCAAGTACTACAAGAATCGCTTAAACAACCACCAAGAGTAGAGGATACCTCCAGTAAGGTTATTAATATCTTGGAGAACCAAATATTATTTTTGGAAGAGGAAATGAGGAATAAAAATAAACTTATCGAACATCTGTTCGTATTACTGGGAGAAAAAACTCAAAAATCAATGTTGCGTGAGGAGCCGATTTTTGCTCACACTGAAAGACAAATTAACTTGGAAGACAAAAATTTAAAAAATCTCGCTTCATCAACAAAACAAATTAACACACAAATTAACACAATTCCCAACACACCTTCAAATGACTCCGTATTATCAAACGACATCAATAATGACATTAAAAACAATGAAAACATGATCGATGTTGATAACAATGTGACGAAAAGAAACAAGAACGACCACTATCGAACGATCGCTAAATCTGCGGCAAAAAAATCAGCTCAATGAAAGAAAGTAGTTCGTTTAGAAGTAACCTAAAAGGGAGAAGTGTGCGACTCCTGATGCATTACGCTTCAGACACAACAAGTCAGACTGATGACTGCACGGTATTTTAGAATACTCAATTAATGCTGATAACGAACTGCCAACAAAACCAGTATCCGAAGAATCGTGATTGCCTGTGGCTGAACCTTTCACCAGCGAAAACAAAGAATAAGCGGATATTTTCATTCAATAAGTTCATGCGAGCTAAAGAAATACAGTACACTTCCCGATAACTCGAACCTCCAAGGGACCGAAAATATAGTTCGAGTTATCGGGGCATTCGAGTTATTAAAAGTTTTTTTTTTCTATTCTAACAAGAAAGGTATACAGTACATAGTAGTTATACATTGAGAAAAAGTTCTAATGTCACCCTGTTTCATTGTAGCAGTAACGTCTCCGTCAATTGAAATTGAGAGTGCATTGAGCTTTTGTCGAATATCTTCACCGCATAGACTGAAGGGCATGTAGTCATGCAGCACTTGCAATGCCTCCGGAATATCATTAACTTTTGGGCAAACTGATTAAACCTTGGCGATGACGAGGGTTTATAAGTTCCGTGCATTTTACAATTTACAGGAGAAAAAAGTTTTCGTCAACTTTGGAAGAACAATTTACACTATTAAAAGAAAAGTGGTCACTTTTTACTGAGATTGTTTTCATTTTTCCTCTGAAGTTCGAGTTATCGGGGGAATTTCTGTCCAGGGGACAGGAAAAATGGTTTGACTTAACGAATGTTCGAGTTATCGGGGGTTCAAGTTATGGGGAGTGTACTGTGTGATCATGTCATTTTTGCCGCCGCTTATTATGATTCACTATTGTTTTAGCATGAACTAAAAAACTAAAACCCAAATGAATTTATACCGTATAAGCTGATCTCCATGATTCGGCAGATTCAAATGTTAGTCAGAAATTTATGTCGGTATTTTATTTTTACAGTTGCTAAATGAACCATAGGAATTTGACATGTTGACATCATGTTTCTTAGAATCATACCGAATGTCGTCTTTTTTGTTTTTTGTTTTTTGATAAATCTTTTTTTTTGAATCTTTTGATTTTGATAAGAACAGGAGTTAAACTCTTGTAAACGAAAAAAATGAAAACAGAAAACAATGTTTTAGAAAAGTTGAAAATTTATTTGAGTAAAATCGCAAAATGCGTTTTTCACACTATGTCTTGTGATTGGAAAAGTATAAAACACACAAGTCAAGTCACAAAAGTCAAACTCAGTTACGATTTTACAACAAGGTTCATTTTCTTCAATTTTTAACATGGCTTTTACAGAAGTAAACAAGCTTTATAAAATTAATCATCCATATCATTTATTGAACACTTGATAGTTTTTCATGGTTTTTCATTTAGGCGTGGGCGAATGTGTCAAACTGCTCATCAAACTCCATCAAACTAGCGAGTTTGATGAGTAGTTTGAAACATTTTAGTTGACAATCAAACTCATTTTTTTTTTTTTTGAAAAATGAAAAAAGAAGAAAAAATTTCAGTTTGATGAGGTTTGATGGCGAGCAAACTTTTCATCAAACTAAATTGGCTCATCAAACCAAATTTTTGAGGTTTGATGACAGTTTGTTGCATTTGAGTCAAATTACATCAAACTAATTGCAAAAAAACACCGTGCTGAGTGCAAAACCTAAACGTTGGAGGGTTTTTCGAATGTTTTAGGTATTCGGATTTTTAAGTTTCGAATGTTTATGTTCATTGAAATAGAGGTCAAAGGAGTTAAAAATGTCTTCGTCGGAAAGTGAAGAAGTGGAAACTCAAAGATGTGAATGCTTCACCAGTAGCTAAAAACCTAAGTGTTAGTGCTAGCCTTTCATCTGCATTGATGGGATTAGTTCCTCGAAATCTTTCTTTTGGCGAAATTCGATCGAAAATCTTTGTTAAAATGGACTCAAAATCAGTTATGTCCATCCGGAACATTTCTCTGAAACCAAATCGATCTTCAATTTTGAGTTCCTTAATGATATTGTTGAAATACCCCTTTTCCTTTGTTCGCTTAATCCAACCACGTGTTTTTCCACGACGAGGTTTTTCATCATCGGAATCCATGAGTTCATTCAGCACAACTAGCATTACTATATTACCTGTCGCCATTTTGAATTTTTTAGAATGAATGGACCACCGATGATTCGAATGTTTTGATAAAACTAGTTTGATGGTTGGCGCAAATGGAAAATTCGATTTCATCAAACATTCGAAATTTTCCATCAAACAGTTTGATGACTTGTTTGATGAGTAGTTTGACACATTTGCCCACGCCGACCTCCACTTGTGCGATTTTGCCCGTACATACGTACGTGGCCAGTTTTACGCATGCTCAGTGACAACTATTGCTCGACTTTGTTGGCCGTCGACGTCCAGAATATGTGCGCTTGGAAGTAGGATTCGATTCTACTTTTTCAGGCGGCCGTGCGGCCATCTAACATGTGAGCCAATCAAATGTCAAAAAAATGCAAAATTTGCAAAAAAATAAATGCTCAACACCACAAATTTCTTTATTAACTGGAAAATTCAAAATGTTTAGCCGTACGTACGTCTTAAAGCATCAGGAACAGGAATTGATTCCACGTTGATAGTGCTGGAAAATTTGAAGATGAATAAATAGGATTATATTTTGATGATTGACTATTACAAAGTCAAACAAATATTTTTACTTATACGCAGCGAGCGTAAGGGAGCGAGGAATCATAGTAGTTTCACGAAAGTTTTTGTTTATCATCTTCATCATCATCATCCTCCAACTTTTCGTGTTGCTGTTACACGCTGGTATATTTATACCAGGTATGGTGATGACGATGATGAACAAAATCGAAAACTGACATTCGCCTATCTCGTGAAACTCTATGCCTCCTCTCTCGGTTAAGCTCGCTGCGGGGGCAATTATATTATACTGTGTTATTTGGAAAGTTTGTTTGCTGAAACTGCTTAGACATTTTTCATATTTACTTTTGTGTTATTTTCGTGAAGGGAACGACAAGGATTTTAAAGCACAGCTTGGAATCGGAAATTTTACCAACCATGCATTTTATTTTTGTATATATTATGTTTTAGCTCTAAATCTTTCATTTCATTCTTCAATTCACTGAAACTTTTTAGCTATTTCTTGTTTCAAACGCATTTTTTCGCTTTAATTTTTTTTTTGTTGAAAAAATTGTGTTTTTTTCGTTCTTACATAGTTTTTTTCAACAAATCTTATTTTAATCATAAAATACGCATCCATGGTTGCCGTTCACACATTTCTCTTATTTGTAGGAAATACTTTCTGATATTACTTGTTAAGCCTATTTACACTTTTTATAAAGTTTATTAGCATCTAATAACTATTAGTAACTTAGGCCTATGAGATAAAAGTAACAAAGTTTTGTGCAGATTTTCAGCTGTTTAAGTTTAGATCTATTTGGTTTTCATATTCAGAGTTAGTTTTAAAATACCGCCACCGCAACACTATGCCACATGGTTACACTACTTATTAAACTAGCATGTACCCAGCCGGCAAAAAGACGTTTTAAAAACGTCTTAAAGACGTCTTGGAAGACGTCTTAAATCCGTCTTAAACTGGTCGGATTTGTCCGTTTAGAAAACGTCTTTTCAAGACGTCTTTAAGACATCTTCCAAGACGTCTTTAAGACGTTTTTAAAACGCATTTTTAGACGTTTAAAACTTCTTTAAGACGTTTAAAAAACGTCTTTTCAAGACGTCTTTAAGACGTTGTAAAAAGACGTTTTCTAAACGGACAAATCCGACTAGTTGAAGACAGATTTAAGACGTCTTTTTCTAACGTTTAAAAGACGTCTTCATTTTATCTGCTAAAAACGTTTGTAAAACCACTTTAAGATGTAAATAAGGAAGCCATAGTTTGGTAGTGAAAAACACAGAAACAGTATTGATAAAACAAATTTATTATACGAAGCTTTTCGTAAGTTACTTTTTACATCTTCAGGTATTATAATACTGATGATAAAATCTTCTTATTCAAATATTTACATGTAGTTTATAAATTAATTGGGGAACAAATAGCTCATAACACTGCCAAAGTTTAGGGCTTGTCATTATTAAAAAATATTCCATAAAACGTAAGTATAGTCTTTCATGAAATATAAAGGTATAAAAACGACTCTTGAAAAAGGGTTAGCTAAATCGAAGTAATGTTCAAATATTAAAAATTGTCATGGGTTGGAACTGTTTCTTGTTTGATTTTACTGCAACTAAACTCAGAATGACAGAAACTGTTTGAAAACCAACCAAAAAGACATGCAAATAAAAATGGCGATTTTTCAATTAGCAGGAGCAGCTGTTGTCATGTTTTTCTTCAGTGAAACAAAATCAGTTTTTAGTTTATCGCATGATTTTGTGTATTTCCTCCTCCTCAGCTTTTTTGACAGTAATCTAAAATACAAAAACCCTATTTAATGAGAGGTGTTATAACAATCACAAAAATGAAAACATCTAGAGTAAACAGGACACATACCAGTAACTGCTTGGTATAATCTTTTCTCCTCACTTTTTTCTTGTTATCATGTTAAAAGAACAATAAACAACTTGGGTGGAGAATAATCTAAATAAAGAATGACACACACTCTTAGCAGAACAGAACAAACAGAATGCAGAAAGGATACATACAATAAAGTAATGTGTGCAACAAGCATAGAAAAGCATGAAAATTAAATTAAAGAAGTTAATTACCATTTCAGTATTAAATTAACAGCGTACTGGAAATCTGATTTATTTACTTGGATTAACTGAAACCTGAAAAACAGGCAAAACATTCATGTCTATCATTAAACTCCATAGACATTTTGAAACATCATCGAGGTGTATATATATGACAGAACAACAAACTCATAACAAGCACAAAAATTAAATATCAGTGCAAGAAACACAAGAATAACATAAATACTGATGTATTTATATCTTTATAACTTGA
>BQMF02000489.1:0-140011 GCA_027922465.2 Turritopsis dohrnii | reverse complement strand
AATGTAATAACTGCCTCGCTTTGTGTTTTTAACTATCGCCGTTTGGTATGATTGAAGAAACTCTCCAGCAAATTCATCAAATGCTTCTCTCGTTGGTGGATCATTATAGCGAATGTAAATCTCGATACGAGCAAATTCATCGGTGGAATTTGCAAACACAATAAGTGTTTCGCCTGATGGAACTTGTGCTATTTGCCATACATTTTCAAGGTCACTAAGTGTGATTACTTCTTCAATGTCAAGTGTTAATAGTTTATATTCCACCAAGGTTTTCTTCACTGAAGTGGCATTATTGTTTAATAAGTTGAAATCCTTCATGTTACTTCTTGTTTTCACAATTGAGTAATAATGATTTTGTTGAACCAATGGCACAAGTTTGCTCACAGAGTATTGTCTGGAATTATCATTTTGATCGTTTGCACCAAGTGTTACGAAATCACATCTTGTTTCAATCTCCATGTCAGTGATATCCCAAGTCAAATCTTTTGATAAATAAAGTGAATCGCATTTGTAAGTAGATATTCCCTCTGAGCCATTGTTGATAATTTCATAGTCAGCTGAAAACATGTTACCATATCTAACCAAAAAAATGGGCAATACATTTGTAACTGCAAGATCAGATGTAACAGATGTCCCCAGCAAGATAATGGGAATATTGAACAAATTGTTTGAGTAATCTTCTTCAGCAATGCTGTTTCCATCATTGATTTTCAGTATGAGGTAATATTGCGTTTCATCGTACAGGTTGAAAGGTAAACTGCAGTTTAGCGATGACACATACGTTTCATTAACTTCCAATTGATGGAATTGTTTTATGACACACAATTTGATATCAAATGGATCCAGTGTTGCATCATCACTTAAATAAACTGCATCATACCATGGGAAAACTGAACGAGAACCTAGTTTACCTTTGTTGAGAACTCCATAGGAAAGTGAAATTGGCTGCCCAGCGAAAGCAGTAAGATTATTGTGTGATTCATATACGGCTAGATCAATTGGCGGGTAGACATTCACAGTAAATTGATCCGATGTTGTGGACATATTCTGTCTGTTTGATGTGTAGATATTTTTTGTTTTTGTCAATTGTAATCATTATTTGATATTTCCCTTGAAGAAGAACTGCTGGCAGTGAAACTGAGGCATTGGTGACATAAAAGCCATTTGAGGTCAGCTCCCCGACATGGGTTTCTGAAGATATACTTAAGAAAGTGCCATCATAAATGTTTTTTATCAAAATGTCGTCTATCCATGATGATGCTTTAGTAGATCCACCCATATTAATGACATTATAAACAAAAAAAGCAACACTTCCAGCATACTGATCACCCGGTGGTGTTTTGCTGATAATTTCTACTCTCAAGTCAGGATAATCCCTCTTTGATACGGCATATGTGTTGCTTTTGGCAAGAAATCTATTGTTGTCATCATCGCTTTCAATTACTTCCTTATTTGAGTTAGTTATAACGAAGACGTAATACAATGCTTCAGTCAGGTTTGGTAAAACAATATCAGCAGCGTAAGTTATAGTTCTGACCTGACTGTAACTTACCAGTGATCTGATGGGAATATACTTGCACTGCTTCACTTGAAAATGGGTCAACTTGACTTGGCGAGAAAATAAAGCTATCTGTCCAGGACCTTATGTTCTGCATGTTATTGCCAATGTTTGAAACCGTCCATTGAACTCGAATGACACCAGAGTATGAATCGCTTTCTTACGAATTGCATATTCACAGGTAAAAGGTCTGGAGAAGGCGGTGGAGATATCATGATGTTCCTTTTAATGGTTTTAGAGCTATCGTCTTCTGCAGCTAAAACATTATCCACATCATGATGCAAACAAATGGTTGCTTCGCCAAGGACAGCTGGTACTTTAATGCTAATATTTAGAGTTTGTGATAATGTTCCTCCCATTTTGCCTACATTAAACCTCTTTAAGAAATGTTTATCATTTGAGCTTGTTAGATATAATTCATCGTCCCATCCTACTGCTGTTGGATACATTTTAATATTCCTGTAGATAAGTTGCAAAGATATATGATCTCCTGGCATGACTTCGTCCCCGATTTCTTTAAGGTTTTGATCAATTAACTGTCCAAATCGTATAGCAACATGATCAGTTAATGCAACTAACTTTTGGTAAGGACCTGTATAGACATTATTATTTTCATCAAACTCAAAGACATTGTTGCTTTCATCTAATCTCAGGATTAACCTTGCTTCTGACGATTTCTGCCGGTTGACATCAACAGTGTCCATAAACGTGTATGTTTCACCTGCATTGAGATTTTTAATGGTGATACTGCTGATACCAAATGCGTGGCGATTAGCAAACTGTAATTCTAAAATATTTGTAAATCTGTTTTCCAGAATATTAGCATTGCCTTTGTTAACAATGGTAATGTTTGAAACCAGAATCTGTACCTTGCCTGTTGTCGTACTTGTTGAGATATTGTATGCAAAATTAATAACCTTCAAATCTGCTAGATGTTGGGTGACAAACAAGTCTTTTTGCAGTACATTGTTGTTCGTCTCACCATTTTCAAATAAATTATTGTAAAAATTAGTATGAACCAATGCAATGTATTTTCCCGTGGGCCATCTTGGTGGTAATGTAAAGTAAATGTGTTTCTTGTAAGTTGATGTAGGTTTTAACATGCCGGTATGTGATGTTGTTGTAGTAAAGAAATAAAGCCATGGTTTTTCATCAGATGATATTTTCTGGAAAGTCAAAAAAGAAGATCATAAATGCTTTGAAACAGTTTAGATCACTTGAAAAGATTTCTAATAAAAATTCTTACTATATGGTCATACCACCAGGGATGATCGGTTTCGCCTGCCCCAGCATTTTCAACAAAGTATTCCAAACGAACTCTTTGGTTACTGGTTATGTTTGCTGGAATTTCTATTTGGGTAACCGCAAGATCAGCTGGTGGAGACAATAAGACAGAAATGATATCCTAGATAAATCATAGTCAAATACCTTACGTAATGCATGTATATTCTGCACACAAGTTTACTAAGGACTTAATATACCATCTAAGTTAGTGCTTTAAATCTTAGCATGAAACAACTTTTAAACATACCGACACTCCAATGTTGTTATCGTTATTTAAGTGTTCAAACACCACATCTTTAGAGTCTGTATGTATTCCAATGGAATACTGCCCAGATATGTGCCTTGGTATATCTATGTGATGAATGACCTGATATTCACCCGATGGTAATAATAACCGCTCGTGGATGACATTAGCAAGTGTAAGGAAATCACCATTGGTTAAGTTTTTAATCCATAAAATGCTATCTGTCCATTTAGATGTGGATGTTGAACCAAAACCAAAGTTTTTCACTGTCCATCGCATTTCAACTTTTTTCCCTTAAACAAGATTTTTTTAATTTCTTTTATAAAGAAGGTAAACGAAGAAGATTATTGAGGAATAACATTTTGGAACTCTTACCGGAAAACGATTTCTGAGGGACGATAACTGAAGTTACTTGTAAGTCAGGCGGTGGAGTCAGTTTGATCAGAACAGATTGGAGTCCATATGCATGGTTATTGGAACGGTTGTTATCCTGAACGTTATGGAAAGCATCAACCCATACATGCACGTAATAATTCTGGCTGGTGACCATATCTAATGGTATTTTCAGTATTGCAACTCCAGTATATCCATCACTTGGATACATATAACCTTGTCTTCTAACGTATGTTGATAATAAGCCACCATTTGAAGTCTTATCTGTAGATAAATAGACTTTGTCATACCAAGATGGCCGATAGTTGCTCCTAGAACCAGTGTTTCGAACTCTCCATGATACCTGTAAGGATCTTCCAGTGTATACGTAGGCTGGTGTATTCACATTTTCAATGATTAAGTCGGGAATTTTCATTGTTGTAAATCCCCATATTGGAGAAGGTATAACTGATACATTGTTCACAAGGATGCCAGGTTTTAATACATATTCCACTTGCCAAACAATACGGGAATCCGGAGATAATTTGTTATCCTTTTTGACTGTATAAATATTATTGTATAGTTTGATATAGTTTTTCCTTTCCTCATTGAACTGCCAAATGAATAACTTGTAGAAGTCTGTGTTTGGCTGTGATGGCCAGGATAAAGTAGGCGTAAGTTTAACGTTTGTGTCACGATTCTTAGGCTTGAAAGGTTCCTGTACTGGCAAGACTCTAACATACTGCTGAAATGGTGTTGATTGTCCACAACTATCCGCTACAGTCCATAAGCGAATTGTGTTCATACCGCACCGAGTGATTTTTGGTTGATCAATAATATTTACAGAAAACTTTCGCTGGCAAAGGTGAATGATCTGTCCAGATCTGTTCAATTGTTCTTCGTTTATGTCAACGGTAAGTTTACCACTACAAGGTTGTAACACGCTTTGTGGTAAGTGAATCTAAAAATGTTTAAATATAAGTATAAAAAGGATAAATTCATGATATATAACACATTTTAGGAAAAGCTATAATCAGAATATACTGCCTTTTTCATTTTTGTAGCGAGATTATAGAGGCAACTTACATCCATTGTTGCATAAAAAATTCTAAACAAATTTATACTTGTATTGGTTGCAAGGCTTTAATGGAAATGTACTGCTCATATTGCTGTTCATTTCCAGCTTCATCTTTGGCAATCCAAGTTCTTTTTGTTATACATCCTTCGTCATCTGAATCTTTGTATGATAACATGGGTTTGTCATCTATTGCATCAGTAACATTTGGAGTTCCAAGAACAAAAGGTGATAAAGAGTCGCCACATTTAACCGTAACATTAGGGATTGCTTTTAAAATTGGTGGATCGAAATCTATAGGAAAAGCATTAACAATATCGTCAAAAACATTTTAATGCTATGCTTAATGGTATATTCAATTATATAGCATACACATAATTTTGATTTTAAGACCAATATGAGAATTCCCTTACGTACCTGTTCGCCAAGTGAAAAGCCAAGGGTCAGCTTTATTTTGTACTTGATCGGTAGCATTCACCTCCAATGAATATGTCTTTCCAGATTTTAATAATGAAGGATCGTTAACAGTAAAGCTATAAAGATAATCTTACTTTTCAATTTTTTTGTAACTTAGCAAGAATATGAGTCGGGAAAAATAATATACAACTAGACATACACATTTCATGCAAAGGGACTGACTGTTTGATATTTTGTTATTAAGTAATATTGTATTGTTTGATCTTCAATATATATATTCAGATCAAGCAAGATAATTCCAACCTTTTATCAGAACAATCCATAGGAGGGATAAGTTCTTGATTATCTGTCAGCAACCTGCACCTGGCCGTACAAACGTCATTGTAGCATATGAACCTGATGGACACCTTTCTATCATTTGATAACACCTTTCCACCAAGTACTCTTATTTTTGGTGGAGTCAAATCTAAACGAAGATTGATTTCACTTTAAATCCGAAATTCAGGAATAATAAAGTTAGCTGTGTTCAAAACTATTAGTATCATAATAGTAGAATTAATCATCTATAAAAATTTGTTACCCTTCGTGAAATTTGAATTTAAAACATAAAGTTAAGATACCACATTTTCTCCAATGGAAATCGCAATTTTCATTTTGTTTTCTTTTATTTTTGTATTAGAGGGCAGTTTTTATTCACTCTTACATTACATTCCCATTTTTGAAACCACTACAGTGAATTCGAATATACTTGGACGTTTTTTGCCAGTGTTTTAGTCACAATGGATGTAGTGGTTTCTACTGGAGGGTCTTTAGTAATTGTTTTCTTTAGCGGTATTTATTCGAGGGCGGCTTCTATTGAAGGGCGGATACTATTGGAGAAAATATGGTGTCTCTGCACACGTTTCTATTTAAAGAATTTTTTTGCAAACTAATAAACTTATTAATTTCTTAAATTCTTCTATTTAACGTCTGTATGCATTTCACTCAGAGGAGTTGCAATTTTCATCGGCTTATTGCGTATCTTCCATCACGGTTCCCCTCCTCGATGTTGTTCCCTGTTGTACTAACATCAAACGTATATGAGAAAGGAAAAAAAGATATGGAAGATTCATTTTCTTACCAACTCTCCATGAATAAGAACCAGATAGATCAGAGTTTCCTTCCAAGTCTGTACCATATACTCTTAATATATATTGCCCTTCTGCAAACAATACAGCATTCCAATAATGCAACGAACAGTTTATACTAGATACTTGGGAAGGTGACTGCAATGTACACTCTGATGAAGCGACTTCGTTATAAGACCATGATACATTTAAATTGGAATTTGTGACAGGATAGTTTCTGCTTGAAAAGGTCAGCTTTGGTGGGGTAACATCTTCTGCAAAGATAAAAATATAATAGTTGTCTCAACATGAAGCAGTTGAGTTGGTGTCCACCCGACATTATATATTATTTGATTATTTTTCGTCCAAAGCGTAACTTTCCCGTTAATTGATCGGTTTGTTTTGATATTCTATAACTTTGAAAGTATTGCCACCCTTTTTGCTGCCCAGAATTAGCATAAAAGACTATCGACAATTTCGATTCAAGATTTCACTTGGCAGAAAACATTATATTACATTATATGATTTCTTGTTTGTAATTCTTTTAATTATGGTTATAATTTATTTTTCCAGAAAGTACAGCCATACATATCTAATTATATTTCTCATATTATTTACACAGCAAAAATAAAACAGAAAAAATCATTTACTTATGGTAACATTCCAATTCTTTCCACTATATGTTCCACGTGATTCCAAACCACATTGTGTGACGTCATATACAAAACCATGACTTAAGACCACAAAATACATTTCCTTTTCGGCTAGCAGTAAGTTTTGCGTCTTTACCACAACGTTTTTGCCAATTATTTCATAATCCTGAGATTTCGATACGTCAATACTGTAAACTAGACTGTTGTCAAATCTATAGATTTGAAAATATGCCACTTGTGTTGGTCTCACAACCTATGATCAAAGACATCTTCTTTAAAATTTGCTCTCAAATGATACGTTTTACTTTCATTTACAACGCATATTACATACCTGTTTGTCAAAAGAAATCAACCAGCGACTGTGTGAAGGTAGAATAACAGAACCAGGAGTAGGTTCAAAGTTTTGAAATTGTGGGCCCTGATCTAAAGGTTATTAAAAAGACATTATGGGTTGCATTTTAAACGCCTGCTGTAATTGAGAAGTCATCTTTTATACATCAGAACACTCAGAAACGTGTATGGAATCTATCTGATTCCTATTTGCAATATATAGACAGTTTTTGTTTTGTAGTAGTGAGCTTAAGCAACTACAACGGCAACGTGGACGACGACGTGAGCAAAACAACCAAAACAAGATTCGCAAAAATGTGACTATATATTTCCCAAAAGTTGCGAAACTTTTGCCAATTATTGTGTGTACATTGATAACCATAAGAAAAATATGCACCATTAAATAAGTACAATGCTATAACTACCATCAATGTCATACTCAGATAAAAATGTTGTCCTTAATAATCAGGGTAGAATTGAATTTAATACAACAAAACAACTTATTTTGAACTAATTAAGAAATGAAGATGTTCATGGTTTCTCTTATAAATTTTGCTGAGTAATACTTTCCTTAAACAACTAAATATCAACAACCGCACCAATGTGTAAGGCAGTTTTAGCACAAAAAAACATATGATCTTTATTGTTGCAGAAGCTTGACATCCTTTATACCATAAAATCACGACAAAACAATGTAATTCAAAAGATGACACTTGCACTTGCTTTTTGTAACTCAGATAAAACTATCTTACAACATTATACAATCAAATTTGTATACAGATTTACAAAAGAAGAAAAGAATACTTTGAGTTAGACATATAAGCAAGTAACTATAACCATAATTCAATCTTAATGCACGTTCACATAAAAATGTCGCTAAAAGAATAGATGTATAAAATTTTATACATCTGATGATTGCGATATGCATGAAACTTTAAGTCATGTATTTTTATGTTTTTAAATTTTAATGAATAAGCAAATAACTACCAAAAGCAATAAAAAGCACTTCAAATTATCACTTCAAATTTGGACAGAAGAGTGACAATTAATCAAATTCAAGTATTCAGAATAAACATCTCTGTTTAAAAAAATATGTGCACACCCATTATTTATTATTTGATAAAAATGACCATTTGTAAATCCCAAATGAAAAAAAACAACAGTATTCGGTACTGAAAATAGACTACACATCCATAACCAAATCACTAAAAAGCTGAAAGTAGACGTTTCGTGTTCTGGCTTGGTTTGATTAACAGATTGTTTGTTGGATTGTGCTTTGATTTATATATGTTTGTTGTCTGTGTAAAGAAAATTGGCAGTGCATCAATTTTTCTTAAAATACCATATATACAGTATCAAAACAGTATAGGTGATCATGGAATTAATCCATAGTAAATTATGTTTCTGTTGTCAGATTAAATGACTATCCCCAGGGAAGCACATTTTTTAGACCAGGCCCTGAAGGGGAGTAGGTACCACCTAGAGCTAGAAAAATTTCTAATGGTACCAAGATGTAGGTTAAGTATTGTAGTTTTGAGAAAGTGATGGTAAACGGGGTGTACCTGGAGTATGAGCACTCCACAGCACTCCATCTGAGGGGTGGTAGAATCCTCTTATAAGGGTTTCTATAGGAAACTGACGTTTTTTGATATTTTTAAATTGTCATATCTATCGAATTACTTGTCTGATCGTCTTAAAACTCACCAGAAATGTTGCAAATAGGTAGAATGTTGACTTGAATAAATTTGTTTTGAAAAAAACTTTTCAGGGGGTCTGGTATATAAAACAATAGGCAAAAATTAGCTAATTTTACCGATTTTTTCACGTTTTCGGACTCTATTCTGTCTATCTAAGCCAAATGAATCAAAAAGTATGTATAAAAGTATGAGCATCTGTTACAACATTTATGACTGGTTTCATGGAGTTCAGGGGGTAAAATATGTCAATTTTTATCAAAAAATCAACATTTTGCCACAAAAATTACCTTAAACTAATATTAGGATGACTTTTTGTGACTGAAATAATACATTAAAGGTTAGTATTCTAGCACAACTTACGATGCTTCAGTTGACATTTCTACAATTTCTACCAAGGGGGTAAAATTTTCATTTCAGGGGGTAAAATTCGTTTTTTTTTGTCAAAAAATCAATATTTTCCGCCTATTTTTGATAGAATGTATAGTTAATGCTAAACTATTATTTGGTTAAATGAAAGTATTCTAGGAGAACTTTTTCATTTTTAAGAGGTGAAAATGAAACTAGAGGGGTTGAACACGTCATTTTGAACAAATACAAAATTAAGAAGTTCAAATATTATAAAATAAACTATAAACTAAGGAGTGTTCGAAGTTTTTATTAATAATCTAGCTCATCAGTGCTATTTATGTCACTCTCCACATCGCTACCAAGTTCGTACTCATCTGCAGACTCTTCTTGTTCATTGTCTTCTTCATCTTCTTCGTCATTGTTGTCTATTCTCTCATCGCTCGAGTCCTCTTGTGAAGTTAGTAGCTCTTCAACATCTAGTGGAAACGCATCGTATGCCCAAAATATTTTTCCTGTAGCTGTCCAACCACTTTCTTCTAATGATGGAAATTCTATGCCTGGATCAGCTGAATTTCGCCAAAGATAAGTCACAGCATTTGCCCTTGCTGCATGCAATTTCAGCACTGCAGCACACGGTGGCAGCAATGAGAGATCTGTGATCTTGTTTTCCCTCACATTTTTCTTCTGGAAAATCTTCCACCTCGCTTCATCTACACTCTTAGCATTTATTCCATACAGACGAGACAAATTCTTGTAGTATCTGGAAATGGTGCTCTTGTAATGTTGATTCTGTACCAAAGCTAGCAAAGCAAGTCTCGAATTTTCAAACTTTTCTACAAGTTTCCAACATTTTTCTTTGTCTGTTTTGAAGAATGAGGAAATGTAGTCATTCCCACTAAAAGCATGTAACCCAAGCATGGCTGCGCATTTGTTTATGACATTTGCAAATTCCCTAGCCAGATAGACTTCCAAGTGATTGGAAACTTGTTGGAAACTTGTAGAAAAGTTTGAAAATTCGAGACTTGCTTTGCTAGCTTTGGTACAGAATCAACATTACAAGAGCACCATTTCCAGATACTACAAGAATTTGTCTCGTCTGTATGGAATAAATGCTAAGAGTGTAGATGAAGCGAGGTGGAAGATTTTCCAGAAGAAAAATGTGAGGGAAAACAAGATCACAGATCTCTCATTGCTGCCACCGTGTGCTGCAGTGCTGAAATTGCATGCAGCAAGGGCAAATGCTGTGACTTATCTTTGGCGAAATTCAGCTGATCCGGGCATAGAATTTCCATCATTAGAAGAAAGTGGTTGGACAGCTACAGGAAAAATATTTTGGGCATACGATGCGTTTCCACTAGATGTTGAAGAGCTACTAACTTCACAAGAGGACTCGAGCGATGAGAGAATAGACAACAATGACGAAGAAGATGAAGAAGACAATGAACAGGAAGAGTCTGCAGATGAGTACGAACTTGGTAGCGATGTGGAGAGTGACATAAATAGCACTGATGAGCTAGATTATTAATAAAAACTTCGAACACTCCTTAGTTTATAGTTTATTTTATAATATTTGAACTTCTTAATTTTGTATTTGTTCAAAATGACGTGTTCAACCCCTCTAGTTTCATTTTCACCTCTTAAAAATGAAAAAGTTCTCCTAGAATACTTTCATTTAACCAAATAATAGTTTAGCATTAACTATACATTCTATCAAAAATAGGCGGAAAATATTGATTTTTTGACAAAAAAAAACGAATTTTACCCCCTGAAATGAAAATTTTACCCCCTTGGTAGAAATTGTAGAAATGTCAACTGAAGCATCGTAAGTTGTGCTAGAATACTAACCTTTAATGTATTATTTCAGTCACAAAAAGTCATCCTAATATTAGTTTAAGGTAATTTTTGTGGCAAAATGTTGATTTTTTGATAAAAATTGACATATTTTACCCCCTGAACTCCATAAAACCAGTCATAAATGTTGTAACAGATGCTCATACTTTTATACATACTTTTTGATTCATTTGGCTTAGATAGACAGAATAGAGTCCGAAAACGTGAAAAAATCGGTAAAATTAGCTAATTTTTGCCTATTGTTTTATATACCAGACCCCCTGAAAAGTTTTTTTCAAAACAAATTTATTCAAGTCAACATTCTACCTATTTGCAACATTTCTGGTGAGTTTTAAGACGATCAGACAAGTAATTCGATAGATATGACAATTTAAAAATATCAAAAAACGTCAGTTTCCTATAGAAACCCTTATAAGAGGATTCTACCACCCCTCAGATGGAGTGCTGTGGAGTGCTCATACTCCAGGTACACCCCGTTTACCATCACTTTCTCAAAACTACAATACTTAACCTACATCTTGGTACCATTAGAAATTTTTCTAGCTCTAGGTGGTACCTACTCCCCTTCAGGGCCTGGTCTATTTCGACCAGATTCTTTCAATTGTGTCTCAATCTTGTCTGTTATATTTTTAAACGTAATTGGTTTTCTGACGTTCTTATTCCATATACGACATCACATTTTTACTTGCATTTTTACTAATGTACTTTTTGGATTAACACTGGTTGTTCTCCACATAAAAAGGTTTCCATTTATAGCTGTACATCGTGTGCTTTCAGTTCACATTATATCAGGACGTAAAATAAAAATAAATCTTCAGCCTGTATTGATAATGAGTTTTCGCCTTTGCACTGAAATCACAGCTTCAATGGTTTGCTGTTCCAAGCATTGAATTACCAATCATCATCATCAATCATCATAGCATTTTTGTCATCAAGCAAAAACAAAACAATATTTTTCTGTTTTTTACACGCTTCTTCAAAAGTTTTTACGAAACCTTTTAAGACAATACTGAACTAAAACGATTCATTTCCATCACTTCACGTTGAATTCTCTTGAATCATTTTAAAAGCTAGTTGGAAAATCAAAAATCTTCTGCAGCCCATCCGCACTGACTGAAAAAACATGGCGTCTACTTGACTGTAGACTAGCCTCTATTCTTATCTACTTTGGCGACTAGGTGAAAATTACATTCTGAACCGCGGCTATAAAAGTGAACGGAGAAGAAGAAGAAGAAGGAGAAGAAGAAGGAAAATGCCGGTTTTAACATATATTTCGCCCTATGGGGAAATATATAATAATAAAAGTACTTGTGAATAGTATTTTGAAGAACTTCCTTTTATTGGAGAACTCATTCCATTGATAAACTTATAACGACTAGAAAGTTATCGAGCTTCTATAAAACCTACATAAGAGAAAAAGGCTTTCTCTATAATCACGTCTCCGTTGTCAGTACGACTTCAAATCATGACTTTTCACGTTGTGCATAGAACGTGCAAAAATGTAAATGATATAATTATCTTATATAATTTTCCCAATGGTCTCATAAGTAGTAGACTTCCTTTCAAAACAAATTCCACATAGAAAACAAAGCTTTTGTTTTAAACACGTTGCCGTCTTCGTTGCCGTTGCGATTGCTTAAGCTCCCTAGTATTGCATAGAAGATGAATCTAAATTGAGCTAAATTGAGCAATACCTCCAACTGTTAATGTAATGCATCTTTGGATAGTTGTTGCTCTAAAAAGTTTTAAAAAATCAGCAAATGTTCTCAGAACATAGGCAAAAATATGTTCTTAGAACAAGTAATACTAACAATGATTTGGCGACAGCTGTAAAGCAGAATATATGTCTTCCCACTTGATTAGTGGCAGGGTTCCAAGACACTTCAATGAAATACCAGAATACTTTTTCCGGTAATTTATCAATTAATGGCAATATTGTCAGATTATCAGCTTTCATAACAGGGGACTTCTGGAGGCCAGTAGGCGAACTTGTTGTGAATTCCACTCTATGAAATGTCCAAAATACATTGACTTAGTGTTAAAATGCGACTTAAACACAATGATTGCATTTTTCATCTATATAAAACCCTATCTAGATTTACAATCTGCCAGCCTTCCTGAATTCCGTATTCCCATTTGTTCATGCGAACTTCTATTCTTTATAAAGTTGTCATAACTTCAACATAGTACATCTTTGTGCATTGGATTAAGTAAATAAGCTAAACTAGGCACATGGTGATTTTCAATCTGATTGTAGAATTTTGAACCAAAAAAACCTCTTTTGTGTGAAAAAACGAAAAATGGCGCGTTTGCGACACAACATAAGTTATCGGTAGAACAACATATCCCAGTGGTCAAAATCGCCAAAAAGTTACTGAGTTGAAGAGCATTTTCATTGCAATAATGTGTAAGCTTCTATAGAAATGCACTCAATCTTAGAGATTTTTTAACAAATTTGCCCACTGTGATAAAAATACAAAAGCAAGCAAGCTTAAACAGCCGCGTCTTCAATTATGCAATCCGAGGTGAAGTAGGCACAAATTGTTGCAACAATATGGGAAATAACTATAAATTTCTTGTAACGACTTACATTTCTTCAGCAGAACCAGAAGTTGCATAGAACCGTTCTCTATATGTTTCATTTAGTGATACCCCTACACATGCCTTATCAGCTCTCGTAAAGATAGAAAACCTTGGTTGAGTATCACATAGTTGAGAACTTTCAAACACATTTATAAGAAACTGTAAACCAACACTGCTAAGAGGTTTTGTATGCAATCGAGATGCAAAGTCTTCGATCTGTATTGCAACTCCATACATACCAGCACCACCAGTAGCATTGTAGTATAAAATACATGCTGCCTGAAAATTATAAAGAATACACTTCAATATGTTCTATTGTTTGTTCCATTGTTTGCTTTGTTATATTCACTTATTAAGTCCATTGCATAGTGTGACCATTTAAAGCATTTTGTAAAGCATTCGAATACAGTCTATTATTACGATCATCTCACCGAAAAACATTGCTTATTGTTGCATAAGATGATAGAAAGCAAGGTGATTGATGAGCTAGTGTAGAACTCGTATTGGTAGCAACATGGGTTCGAACTCATTAGCAGTTCCTCTTATTCAATCATCTTCATAGTACTTCATGCAACTACCATCATACAATGCTATAATTACTTGCGGGATTTATATTTAAGCCTTCCCTACTGTTTCATCGAGAATATCAGTTTTGCTCGTCAAACGCCTTTATTTTTCCATTGAGATGTTTTTGGCGATCTTATCTCATTACAACAGCTTAATAAAAGGCAATGACATGCTCTGGTATTACTTTAAGAGCGTTTTCTAAGTATTTGTAAGAATATTTGTTTTGTTTTGAAACTCTTTCTATTATTCTATGGAGCCACTTTTTATAATTTTGTCGCATTGAAAAACGGTAGTTGTAGCTAGTATTGTTAAAGGGATAACTTAATTTTAGGAATGGACAATTTCCATAGCAGCATATCGTTAGGTGAGAATTACTTTGTACTATCTCCAATTTCTTTAAACTGAGAAAATTAAGTTTTAAATTTCATAACCACACAAAATCTTTAAGATCTTAAGATCTTTTCTATAGAAAATTACTTGGTACTTTTTTGAATACATCGTGTTTGGAGCCCGTGACCAAAAATTATTTCAAATTTGCTAGTACCCACTGTCCTCCAGGGAAAGTTTGCAATTGGAGATAGAACAAAATAGTAGCGAAACAAGTAATATTTATTAAAATTATTTTGTTTTAACTCCATGCTCTTGCAAATTCACCTTTAACTGGCAAAAAGTATTTTAATCAGTATGAAAAACAATGTTGTGCGCAGTTATGTAACTTTTGCACAGATATGTAATTTTTGAGCTGCGCAGTTATGTAATCGAGTGCTGCGCAGATATGTAAAATCCGGACTTTTTAGTACAGGTATTTTTTCTAGATTTTTTTCACTCAGCTACCACTGTTTTTGCGATATATATCATAAAATCTTTTATGAATGACATGATAATCTGTATTTTGTGTAAAGTTTAAGAATTTTAAGATAAAAAACTCTTTGTAAGAATTTTGATTACTTTCACAAAGGTAATTTGGCGGAAAATGAGCGTATTCATGTTTTATAAGAACTTTATTTATAAGAAACAAAGCTTTAAATTTTGGTTCATTATCACTATCCAGAACTAGCATATCATAAAGTAAGTTGGGATTGCACAGAAGATGAGTTTATTTATGTTTTGATAAAAAATGTCTTTATAAGAAATGAACCTATTTCTGCGACCTGTCAATTTGAAGTGTAATATACGTCACTTTAGGTTTGAGGATGGACGCGAGAGTCTATTATCTTTTGTTTCTGTTTTTCTCCGAATCAGTTTCCTAAATTCGTTTGTCAAGTATTATCACGCACCTCAAAATAATGATTTTTATACAAGTTCTTATAAATGAAATGCTTATAAAAAATAACTAGCCGCCAAGGCGGCGTCGCTCGCCGCCCATGTTCAGCCTGCGTTGTGTCACCTACCAAAGAGTTCACGAAAAATGGAATTAAGGAATTGATAATGCGAAGTGTTTCCATCTTGTAGAGGTCGAAATTCTGAGCAAGAAAATGTATAGGATCATATGTCTATGACGAACCGTTTCGGAGATATTGTCGATCAAAAGTTTTGATGATGTCATAGTGCCCCGTCCCCAAAAATTTTGCCCAAATTTTTTCGTCACTCCATGGCCAATATCGTGGACCCCAAAAAACGTCAGTTACCGAGAAAATTTTCCCTAATCGTCCCATTCGATTAGGGCCTCAATACAATGGTTTCACACTGACGTCGCACAAAACAAAATAAAATAATTACTCTAACAACTTAATCTACCATTTTGCGTGACAGACAAACAAACAGACAAACAGAGAATCGGCTATTAATATATAGACTGACATCATCGTCAATAGTCGAATTACTTTGCCCAGAAAACTATCATTAGACAATCTTAAAAGATAAACTTGTTCAAGTTGCTAAAGCTGAGAAATAGAATTATCCGCAATCTGATCCCAAAGATCCGTGGCTCGAGTATTTCACGGCAGCTCGTCCAAAAAAGCTAAATTGTTAAGCTATAATTAGGAGCGCATCAAACGTCGATCTTGCTCTAGAATGTTATGTTTTGCTTTGTTGGTTCAGCATAAAAGTGTTAGGGTTTTTCAGATACTTGAGTTCTCTATCCATATTCATAAATGAAAAAAATGAAAAAATGAAAGAAAAATAAGAGATCCGTCTCACTCAGTCAGAATCACCTTAATTAAGTTTTTCTTTTCGAGGACCCCCACATCTCTGCAACTTCTCCGTAAACAGTTTTTATCAAAATAGTACACAGAAAAAAGGTGCAAATTCTGTAAATTTGGACCAAATTGGGCCTAAAATCCGCTTTTGACACAAATTTTGAAAAAATGGCCTTCAAATTTGAAATCAAAACGTTCAAAACTGAGTTCTTATCAAACGAACATTTATCCATAAAAAAGTCCGCATTTTACATATCTGCGCAGCACTCGATTACATAACTGCGCAAAATAATTACATATCTGCGCAAAAATTACGTAACTACGCACAACAAACATCAATTTTCCTTTATGTTGCTTATGTGGTGTAATATCACTTGGAGTTGCTTGGGCACTCCAAAATCTTAATTTGGAATTTCAAAAAACTACAAATTTTCCTTAAAAGTCTTTGGCATGAGCTGACTGTAAAATACAACAGCCACGTTACATCTAAAAGTGACATCAGGGCTGAAAAAAAAGCGCTAGTGAAAGTAAAGATGAAAATTGTCGAAATCATTACTATAGGTTTCTCCATAGATCTCTGTGCAGTTGCGTTGAATTAATACCCCTTTGTTTAAAGAAAGTAAAATTTACCTCATCTAAGATTGCACCTGGTAGACCATTGCAAATTGAACCGCATTCACTGTACTCATGAGGAATTCGACATCTTACCAAGTCTCCATCAGGATCGCTCACTGTCAATTAAAAAAGATGACAATGATTTTGAAGAGATATTGTTTGTTCAAGCATAAAAAGAAAAATCTAAAGTTTAAATCTGAAGGACACTCGTGAGTAGAAAAATGCTTTTCAAAGAATGGCGATGAATAAGATTTCTGCCTACTACAGTTGCAAAACTTTTAAAGTTTTTCTGAGTGACTTTCGACTTTTTTTCATCAACTCTTAATGGTGTAACGTTATAGAACGTTATTAAGGTCAGATATTAGCAACTACTGCTTTTAGGCGTTTTCCAACTCAGCAGTATTAAGTTATTGCCAAAAAAAGTGCATTATTAAAATCTGATAAAAATTGACGATGAAAATTAATTTCTCTGTAAGGAAAGTCATGCGAAAGTCTGTGGAACAGCGAAGCGAAGTATGGAAGGATATTTATCTGACACCATGACACCATGCAATAGTATCTTTTCTAATTTTAAGCAGCAGATTAAGGTGGATTCATCCTAACTCAAATCACATTTTAAGTCAAAATTTTAAAAAATGTGATTTTTTCTGAATGTGCTTCCTAATACATCTATTTTAATCAAAATTTATCGCAGAATCAGAATATGGCATTCATTTTGGCTCAATATTGACAGTCAAACTAATAAATGGATTTTATTGAAGGTCGTTAAAAAAATTAAGCAAAAAAAATTGAAAAAATTGTTTGGGGTAAGATTTATAGAGTGTGTTTGGCTGCAGTTTGACAGACTTTCTCCGTTCGGTTTTCCGTCCATCCGTAAAGGAATAAGTCTACTTTGCTCTGATGACATTGCATTCATGTAAAAAGCACGAATATATCAGGAAAAGAGACTGATATTCTGACCACAAGAAGCTGGAAGCACAGTTTGTGAACATCCTGCATTGCATTTTTACTCTTTGTTATCTGTTTTGAACGGATAAAGATACCCCAAATCAAAGGAGAAGAGGCACTGGAAATACTGGCAGTTGTTCAAAAGCAAGCAGTAAGAAATATTATTCGAAAAAGCGAAAGTATCATGGGAAGAAGTCAGCAATGATGTGCTGATGTAAAAACTGTTTTTGGCAAAAAAGATAATCATGATGAAACTACTAAATCATCTGAAGCCATAATTATGTCAGCCTCTGCTTCAAAGATCATTGACATTGAAATACAAAGTGCTCCTGTATCAATCATTATCAAAATTGCCAATCAATATCGGGATATCGTGGTGTCCATTTTTAGCAAATGTTTTTAGTTCGCTTTGCTGTCCTGAATGAAAAGATGTGAAATCCCTTGAACTCAGTGACATTGATGTAAAAAAGAAGGTTTAAGCAAGTTTCTTACAACTGAAAGGTAGAACTTGTGCATTTTTCACCTCAAAGCAACTTGGATTATCCGAAAAGAAACACAAAGATGGTCGAAAGTTTTATGACGTAAACGTCAGAACTGTTTATGCACGTAGACAAGTTGGAGTTGAACATGAACATTGAAGCTTTGTTGCTTCTTAAATATGCCATCACTCATACTCCCTAACAGTTATGAAAAGATTTATATAATAGATTCAAGGAATCAGCCAAAATGGTGCCAGAAAGTATGTTCACAACACCTTCATCTATACGTGGAGACGCTTTGACTGATGTGGGTGTGTCAGTAGAAGTTTCACCTCTATGAATGGCGTAATTACTGCTGCTTCCATTGATAGTGACAAGGTTCTAGATACAGCGATTAATGATGGAGCCATAGCAGTATACAATATTTTGAAGGGAATAGGGATTGAGCCTGGTGAACACATGACGAAAGGTTTACATTTTTCAAAACAATCTAAGATAGCGACATTCGGCTTACCTATGTCCGCAACGCAGCTGAAAAATCGAAAAATTTTAAGAAATTTAAGAAAGACAACTCAGGATGAAAACATTGATATGGAAAAATCTACATATGAAGCTGGAGGATTCTAGATGAAGTCTTATTGATAGTTTTTAATATTTTTCATATATTTAGATCTTTATTGATTTTTACGGTTTTTTTGTCTTTTTCACATTTCATCTGAGCCGGTCGGCTCATAATTTTTGAACGGCTGGTCCAATTTGCTTCATTTTTTCAGGAAATGTTCTTAAAACACTAAAGTATGTTCTAAAACTCAAGTGAAGCAATAATCTTAATTTACTTCTGCTCTGTAACACATTTTGTTCATCTTTTTCGTCCAAAAATTTAAGTTAACCGAGAGACAGCCATTTAACCGCTACAGTTCAAATATCTCAACTGTTTGAAGTTTTAGAACATTGTTCCACCCTTAAATAATCATTCTTAAAAGTTTGAAATCAGAGCCATTTATACTTTTGAAAATATGAGCCGACCGGCTATAGTTGTATTTTATTATTTATCAGGTCGCAGCCGAGGCCGCCATCATGAATTTTAAGAAATTTTTACATTTTTTGCTTTAATTTTCATAGTATCTTGAAAAAACATTAAAACTGACTTGAAATAATTTTGTTTCTTTAAAAATGTCCAGGTTAGGATGAATCCACCTTAAAAAGAAAGTCCAGTAATTACAAAACAAAACGTTTTCACTAAAGTAAGAGTTATTCTCTACAACATGGAAGTACAAAGTGTATATGTATATGTGCAGCGATGGTGTAGTGGTTAGTACCTTTGAGTGCGACCGCTGCGACTCGTGTGCGAGTCCAGCCATGTCGCATCTCAATACACCACTCCGATGCGCTTTAAAAGCAGCGTGTCAGCCCATTAGGAGCCATCGATTGACTGCACTTTGGCCTTCGGGCAAGTTAGAGCAATGCTATACGTATCTCTGGCGGTAAGTCAACTAATAGTTGCAAGTCGGCGGGCGGAAGAACCAACCATTACGGATGGAAGCCCAAGGACTGAAAACTCCCGTTACTTACTTACTTACTTACTACTTACTTACTTACTATATATGTTTTGTGATGACATGGTATTATGCGTATCGTGTTCTAACAAACCACGATTGAAAATGTGAATGTAAAATGTTGAAGTCACCTGCGATTCGATGAGAGAAAAAGTATTTCTACAAGTTCGTGATATTTGAATTTTGAATTACTTTCTTACCTCTTATGCTGATTGCATGGTAGCAACCAGCTTGAATTCTTACAATTGGAGCAGTACTTGTTATCGGAGATGAGTTAATTTTGCCTGTGTCAGCTCTTCGTGTTAAATTGACTGACGTCCATACATTCCACCATCCATCTCCACCGACCTTCAAACGAATCCAGGCCTGATTATTGAACCTAGCAGTAATTCAATGATTTCATTCAAATGATTGTCATCACTCTTTTGGGATTTATGTTATGCAAGAAAACGACTTTAATACCTCCATTAAGTACAGTGTGTTTTATAGTGTTGGAAACGGAAAATTCAAAGCTGTTTTTTGTTCTCAGGCTCTTTCAGCTAGTATAATTTTGTGAAAAATAAAAAAGTCGTTTTTGAAAAAATAAGGAAAATGTCTTCAAAAAATGTAATTAAATTGTTAATGTTCGATAAAGATGTGAATGAAACTTTAAATTTTCCATTTCCAACATCATGAAACTTTTATACAAAAAAAAAAATCGTTACTAAGTTTTATTGAATTCTCTAAAAATATATATCAGCAGTTTCACTTAAACAAGATATAACAAGAACCCGCTTGGCTTGAAGATATCTCACAATGACACAGATCTGCTCTCAACAATAATAAACAAAATGCAACATTGCCGAATTGTTCAATTTTGGAAATAACTTTGGAGAGCCTTCGAATTTGTCAACGATGTAAACGTTGCACGAAATCTTGCATAACTTGAAGTAGAAGAGGTAGCAGTAGTAAGTAGGAGAAACCGCGGATATTTTAAAGACTTTACTCCACCACTTAAGTACGACTAATGAAATAAACAAGCATTTATCTTAATATTACCCTATTTTGAATACGTCATCTGTTGCATTATAAGCGATAGCTAGTTCACCAGTTACCCAATCTTCTCTTGTACTGAAATCGGTACAAATAAAATATCCGTTTGTGATTGAGGTTCGCCTTATAACAGCGTTGTCATAATACAAGGCGCCTTTTCCAGGAAATAATTTTTTATTTTCTATGTCTGTGCTTGTACATCGGAGATCGCTGCTGTAACTTCTTCGCCAGGAAACACGATAGGTAATTACAACCTAATGAAACAAACAAAACGAAATAAAACAACAACTGCATTCTCTATATTGATTGGGCATTGCTTTGGCGCCATTTTACTTATTTATACGTTAATGCCAAATATAAATGATATAGATTTGTCAATCTAAGTACAAAACCAATTTTGTTCGCAAAAATTTGGATTATGGAAACTCCACTTTAAGGAATGCATTATCCTTCTGCATAATGAAGAATAAGGGTTTGAATGTTTTTATTTGCCAAAAGAGCAGTTAAACAACAAATAATTCATCAATAATTCATCAACGTTTTGCAATCACGGAGAAATTGTCAGTATTTATTTACAGCCTCGATCCGCTTCTCTAACGATGCTTCCATTCAGTTTCCAAAGCAACCACGTTTTAATTAGTTATTATTAACTCATTAGTTCGCCTATTGCAGTCGGTGATAAATTGCTTAGCAATGTAAATTACGGATGTGCAAGAAAAAAATATCTGTGCAATTCGTTTCTATGGATACCATTTGAATCCTCTTATTTTGACTTCAAAGGCCTGGTTTACACGAGCATCTTTGTTAAAAATAACATTACAATCAAATCAAAATATAAGTCGAATTCTAATAGCATAAGGGGATGTTTTTCTCTCTACATGTCATTGTTACATTTGTGTAATGTGAACCAAGCCGCATTACATTACATGTCATAGTCAACATGTTCGTTCTTTTTGCGTTTATTCAAACAAAAACATGTCATAATTGAAAAAGTCACTACGAAGAAGAACAGTTCTATAGAAATACATATAAACATTTCAACGAGAATGCTCTTTGTTACAGTGCTTTTCAAAACAACTTTACACACTGAAATGGGCAAAGTTCGGAAACAACATTTTAATGTTTTATAAAGTTTTTTTAACTTTGTATGTATAAATTCAAATGCAAGTTCTAGATGAGGCAAAATTAAATTAATAGATTCAACGAATTTTTTTCGTGAAATGATATTCAAAAGCGTAAACAACACTTCCATGAAAATTAAGGAAATGTAAAAGTCAAACGAAATAGAGCCGTACCTCGAGGGGTGTTTTTCCAGGTTTCCAGGTGATGATGGCACCGCGGAAATGTGATGGCTGCACTGTTTGTAAAAATAGGATAAAATATCCAAACTTCAACAGAATACTTTCCATCATCATAGACAAGCTTAAGTGGAAATAGGAAGCATATAAAAGGATTATTTACTTTAGAAACCGCTGTGAATTTGTTATGCTTCATTGAAAGCTATTATTCTGAAAAATGTTTGATTGTCGGAAATCTTGGAATTGACTGCCTCAGTTTGGGAAAAATGGAGATCAAAATAAAAAAAAAAAAATGGACATCAAAATGGAGGTTTCAATTTCAAAATCTGCGCCTGTTGCATTTAATATGTATGACCGGTAGCCGATTGCTGATCGGTGAGAATTACACAAAGCCTGTGTAATGTTTGAAAAACGTTATTCAATGGCATTTTGTCTCGTTTGCACAGTTTTTTATCAACAGTTACCTCTCGTTATCTCAAACCTGCGCCCAACCTCGTTCCCATGACTTCTTACCTTTTTTATATATCAAAAAGGCAAGAAGCCCTGGTCACAAAGTTGACCTGTGCCATCTGGAACAAAAATCCTGTCCGTCAGCATTCACAACCCGATATAAATGTACACATCTCGAACTCACGAAATGCAAAATGGTAGATTGAGTTGTGAGCGAAATTATTTCTTTTTTTTGTGTGCGACGTGAGTTCGAAACAAATACATTGCAACCCCAATCGAATATGACTTTTTTTGGCTGGTGAACCAATAGAGATAACGTTTTGTTTTTATTATTATTAGTAGTATATTCCAAGGACCACCGTTGACTTGGCTTTGAAAACAATACATCAACTAAATACACAGAAACTAACTGATTAAACATTTTGGACAAAAAGCAGCAGTGGCAGAACGTGGCAGCATGTGCGGTTTGTCAGTGTATCCTAACGCTTGCCTGACTGTCTGAGACGGGTGAACTTTTTTTTGAGCAATCAAAATGTTTAAAAACCGATAGGTAAAAAAAGCGTATCATGAAACAAAATATGTTTTTGTTTTGTCTTAATAGTTGTCTTAATTTCTTTTAATCGATTTCTTTTAATCTATTTTAATCTGATCGAACTTTTTTTATTCACTTCATTCATTTAGCACGTGCATTTTTCTCTCCTCCCGTGTGATCTTTTTAAGAAGAGAAACCATTTCCCCATTACGTTTGATAGCACCCATGTTAGAGCGCGTAACATTTTTAAAACAAAAGTTAATAAAAAGTTGAAGTTTTCTCTCTATACGTTTTGAGTGTATTGTTACACTGATAAAAGATTGGTTTTACCAGAGGTTGTGACTTCGAATCTGAAAAAAGAGTACAAAAATTTTTTTTTTCTTTTGTCATAATAGTTGTTTTAATTTGTTTTAATCGATTTCTTTTAATCTATTTTAATCAGATCGAACGTTTTTTTATTCACTTTATTCATTACGTGCCTTTTTTCCTCTCCTCCCGTGTGATCTTTTTAAGAAGAGAAACCATTCCCCCCTTACGTTTGATAGCACCCATGTTAGAGCGCGTAACATTTTTAAAACAAAAGTTAATAAAAAGTTGAAGTTTTCTCTCTATACGTTTTGAGTGTATTGTTACACTGATAAAAGATTGGTTTTACCAGAGGTTGTGACTTCGAATCTGCTTCTGGTTGAACACAAGTTGTACGAGCCGTTTATAAGGAAATTTGACGTTTATTGATACAGTGATACAGAGCAGGTGGACATGGGCGGTGAGCGACGCCGCCTTGGCGGCTAGTTATCTTAAAAATTCTTTTATTTACAATGCTATCAAACAAAAAAGATAACTATATAAAACCAAAACGTGATTTCAGCCAAAACATCAGAGATTTCATATCGAATGTTTACATACATTAACAGTCAGGATGTATTCGAATGTTTTTGAAAATTTAGATGCAATACAATGCAAATAAAAGATCTTCCTAATGTTTTTCTCATGGGTAAGCATGAAGCCAAATTTAAATATTTAAGAAATTTCCCATAAAGAGTATGTATGCAGCCCTCCAAGATGTTAACAAAAATATTAATGCTGTTGCGGTCTAAAAAAGTTTCACAAAGGAAATTTCAGTTGAAAACTTTCCCTGAGTGAAAATATAAGCCCCCCCCCCCCCCCCCCCCCCCCCCCCCCCCCCCCTCCCCCCGTATATAACCCCATGGGTTAATACATGGATCAAATACACAAAAACGTTGTAGAAAAACATTTTTTATTTTTTTAGTGAATTTCTGACAATACATTTATGAATCTTCGGTCCATAAAGATAATAAGTACAGGGGAGTTCAATGCCTCCCCCGAGGACCCATGTTCCCTCTGGTGCCCGTCGTTTTTCTCCTGTAATCGTCGCTTTAATTTGATATAACTTCCATCGTGTCATCAAAGGAAATAACTTTTCTGCCAGTGCTTCTGGAATATGTCCTACTACCACATCTTTTGACTTTACAACAATTGCGTTATTGCTGTAATTATTGTCCGGTTGAAGAAAACATTTTAGTTCTTCATTTACTTTGTAATTGTATTCGTAAACATGATGACCCTTTACTCTTGATTTTACCTCACCTAAACACGCCAATGCCATGTTTGATTTCCTGTTGTGTCAAGTCGATCAGTGGACAAGAAAGACTGTCTTTCTTATGTCCACTGATCAACTTTTATTTATTCGAATGTTTGACGTTCGATTACGTAAATTAAAATCGAAACTTATTCGCGTTGATAAACAAAGCATTGTACTTGTTGGTGTGAAAATGGATGATACAAAGCAAACTCGGAGAGCCTTTTCTCGAGAGTTCAAACTTTCAGTTGTGCAATGGTTTTATTCAAATAATAAAAACGTGTTACAAACATCGAACCACTTTAAAATTGACCGTAAACAAGTACGAACATGGGTCAAAGCCGAAGAAAAGATAAGGAAACAAAAAAGTAAGAGTATGAGTGAACGTGGTCGTAAAGCATATTTCCCACGAATGGAAGAAAAGTTAGTGCAACAGTTTAAAGAACAGAGGAAACGAGGGAAAACAGTGAAAAAATGGTGGTTTCTATCAATAGCAAGAAAGATTATGAATGAAGAATACCTGAAGGACATAGTTTTCAAGTATTCCAACAGGTGGTTTAATGGTTTTTGTAGACGGAATAGAATATCTCTTCGTCGTAAAACACACATCGCACAAAAATCTCCGGCAACGTTAAAAGACCCCATCCAGAAGTTTCATGCCAAGCTCTTAAGAGAACGAATCAGAGGCACGTTTCAACTGGGAGACATAGCAAACATGGATCAAACACCACTGCCCTTTGTCCTTGATGATGGTCGCACATACGAGAATACAGGAGCTGGTGAAGTATGGTGTGGTAGTGGTGCCTCAGGTTTTGACAAACGTCAATGTACAGTGCAATTAACCGTGTTCGGAGACGGTGTCTCACGAGTTAGACCAACATTGATATTTCGAGGTGAAGGCAAAAGAATCAAGCCAGATGAGAGACGTAGCTGGGATAAAAGAGTAAACGTGTACTTTCAAACGAACGCTTGGTGTGATGAAGTCATTATGAAGAAATGGACAAGTGATGAATGGTGTAACATCTTCACCAATCCGGCAACGCCAGGTTCAAGCGGGAAACTATTGGTTGCAGATGTGCACAAGGCCCAACAAACCGATGAAGTCAAGCGACTATTGCAGAAAAAGAACACAGTTCTCGTCAACGTACCACCAGGGTGCACCAGCCGTGTGCAACCGCTTGATGTTGTTCTGAATGTTCTTATATTCGGAGATTTACGGTATCCTCTTGAAAACACAACGTTTCCTGTGGAACAACTTAAAATAGATTTATAGCGGACGGTTTCTATTTGTAGTTGTTTATGAAGTTACTTACGTATCTTTTATCTGTAACTGAATGAGAACCAGGTAATCAGTTCATGTTAATATGCAAACAAGTCAAAAGAAACTGATGTTAGTTGAAATGTTTGATTGATCGTATTCGTATTAAATTTTCCCTGTTTTTCTAAACTTTCTAATTTTTACCAGCTGCAATAAATTCAGGAGATTATTTCTTCTATGAAACATAAACGGGATAGTTTTAAAGCGCAATGTTCTGGGTGTTTCCTGTTGTGTGTTTCTGAACAAGAGACGAATTTATTCGCAAACAATACCAACTGTAATAAACTCATTAGATTATTATTCTTTGATACATAAATGGCATAGTTTTAAAGTGCGATTCCTGTTCTGTTGCCTGTCATGTGTTTTCTAATAAACAGAAGACGAATTTATTTGGCAAACAATGATATCGTTATAACTTAGCGATAAAACGTTATAACGTTACTGATTAAAGATTACATATACAAAAACGATATTATCGTTTCAGTGATAACGTTAAAACGTTACTTGAGTATCGTATTAACGTTGCAGAAGAACGATAAATATCGTTATTTCTTTTGTTCTTTTTAACCATAAAACGTTATTCATATAACGTTTTATCGTTTGTTATCAAAATCCCCTGGACGGTCACAATGCTGTATTTTGTACACTTTTTGGGTAACTGTTATCATTTTTTACCTATTGGATTTGCGCCTTTTGCTTTGTGAGTTCTGCGATATATCATTTTTGCTGCCCACGAGAAATCTTCAGTAACAGGGTCGCTGTTGTTTGCTGAACATTATTTAGCCTTCCAAGTAATAATTTTGTGGCTGACATGCAGCATTTTTCTACGTTGACCATACGCCCAATGTACTTAATTTTCTTCAACTCTACGCATTTACCCCTCCCTCCATCGAGCTCTTACCTGCTTGATTCCCTTGACTTGTTTCCAAATCTTTTTCCAACAACCTTGTACATCGATCGAAACGCGACACAGCAGCTCGATTGCTATTTATTTCAGCATATTCACAAACTTGCCTTCTTCCATAGTATAACAACGCCGATTTTTGTATTTAGCGGAAGCCAAATCACGCAAAAACTACAAGGAAGAAAACCCTATCGTTGGACTAAAATATCTAAGAATTTTCTTCCATGTTCCTCACTATCTCCTCTTGCCACCATTGAAGTGGAGGTGGTTGGCAAAATAAATCGTGGGGATATGGACTGGAAATTCCAGTTATTTACAGTTTTTTTGGTCCAAAAAGCTTGGTAAGGATGAGCTAGTGAAGCAAACCATTAAAATGTTTAAAATAAAGAAAAGGATTAAAGAAAATGTTTTTGTATTTTTTGTCCTGTCCGCTTGTTGGAAAGTAAAAAACGCTTAATATGCTTTTTCGTACAAAAAAATTTGTCTGTTAGTTAGAAACGTTTCTATGTGAGTTTGACCAGGATTCTGCCGGGAAAAAGAAATCCGTCCGTTAATAAGAGGTGTTCGCCTTTTAGAATGTCCGTAAGTAAGTAAGTAAGTAAGTAAGTAAGTAAGTAAGTAAGTAAGTAAGTAAGTAAGTAAGTAAGGGGTTTATTTCCAGTTTATCCTTTTTACAAGGCTCTTCATCTAGAAATGTGGATGAACTGTGATAGTGCGTTGACGTAAATATAAAAGACAAATTAGATAAAATCAATATGAATTAATATAAAACGCTGCAACGTGCAAGCGCTCTGTCAAACAGGAAGCTTCTTGTCGTTTTTGCAAAGTCACCAAAGTTTGTACTTTTCCTACAACTGATCGGTAAATCATTAAAAACTTTGCACGATTCGGAGTTAAAAGATTTCTCTGCCCGATGATTTTCTATCTGGTATTTGCGTGATTCGCAAGCTCTCAAGGATCGCTGTTGAGTACTGAAAGTGTTTTTCAGTACTTAACTTCCGTTAATTGGAAGTCATATTGTAGTCAATCCATAAACCATTCCAATTCTGTTCCGGATGTCAAACATCAATCACCCTATTGGTTTTTGAGATATTTACCCTTAAAGAGGCATTGTACGGCTAAAATTGTAAATATTATCGTCACGTGATCGAACATGAAAAATATAAACAAATATGGCGGCAAATAATCAAGCTTTCTCTGTCGGAGAAGAACAGAGATCTTCTTTATTTCGGGAAATCAACCTGAAACATAGTTTTGACACCTTTTAAACAATATGTTGGTGAAAGAATTCATTCTTCTACAATACGTGTTAGAAGTAATTACTGAATTTTCTCATGAATTATAAAACAATATGGAAGAACTTCTTCATAAGTCATCGTTGTGTGTGAAGAAACATGTCAGCTGTCTTAACTCAAGTAAGATTACTTTTATCATTGTAAGAGAATGTTGTGGAATCTAATTTAAAGTGATTTGATTTCATTGCCTATTCCAATCAGTACAAAACTTTTTCTTCGTTGTTTGTTCTCAACGAAACTTAAATTTGATTACATTTACTCACTCGTGCATTTTCAGCATTGTATTACAAGAGCAGAAAAGATGGTAAAAGATCTGGTTGCCCCTGCAAGACAAGGGAAGTAAAATGTGGAGAAGAATGTAAATGTGGGAAGAAAAAGAAGGGAGTTGTTGTTATTATCATATATTTAATATTTCTGTAAAAAAATTAGAGTCTATCGTTGAATCGTGATCTAATTTACATTTTGATACAGACGAATGATATTTCACATCGAAAAGGTCATAAAACAGAACTTATTCGTATTCAAATGTCATGTATAAACCCATATCGTTTGAGAAACATAATTGTCAAGTGATAGAGAAAAAAGTATGTAAATGTTATCCACATATATCTTCAAAATGATACATGGCTTTCGCATCAGAACCACGAAATTAATTTCTTATATAAATTCATAGTCTTTTGGTGCTTTTATTTTTTTGCAACTTGATAACGTTAGTGAAAAAATTGATTACAAAAACAGCAATTTTTATATTTATACTAGCTCATCTTGTTCGACATCGTTTCTTGTTTGGCTTTCCACGATAACCCAAATACAGATACGATTGTTTCATAAAGATTAGATATGGGACATCAAGATTACAACGACCGTTTTTTACAAACGTAAAATCAACGTTACTCCAACGTAAACATTAAACGTTAAATAAATAACGTTACATTAACGTAAGTCAGACAGAGTGTTTTGCTTTGTTAACATATGAAGAAAGCTTTTAATGATCATACAATAAAAGGTTTATATTTCATAAAGTACAATATGTTAAAATTTAAAATCTATAAAATATTTATAATAATTTACATACATAAGGAAAGAGAAGAAGACCTTCAAAGCCTAGCTTCCTCCACAGCCATAGTAAAGTCATCCACACTTTCACAATTTATCTTGAGAGAACGGCTGCCCCTAAGGTAGAGCAGAGAAGATCTCATAATGACAAAGGACAGTTTGCACCTGATCCAGGTCATTATATGATCATACCTCTGTCCTGTCTTGTCTGCAATGCGCTCTGCAAGATGTTTGTGATAAGTAAGACATTCCTGGCTCATTCCTCCGTTGATAGAAAAAATAAGAGGAGTGAATGAGCCGTGTTCATTATTCAAAACTCTGTCATTATATTTTCGTTTCTTCTCAGCCTCGTGCTTTTCGTATATTTTGTTGACAGGAGTGTTTACTTGAGACTGACAGTTTGTATTTGTGAATCGAACATCGAAATAGGCTGATTGTCCCTGTCTCCAAAAACCCCTGGCTCGTACATCAAGCCTGGCTTCATCATTGTTTACGGGTTGAAGCTTGGGTTCAATCTCCACATCTTCACAAACTTTGTTCAATAAGTTTGCTTCAAAATTTCTAACATTATCGTGGCGGATGGAAACGAAGCCCCCTTTTTTGCAATTCATAGCGTGGTTGACATCGAATTTGCTTCCACATGGGCACTTCGTTGGGAGATTTTTGATATCACGATTGAATCTCAATGCTACTGCATCTCGAAACTCCTCTTTATTTAAGGTGAATCCATGCTCCTTCAAGGGCAGAACTGTCAGCCAACTGGATGCACCTTTCTCACAGCTTTGTTCTACAGCACGCTTATCCTCTTTGTTTAACTGGTTATCAATTAGGTCGCGTTGAGTCTTGTTCTTCTCCGATATTTCCTGAGCACGTTTGTTTCGGATTTCTCTGACAGTCTCTTTGTATGGAATGTTATGCTCTTGATTTATAATGACATCGGTAAGTGGGGCGGTGATGATAGCAGAAGATTGGAAGTCAGTTACTGATTTTTCTGACAGAATCGGCATACCAAGTCCACCATCTTTGACGGGAAGTTTGAATAACTGCCTCTCCGCATCTGTTATGGTAGAACCGATAATAGCTGATAGTAACTGTTCATATATTATATCGTCTAATGGTTCAACGAAGTTTTCCATTCCTGGAATTGTCCTTAAAAAATAGTTAAACTTGTGAATTTGTCCATGCGTATAAGCGCCATATGCTGCTTGTGGTTCGGAAATTGCAATATCGGACAGTTTTTTCAGTTGACTACTCCATTCGTTAATTTTTTCGGTAACATACTCCTGTTTAAACTCAGCACTTCCAATACATGCTCCTAAATGACGATGACCAGCGGTGGTGAATTTAATCAATGAACCACAAAATATAGTTTTCGCTTTTTAAGTGTTGTTCTTATCTTTAATAATTATCCATGACTTAACCTCATTAACATTATATCCTACTTTTCTTCCTTCAGCGATAACTAAATCCCACCATACTTTAAGATTTTCAATAGTTCCTGATCCTGTGGCATCATCTGCGAGCCATACCTGTTTGACAGATGGAATATGTCGAAGATGCTGTTGTAAAAGTATCGTGCTAAGAGCATAAAACGACATTGCGAGGTTGTCGCCTTGCGTAGTTCCTTCTTGAGATAACAACTCTAATCCTTTTCCAATAATTAATCTGGATGGCAACCGATACGTATTTATTAGGATGGTTGAAAACTGTGGACATATAATCCGTATGTTGTGAAGAGCTACTTTGCGATTTAACGAATTGAATGCGTTCTCTGCATCCACAAGAATAACCGCTTCACATTCTACTTCCTCAAAGATTCGTCTCATGGCGTGAATTGCTGCTTCAGCGCCTCCTTCAATACCAGAACAGACTTGCAAAGGTCCTGCTGCATCTTGAATATCGGCTTTTAGTACCCATCCAATGGTCTTTCCGATAATTCTGCGCAATGTTTCGCCAACACCAATGGGGCGGACCCCAGGGTTTTTGTTGAGGGGTATAAGATTACATGCTACTAAAGCGTCTATGGATGAGGGGTCGACGATGGTCGTAGTTAATTTTTTCGCAAGTTTGGCTATTTGTTCTCTCAGTTCTTGACATATGAATGCAGCCGCCGAGGCAAAAGCACAAAATGTCTGTTCTATGGGCATATCTCAGCTGGAAAATAGATATCTGTTCTAGCATGAATTTCCATTGATTTTCATTTATTGCAATTTGCTGAAACCACAAGCATTCGTTTAACGCTTTCACTTATATTTGTTTCATTTTCGTCCATTAGGCATGCATAAATACTGAAATAAAAATATACTATTCCAGTCTGTAGAAGCTAACTATCAACTGTTTTGACTATTCGCTGATTTCGTCTTTCTTCTTACCTGGTTGGGACGGGCACCGGGACTTGTTTATAATGACTTCGAAAGTCATTACGATGTTATAACATTTTGATGTTGTTAATACAACGTAAATTAACGAAATTTAACGTTGTACGTTATACTAACGTAGGTATTTAACGTTAAAAAAAGACTTCCATTCTAACCAACCACTAACGTTACCACAACGAAAGAAATAACGTAACACTAACGTTAGTATAACGTTTGGCGCCTGCTGGGAATCTTACGTGACGTATTACATGAGATATCTTCGGAAAAGACGTGTCTTAATTTGCAGGTCGATTGAAATGCACTCAAACTCGCTGGAAAAATCGTTGATGTTTACATACATTTTATCTTATTACTTTGTTAGTATAGATAACATATCATATGAAGAAGTTTCTTTTTGGTGGCATGTGTGGCACGAAGATGATTCCAATGGTTTTATGACATTTGCATTCACCTTTCATCATCAAAAAATCAAAACCATTTTAAATAAGCGATTTTATTTGAAATATCCTCTCTCAAACTCGACATATTTTGTCATTTTGACGTCACAGGAAATAGATTATAGCAATTGAATGCATTCTGTATATGTGCAACAATGCACCATACAGATATATAGAATCGAGAATAATATAGTCTATTCTATGTTGACATTAAATAGATTCATTACTTATGTATAATATATATATATTTATTTATTCAAAGCTATAATAGGAATGATGACTACACAGTAACGAAGAAAATGTTGAGGATAATCGTATAATACTTCATGTGAGGAGAAATGTGATGATTTTATGTTATGATAAGATTGTTTTTTTGTTTGTTTGTATTTTTTGAATTTTTGTAAAAACAAATGCGTAAACAGAAATTAGGGAATAAGTTTTTTCCGCTCAAACTCTAGGTACATTATCCTTTTAGACGTGTGGCAGTAATTCTTTCATGATTGTGTTTATTTAGTATATTGTCTTATAAGAGGTTGCTTGTAAGTCCGTCACGTGATTTGAAAGAAATGTGTATATGGTAACTTAAAGAAAAGAAAAGAAAAGAAAAGTGAAAGACAATAGAAATGATAAAGTTCTTCTTCTTCTTGTTCATTCTTGATGTTACTTCGTGTTTTGAAGTAAACCGACTACAACAAGGTGACGTCATATCTGGTCAGCAGATTGATGCATTCTGTGGTGTGGAGAATACCTGTGCATGTTCAGATGGTCAAACTTTTTATGCAGAAAATGAAGTTTGTGTTAGTGACGTGCAAGGTAACTTGAATGAATTTGAATCTGTTTTCTCGAACTTTCATTTTTCGGTCCTTTCTAAAACGTGTAATACACGTATCCCGAATTTCTGTTTAAACGTCGTGCTGATGCCTTGCTATCAAGTTTTGCCTAGTTTCTATACAATCTGCTGTTTCACTAAATTACATTTCTTTACTGACACGATGTTTTAACTGAAATTCGGAAAGGTTTATTAGTTTCAAATATGCCCTTTCTGAATATATGAATAAGTAATATCTGGTAACCTGATTAGTACGGTCTACTTTGTTTTTATGTAGTTTAGGGTCACAGTAAAGGGTTTCAGTAATTGTGTGACCTTATTACTTAATAATTATCCTCTTTGATCAAGACTCCCTCAAAAGATGATAAATACCAATCTTGACATTAAAAAAAGATAAAAATAGGAACAGTACCTATTATGATAATTAGGTCAAAGCGGTATTTAAAAACAGATTAGGGGTAATCACTCTCTACCATTATTTGAGTAAATAAAGATAAAAGGATTGCCAGTCACAATGTTCAACACTATATTCTTTGCTAAATTCCAAACTGATTGCTTAATTATAACCTTGCTATTATTCCAACCCTAATGCTGCAGTTCAGTTGATTGGCTAATATTTAGAATGTTCTTATGTTGATTGGCTTATATTTAGAATGTTCTTTGGTAACCAAAGATGCATCCAATCAGCTCCATAAGATCTTAACTGTCAAAAATACATTGAGTGATAGTTATGCTGTTGACATTTTAACAAACTCTTCATCACCTGTTTGTTCTTCCGGTGAGGCTCCTTCAGCAGGTCCAATATTTGTTTATGATTATGCCAACAACATGAAATGGAATGCCAACTGGGCTGCAAAACTTCAAAGGAAAGTGACGTTTGGTACTACAGACTTGGAAAAGGTATAGTAATAATTTAAAGGAATGATTAAGACAAATAATACATAATGTGTTGAATTTGAAGATGTCCAGTGCTATATTTAGGTAGTAGACTCTCTCTACCTCAAACTTCTAAGGGGAAAACAAAATCAATCGAATTATGGAGATTTCGAGTTATAGAGAGTGAAATTGCTAGGTTGTAGCTTGACGGAACTCACTGATTAAGTGCGAATGATAGAGAATTCTAGTAATGGAAAGTCGAAATATAGTGAGTCCACTGTATAAAGTTGATTAAACTACATGACCTGTCCTGTCGGCGCTAGAGCACCATGGAGGAGAGAGTCACGCCTCTCCAGTTCCATAGGGAACTATAAGTGTAAGGCCGATCCATGAAGTTGGTGAAGCCGCGTAAGGCAATGAACTTTCAGCTCCATTGAGCTAAGCTTCAGAGCCGATAGCGCTACTACATACATACATACAAACTACATATGGTTTCTCTTCTCTAAGTAAACATTCTTATTATATTATAAGTTTCCCGATGGACAAAATCGTCAAACATCACTGCGACGAAGTGCATTTTCATTGAAACAATGCGTACATGTATGAGTTATGCTATAAAACAAGTACTCCTCCGCTATGATTTTCTAACAAATTTGTCCGATCCGTTAATGGCAGTAATAATTTGAATGAAAGAATGAAGTACACTCATCGCAAGCAGTTTCTTTATGTACACTCATTGTACATCAATTGTTACTTATTCACCTCTTATTTCAAATCAAATCCATATTTTTTGAACAGGTGAAAGTTACGTTTACGAAACATTGGTCTGGTCTTTTCGTAAAATTGTATCTTAAGTGTGGCTCAAATTTTCCCGATAATTGGTGTATTACAGTAAAGTTTGAAGGCTTGAGAAGTTGTAAGTTTTCTTGTTTTTCTCTTGGTGATCTTGGTTGATAAAACAATTTCTATATGAGTTCTCAATTCTCTTTTACATGTAAGTGTGTAGAGTTGTTTGTGCAGTACATTGAGAAGTACAGAATTAAAAGAAAATCGTGAAAATCCGAATCGAACTTATAAGAGACTCCTTACGCACTTTACATACGAGTGAGCAGAATTGGTTTTATTTAGAACGCACACTCTGTATATAGTTTCACACTCCACGCATTTGCTTTGATTGTTTTCCTTTGAACTTTCATGTCAAACCTGGTTTCTTTCTTTAGACCCTCTCTCAGACGATGCAATCACGGAAATATTTCCAGACCTATTCATAACCCCTTCATCAAAAACAGAAATCAAAACGCCTTTTATTACCCCCGTCATTTCGTCAGCTACAAACACTGAAACCATCCTGCTATCAGAAGATGTTAACAGTTCTCCTCAAGTAAAACCAACACTACTTGCATCACCATCAATGACTGTCTCACCATCGCTGACAGTGTCGCCATCAATGAAAGCGTCACCATCAATGACAGTGTCACCATCAATGTCAGTGTCACCATCAGTGACAGCTTCACAATCAACGGGAGCGTCTCCATCACTAGCAGCATCACCGACAGTATCAACACAACCGGTTATTAAAACCAACACCACACAAAAGACTGTTCAACGGTCTCAATCCATAATACTTCAAAATACATCCACTGTGACCATAACACCACCCAATCAGACAGCTGCACCGATTTTAGGTACAGATGATGGAGACGTGACAGCGATGTACGTGGGGATTTCAGTGGCTGTTTTCTTGTTTGTCTTTATTGTCTTCTTAATTTGGTTTTGCAGAAGGTAAAATTTCTTTGATGTTTCAAGATTTTTTTTTTTTTGCTTTTGTTTGTGTTACGTTATCATTTTTATTTGGGAAAACGTTTTTACGATTAATTTCAATTTCTTTATGTTTTTAGAAGACGGAAAAAGATTAAGATGGAAACTGTAAGGAATTTCTTGAAATTTCTGTGAAGAGAGTTTCAGTCAAATGAGAAAAATACGACTATTAGTCCAGTTATCAATTTTCTATTCTCATTAAAAAAAAAAGAATCATTTGCAAATGAAAGCATGTGCTTTTCCTTATTATTAAAACATTTTATTTTTCGTTTAGAATAAAAGAGTAGAGCGCTATCCTCATGCATCCATACGATCTTTACATTCCAACTCATCATCCAGTTCACTGACGTCACCTCCAGCAGTTTTAAACAAATCTTCTTTGGGAGCTATCCCAGAAAAAGTTGAGAATCCTTTATACAAAGACGACGATCATGACGGCGACATAGAAGAAAACCGACCGTCATCGCATGTGACGGTGGAAAAGATTCGCCGTGGAAGCAATAGCAGCAACTCCGCATATGACAACCCAGGCTATTCACGCAATGACTACTTTGGTGACGATGAGTTCCCTGAATTTTCAAATAGTGGTAGCGACCTTCCAAAGTTCTTTTACGAAGCAGAATCTGATGACCTAAACATCCATTACGCAGATATTCAAAAAGTTAGAAGACATGATTTGGAACCGATCGTTGAATCACCTCGATCTACTAACGAAGGTGAAGACGAAGAGAGTCAATGACAGTGACAATTCATAAAAGTTTTACATATCATAACTGATTGGTTTTGATTTTGATGTAACAACGACTTTAACGAAATTGGTTCCCTTGTTGTTTAGTATTCAGAATTTACAAAACAGATATGTTTTGCGGCAAATCGAATTGTTAAATTACCGAATACTAGATTGGAAAAATTTGATTGAATTAGTGGGCAGTGTGATAGTAACAAACACTTTATTAATGTTTTCATGTGAAAACATATTTGTACATATTTCCTGAATTTCAGTTTAAACGTCAACATCTTGTCAAAACCCAATTGGCAAATTGCTCAAAAAGTCACTAACAAAGGACATTTTCATTGAAGCAGTGCGCATATTTCTATAGAAATTTACTCCTTCGCAGTGACTTTCTGACATTTTTATCCAACGGGGCTGTCAAACTTTACCTCGCTTTGATAAGCTTTGATACACTAATTACTTCATTACAACACTTCATTACAACAGCAACATGAGCTAGGTAGGACCGTAAAATTTCGTCGTTTAAAAGGAATTCGGGAAGGGTCTACTTAGAGAAAATAATGCTAATATTTCACAGTTCTGATTAGGATTACATTGTGTTTGGTCATTTCATGTTATACTTAAACATTTATTTACGGAGTGTATTTTCTTAAGTTCACGCATGCGTTTCTCATTCAATACACACCAAATTTGTATGTCAGAGCTATTACATAGCATGGTTAGTATTTTCTTATATAGATTTGTATTTTCTTTCATAAATAAATACTTACTAATTGTACATCCTTCGAATGTTTTTGTTGTTTGTTCCATTCACAAACTGTTTCAAAAGTTAACTTGGCGAAAAACGTAAGATTTTTAACAAGGCAACGAGGGTCATTATATCGCCATTGAACAGTAAACCTCTACAATCGAAATAGTCATTGTCATTTGACTGTTTCAAGATGTCATCTTACTAGCAACAATTGAATTCGGGGACAGATTAAAACATAATTATTTACAACTTTGGTAGTTAGTTCAGTTAACCTCTTTTTACTGTAAAATGATTATTAATCCTTAGATTAAACCTCTACAACCGAAATACATGCGCGTATTTCTCGAATCTTCGAGAGACTTTATAACTAGACATTAATACCGTGTTAAGACGGCAGCTGGGATGTATTTCGAAAAGGTTATGATGAACTGGTGGAAGATCATTCCAGACATCACAGCGTTTTAGTTTTCTCTTTCAACCCATGTACCAATCGATCTCGCACATCAAACAAAACTTGAAAGACATTCCTTTCATATGTGCAATCGGCGGCACGTTTTGCTTTGTTTGTGAAAAAGGGTAACAGATTGCCTCGCTTTGCCCTGATGGCCATTAAATATAATGGACATTTGAAACTGGATGAGACAGAATTCTCGTTTCATCAGGTAACGGCTTTTCAATTCGATTAGGTGTCTCTTTTTGCATTTTTTGCATTCAAAGCTCAAATATTTGTCTATCTACTTATAAGCGTTGCTGCTAATTAAATGGTCATACGAAATGGTCATAAGAACATTAAAAGACATTATGATTTCTTGAAAGAGAAGTCAACCACAAATAGGATAATTAGAAGATTTTAAGTTTGTCTTTGTTGGATTTCTGCGTAAGCAAGAAAGCCTTTACGATCGTCTTTGTTTTTTTCATCTTACTGTCCAAACCTACGCATATTTGTTTCTCCGAATTCATTGGTTCATACAAAAGCCATCTTAATATTCATTGGTGCTTAACGCGCCACTATATTAGAAAGGGTGCTAATTAACTTTAACAGCGCTGGTTTATTGGCTTGAATTTCCGCCATGTGTGATCATCCGGGTATTTTCCGACTTTGCATTTGCACGCCGTTCGCATAATGGTACACTAAGCGTGACCGAAGTAACTTTCAAAAGTTGATGATGGGTCAATCAATGTTGAATAGATTTAAAAGAAGATTTACAGTTCCAAAACCGAAAGTAGAGGGTATAAATTTATGATTATCTTACGAAGATTCTACTGTGTTCATTCTTTTCTATAAACAAGTTCTCAATGTTTTATAAAAGCAGTGTGTGAAAAAGGAAAGGTTTTTGTGTTTTTTTGAAAATGTCTGGGGATTCTTTTAAGCCTTTTTAAATACAAAAGGTCGTTTGCTTCATGCGTGGGCTGTAATGCTTTTTAAGCTCTGGATACGTACAGCTCAGCTAAGTTTCCTCTTCAGCTCCAACAACAAAAATATTTCTGGTTCTAACCTCTGCCTGCATCATTTTATTTACGTTTGTTTGATATTTCTGTAGCTATTTTAGCATATTTACTTGTATAGTTCATGACTGTATTATCAATGACCTTAATTAGGAATGGGGACTTCCTATTTATGATTGCAAATAGGAAACTTATCTTGACTGTCTGTAAATTTTAACTGCTTTCAGTATGTTTGCTAATTTGGATCAGATAATTTACATAATCCAAATCTTTGTTTTCTTTTTTTTTTTGTTTTGGAAGTCTGTTCGTAGTTAGGAAGATTGACCGTATATATTGAAAGACTTACGTAATCACTGTGATATCTTAAAGTATCTATTTAAATTTAATGTTCTTTTGTTATAATTAATGCTTATATAGATGTATTTTGTATCATTCTACGCTTTCCTTTTTGTGCTTGTGAATTAGGAATTATATTAGGATGACAGGCAAGACATATTGAATTCATAAATTCGTAACATTTACATTAACGTATATGCATACTCACTGAATCCTTAAAGGAGTGGTATCGTCATTTCAAATTTTATAACAAATTTTAGTTTAAAAAATATATAGTTAGTCTGCGTTGAAACTTTTTTAAAAAACTTTTTACTTCTGAAGATATTGAATTTTTAATTATTTTATAAACCCCCGTCTTTATTTCCGATGAAAAACGTGTGACGTCATTGAAGAAGTTTCATTTATTTTTATTTGTTATGTGAGTGCAAGACCGTATTAGCTTTTCATGTTTTTATAAATCATGAGTGGGAGTTCGAGTGAAGAAGAACCAGATTTTCACAGTGAAGATGAAGAATATAGCTATGAGTCATCAATCAAGGATCTCACAGACCATTTTAGTGGTTTAGAGCCTTATAGTTTTGAACCACTTGCTTTAAAGAATAATGAAGAAGTTCGACCAGAACTATGTGAAGATGATTGTGATGATGCTGACGAAATTACTTCAGAGAGAGTTGGCAACATAGAGTGGTGCAAATGTGGAAACTGTATTGTTGAAGCAAGAGGAATTGATTGTCTATGTTGCAAAGAAGTTCATGCAATCGAAGATGATAAATTTCAAGGTAAATGTTTTTAAAAATCAAAATGAAAAAAAACCACATGCAATGCAATATTGAGTTGATCTTTTTACGTTTTTCCAATTTTCCATTTCAGGTGAAAACTGTGTAACATCCGTGCAGGTGTTGAAATCAGCCTGAGTTTCTTTATCGTAGAGTATATCTCCACATGGTTTTATCGATAATTCAGTTTGTACACCTTGATCGCGGTATTCTGTAGAAGTTACAGCTATACTTTTTTTCTCAGCAAAATCACATTGGCAAGCCACAGTATTTCTTTCTTGTTCTTCATGAAACCGTTTCGCACTTGTTTCAAGCGCACGAGCAACATCCTAAAAACCCCGAAAGTTCTCGCTAACACTTCATGATAAGCAGAACAAAATCAGATTAACATAATGCAAAAAAGTACCTCTTGCATAATAACCTCATCCTCCCTGCGACAACTAGACAACCTTTTTTGAGGGATCTTTGAATAACCAAATAAAGTTGGAATAGCGTCAGGTTTTAGTATTCTTCTTGTCGGCAAATTCAATAGCTCATTCTATGAAAAAAATAATGACATAATCGGTGAAACGGAACAATAGTTCAAGAGAAACATGAAAATAAGTAGGCCTTTCAGGTCATTTTTTATTCGTGTGAATTATTTTTTTAAATCAATTTTATCGCATTCTATAGCCTTTCAGCTTTCCAACGAGGGGTCAACCAAGTTTCTAGCCTTACTAGAACTGGAGATATTTAAATTTTTGTGTGCCTAATTTAGAGTAATTTTGACCATAAATTTGAATGGAAATAGCTGCGATTTTTGGCACAAAGACGGGGGTCATGTTGCATAAAATGTGCAATAACACAATAGTTTTGGGGCTGTATTATTTAATATAAGATTTTAAAGTGTATTTCAGTATTAATTAAATCCAAGTTATGTAATGCCACGCCCTTTTTGGCTTAACGATTTTATTGATTGGGACCTAGGACCGGGACCCGGACCAAAACCTACAAAGTACTTTAAGGAGATCCTGCATAAGAAAAGAATCTTATTTGAAAGGTATAAGTCCAATAAAATTTTTCAAATGGACATTACGAAGTCACACCCATTGGAATTATGTACCTTATATACCAAGACCCCGTAACCTGGACCCCGTAATCCGGACAAAGATTGGAAAAAACACACATGCTAGGAAATTAGAACAGGCTTGATTAGAAAATAATCTTATTTGAACCGTTAGTCCATTAACAATTGTCAAATAGACATTACCAAGCCACGCCCACTAGAATTAATTACGTTATGGACCAAGACCCCGTAACCCGGACCAAGATTGGAGAACGCACATGGTAGGACATTAGGAGAGATTTGTTTGGAAAATAATCTTATTTGAAACACTAGTTCAATAAAAGTTGTCAAATAAACATCACCAAGCCACGCCCACTAGAATTATTTACATTATGGACCAAGACCCCGTATCCTGGACCAAGATTGGAAAACGCACATGGTAGGACATTAGGAGAGACTTGTTTGGAAAATAATCTTATTCGGACCATTAGTCCAAATTGTTGATTGCTCATAACTTATTGTTATTAAATCAATAAAGACCAAGGATTTATATAACAGTTGTAAAACACACAAATGTGAAATACACACTTAAAGGAAGAAAACCCTAGAAGACATCTTTGAAGGAAATTTCAAGAACACAATAATGAACAATTACAATCATCTTTTTTCAAATAATGCAAAACTACAATAACAATAATTATAAACCAGTAATCACTAATAGCATTACATGAAATCAAAACGTTGGAGTTTTGATTGGTTCTTTTCAGAAATAAAACATGTGCGAAAGATGGAAATCGGGAAAATAAAAATTTAGTAATAGGAAATGAAGGGAATCCATTCCTCAGGTGCTCCTGTCATTATATCAAATTGAGTTCTACAGGGCTCAAAGATGCAAGTATAAACTTTTTGACTGGTTCTTCTAGTGATGCTCTAGGGGCAAACAGCTAAAAAAGAAGCAGAGAAAACAGAGAAAAAAAATCAGAAACCAAATTGTCATACAGATATATTATACAGGAATGGCTATATTTGCCACAATAAAATTTTTAAATGTTGACACTGCAGCACAGTCAGTAAGGTCACAAAAAGGAACAAAAATTGGCACTAAAGCAGAAACAATTTCATCGATAATCTTATCCTCTACATGTGAAACTATAATAACATGACAGGCCAACTATGAATTTTAAAATCTTAATCAGACACAGTTTTCTTTCTGATTGCAGTGAGGAAAATGGAAATCAAAATAATTCTTCACAATAATATGATATCCCCCTTCTCAAAATCCAATAAAAGTGGAAAAACCCAGATCTCATCAGGCTCATTGTCATACTTAATTTTAAATAATGTTCTTTTCGAATTTTTATTGACTTTGTCAATTCCAAGAACCTTTCCACGACACCAAAATACTTCCTCTTCCCCTTCCTCTCTCACACGATGTTGAATGACTTTACCAACAAGAAGTTCTGGGTTATCTAGAAATTTCTTAAGCATATCATTTTTCTGTTTATCAGTCAACTGTTTCATTCGATTATCCTTTATTTTCTCCATAAGTTTCTTTTTTTGTTGAAAAACTGCTTGATCTCGCTCATCCTTTTCTTTTAAACTATTTACTATTCTTATGGCTGGGCCAGCTGCACTGATGTTCACAACTTTAATAAAATTTTCAAGGAGGTCCTGCCAAGCTAGATTTACACGTTTACCTCCAGCACATGTGGTCTTGCTAAAAAGTTTTGCACTACATTTCGACCCAATAACATATCTGTAGAAATTCAATTGCGCAACTAAAATCTTTTGACGAGAATTCACATCATGTTGTACAATTTTTGTCCGTGCTTCGTTCTCAGACAACCAAGCCGTAACATTCAATGACACCAACTCATTCACAGCATCAATTTTTTTTAAAGAAATTCTCTTTTCCGCTTCTTGCTTTTGTGTTTGTTTCTGCAACAAACGGTCTCTCTTTTCCTTAATCAAAATTTCCTTCCTAAGTTGATAACGACCTCTCATTTTGTCAACGTTCTTTCTTGCTGTATCCATCAGCTCCTCTTTTTCTTGATAGGACTTAGCCTCAAACCATTCTAGTGTTTCATTTCTTGACCACATGGTGATTGCCTGCATTGTTTGTATAGATGCACTTGGCTTTGTACGAACAAGTAAATCCAACATTGCGAAATCACTTTCTGAGGCTTTATTGGTAAGAGGGACATTAGCATACCTCTGATTGTCTGATTGCGTCCAATACTTTCCACCAGGCAGTTGATCTTTGCATTGACGTTCAAGAATAATTAAAATGCCATGAAAAATTATTTCTAATGCCTGAGTAGTAAGGGCATCAAGTTCATCATCATGAGAGTCAATGAATAATTTTAGAAACACTTCATCATCATGGTAAACAATATCAGCACCAGATAAAATTCTGCCATCACAAAGTAAAGATGATGCATCTTTACACAAATCAGATAACTTGATTTTCAACTGAAGCAAATAAGGATTTATATCAAGAATGGAATTTTTAGATTCAATTAATCGCCATAATGGTCCAGTCAGCAATTTATCAACTATCCCTAATGCTCTAGCCTCAGCTAAAAATAATTTGTTGGAAATATCTTCTTGAACAGCTTTTAAAAGATTGTTGGGATCCGGCCAAGAAGATAAAAAATCCACAATCGCATCACTGTGATAATAAAGAGCAGCAGCGTTGTAGAATAGGACATTAAAACGATTACCAATGAATGGAATAAAAAACGATTTTTCACCACGTCCAGCCAGAAATGAATTGAAATATGAAGCAACACCACATTCATCACTACCACGAATGTGAAATGCTTTGCAAGCAGTGCGAATCAATCTTGTGGCACAAGATTCTTTGGAACTGTTAAATGCAAACACAGTCTCAAAATCCTCAGTAAGAACAAGCTTTTCAAATGTGTTCAACACCTGGTCTGTTTCGGTAGCAAAGTTAGCAAGAACATGAAGTTTACAGAAAAAATTTCCCATGTCACTCATTTCTTTCTTTTGATCATCTGACAAAGTTGTCCAGTTCTTCATTACAGTGGGTAATAACTTTTGACGAAGTTCGTTTAACTGTGCATTAAACAAGGGATTGATAGGACCAAGATCAGACATGGTAGATTTTATATTAGTTATTAACTTGGCGTAATTCATGTCCTTTTCATTTTCTTTAAGGATTTCACACATATCATCTATAGTATCGGTGAAACTTTTCATAACAGTAGCTGTATCACCACCAGCAACCTCCGACAAACCAAAAGACAATGTTTTCCCAGCAGAAGTTGTTACTTGAAAATTTTGGTAATGCTTATGGTACTTTGATGTACCATCACCATGTAAGCAATTACCACTACTAGAAATATCCTCTGTAAGCATGGCCTCAGCAACTTGAATTTGAGCAAGTATTAAGGCTTCTTGCATAAGGCGATTCTTAAGACCAGCTGATGGTAACCTTGACACACTTTTATGGGCAAGCTTTTGCAAAACGATTTTGATGACATCATTTACTTTATTCATACTGACATTGAGGCGGACTAATTCCATGATTACTTCACGCACTTCATCACAATAGCGCCCTCCTTCAAATGTCACAATTTCATCATCCTCAAGTAAATTAACAAGTGCTTGCAGGTCCTTATTTTCAGCAACTAGACTATCTTTCTCCATTAATAACGCATCATATTCTTTCCTTAAGCTTTGAATATCTCCCAGATTGTTCCCATCTATTTCAGCCCTTTGATCTATTTTGTCTTGTAAACGACATAACTTTCTCCTAATGCTATACTTCTCATTGCGCAGCTGTTTTATCAAAATCTCATTTCCCTCTAGTGACGTGGTGGTTTTACTTAAATCCTTGGACAACCGCTTAAGTTCCTTCTCTTTTTCCATGTTTTGAACACACAATGATGACAAACTTTGATTTTTAGTAACTATCTGTTGGTCCCGATATTTCAACTTCTTTTTCAAATTCCGTAGCTTTATAGATGACTCTTTAGACTTTTCACTATACTCAAGTTCCAGTGTATTAAGCTTCGAAACTACAGTAGCATACTCTTCCTTAATTTTTGATAGATTTTTCTGAGCAATATGTCTATCTTTCAAAACTAAATGCATTTCATTGGACAGTTTCTTTATTTCTTCAACTTGACTGTTGTAAGATGACTCTATATCTTCTAACGTGTGGCATTTCCTCTTCAGAACTCTATTCTCGCTTTTCACTTCATTCAGCTTTATTTTTAATGCAACCTCAGTAGGAGTATTTGCCGCTAACATTGATCTTTCCTGAGGTGTCTCTCTAACCGGGACTACAAAATCTTTACATAGGTATTCATCAAGCTTTTGTGAAGCACCTTTTTTCCTTAATTCTTTCACTTTTGAACTAATGCACACTAACTTGTTAACTAAACTTTTACCATTACATTCAAGTTCCACATTAAAATCGCAACTAAACTTTGAAATAACTTCTTCAGTATTCAGATTTTCTAATGACTTAAACCATTCAAATACTAATTTGATATTCATTGTGGTTATATTATAATTGACACGATGTCGTAATTTTTAATTTATTGTTTTGTTTAAAATTTTTGTTTAAGAAACTGACGCACCTTATATATTTGCAACAAAGGTCAAAAATAGATCATATAGATTTTTTTTCTCGCATTCTGATGGGAAGATCTCTTTCACAGGGCAGGGTTCATGCACTACACTACTAATATCTAGCTTATGCCTATGTATCTTTTCAACCCACAAGTGACCTTAAAGGGAAAATTTCTCCCACAGTTTAATAACCCAATTTAATTTTTCCCACACTTTACTCTCCACCCCAGGCCCAGAGCTATTTTTAAATTATAGATTTTCCCACGCTCTACCTTTATTCTTAAGAATTTTTTTGAGCATTTTCAAGCACGATTTTAAGAAAGGGGATACTCAAAATATGTACACCCATTTCAAAATAAAGCAACATAAAGTAAACTAGACTTACCACAGCCTCTTTTAAGTCTTTTTAGTCATCTTCTCAAACAGTAGTGTGCGCTGCAGTACCTTCGAGGAGTTTTGTCAACAAAGACGGGGGTTTACAAAAACATAAAAATGTAATTATGCGAGTAATGGCCAAATTTTATTTAACAATACTTATATAAGTTGAAAGACGATTTTTTGTCCTTCCATAGTTGAGGTGAGCCATTACTAAACAGTTCACAAATAACATATTTGGCAATCAAAACAAATTTGTATCGTGAATAACTTTTGTTGTCATGACTTTCCGATCATGGCTCACTTGAATCCTAAATGTATAGGTACCCAACAAGCGCTAGGAACTGGAATTGCTGCTTTAACTGCTGTCAAAGGGTGCATAATTGAATTTTAAATTAGGCACTTTTAAAATAATTTTTCCGGGAATGTGACTTCGCACGCTACGCATCTCTCAGGCGGAGCTAGCTGGACACGGATTTTGTCACGTGACTGAACATCCTAAAATAAGAAAAATGAAAAACACGTGCACACAGAAAGTAAAACATCACTATGTATAAGGAAAAATGTAGATAAAACATATCGATAAAAAATATTTTCTTATAAAACATATACCTTCAAATCTCTTTCAAAACATGCTTCTTCAAAATGCAAGTGACATATCCGTATATTCTTTTCAGAAGGAAGATTGGCCCGCTTCAACTTTGAAATCCAGATTTTTTTTTAAATATGTATCTTTTGGTAATCTGAACAAACTGACGTCCGGTCCTGTCCTTTAGTGGAGTCACTGTTACATCCAACAGCAGCACAAATAACCATGGTTTTGTTAAAGTTCGAAAAAAATATTTAGTTGTTGCTTGAATTAGAAGAACACTCGCTCGATTCGAATACAAAACATTGTATCAACACTTAATATAACTTCTTCAATGACGTCACATAATTATTACTAATTTATTCAGCGTTTTAAGCCTATGTTTTAAAGTGGCATTTTATAGCGAAAAAAAGAATTTTTTTTCCAAATTAAATTTATTTTGCTGTATCTACATTAAAACAAGGAATATATGAAGAAAAAAAAAGTTTTCAAATTTTCATGATACCACTCCTTTAATATCATTTCGTACCAATGAAATAAAGAACATTATGTCGTTCGTTCAGATATAGTCAAGTTTAATGTTGTTTATTGGTATAAAGTTTTGCATAGTGGCAATTATGTTCTATCCAGATTTTTGGGGAGTACTGATCAGAAATTTGTATTGCGGAAAGGATTAAACCTTTCTTAAATTTCATGAATGTCGTAGCCTTTCTTTTTTCATACTTCAGCTGATTTTGCAGAAATCCTTATGCCTGCAAGGGCATCTTGTTTTATTTTATACCTTCATGCAAAAATGAGCTAATACACGTTTTTTTTATAAGCAACATGTTTATAAGCAACACTAGTAAATTTTCTCAAAAAGTTAAGCAACAGTACTACAAGGATCTTACATAAATTAGCAACATGAAACTTTGAAATAATGCAGCACTAGCATAGCTACAGCTCATTTCTTAAAATTGGCACACTAATTGGTTACACTTGATTGCAGTACTATGTCCTACACTATACTTAAATACTTAAGCTTACACAAAGATTTTCAAGACTGGAAACACATATTTTTTCAATTAATTCTTAGCAACAAATTAAGCAACATTACTGCTAAAAAATGGTCATATTTTAAGTAACATTACTACTAAGGTCTGACCTTGGTTGCTTATAAAAAACAAACTTGTAGCTATTAATTTCAGGTGAAAAGAGCAATCCACTAAACATGTTCCAAATCGTCTCACAACTGCTGGATAATATGTTCCATAATTAATATGTCTTACTCATATCAGTCATTGAATATATGAAAATTAATAATTCATTTTCTTCTATTGGTGAAATCATCGCCCGAGTGTTACTTCTCTTCCGATGAGAATAAAATATTTGAATGGTCTTTAAAATCACCTCTTTCATTACAACATGTTAAAAAGTCAGGTAAGTCGATAACTTCTAAATACCGATGAATTACAGTTACAACTTACAACTTTTGAATTTATTTTGATTTAAACTTTTATCTTTATTTATACATGAAAGGTTTTCACTTTACAGATTAGTTTCAACCGTCACCTCTGAGAGATGGAAGATACGATGATATTTCTCTTTCAAATTGTCAACTCCGAGGATGATATTAAACGGCAGCAGTTAGAATAAGCATATAGGTCTAACAGAGGTTCGAAAGGGCACCATAAATCGATATTAAGACAATTCTGTTAAGCTCTCTATACATCATGTATGGTTTCACTTCCTAGTGTCACTGAGCAAATTTCGAACATATGACTTTGATGCAATTTCAACTTCAAATTGAAGTTTCACTGTTAAACACCTTTTCTTTCGAGTTCAGTGATCTAGTTTTTCACCCCAAAAACTTTATTAATTAGACGTCACCTCCATCTTTCAAAGTGAAACAGGAAGGGAACGTTTTGGATTAGTTACTTTCACAACTGCATTGCTGATATCAACATTATGTGAAGCATTTTTATAGCGATATCCTAATAAATGCATTTTTGAATTCATTTTTTTGAATTTAGTTACCATTCTAACGTGCTTTGACGTTTTTTAAAATATTGTGGGCAGGGTCGCTAAACATACCGGGTGGACCAACAAAATAGAGCGTGTATATCAGATTTCCGACATCAGTTTTTTTTATCATTTTCGAGGTCCACGAAAAATTCTTCCGCAATTTGACATAAAATTTTCTTTAACTATATTACATGTCAGTTTCAAAATTGATCAAAATGAGATTTGACTTTTTCTTTTCAGTAGACAATTCTTATTTTTAATTTTGGGGGCATTTTTTTTTTTTTTTTTTTTTTTTTTTTGCCTACCCGGTATGTTATCCGAATGATGTTTGCAAATATTTGCACTTTTGGGAGAATTATTAAGCTGAATGAAAAATAGAAGAAAATGAACAACTTTATTTCACAATACAAACTAAATTAAGACTCCAAATTTCTGGTTAAATATTATGTTCGGTCACCTCCCTCTCCCATATTCAATGTCATTTGACTGTTTGAAGCTGTAATCTTACTAGCAACATTGAATTCGGAACAGTTTAAGCACAGTTGTCTATTGCTATGGTAGTTAGTTCAGTCAACCTCGTTTTACTGTAAAAGTACTTATAATCAACCTGCATGTATTTTTAAAAATATGTTACTAAAGGGCTGATTACATGATCCCGGTTAGCCGAGATGAAATTTCATCCCGTCTTGCCGAGGTCTTGGCTTCCTGGTCAAATCTTTATAAATTTCCCATCGCGATTACATGATAAAATTTTCATCCCGGCTATCAAGAACCGGGATCTCGGTTAGGCGGCATGAAATTTTTCCATGTAATTGCTTCGTCCCGGTCAACCGGGACAAGTTTGAGATTTGAACATGCGTAGTTTGTCAAAAATGCAAAACACAAGTGGTTAGTTTTGTCCCGTCCCGCCTAAACGGGATGAAATTTTTGCATATAACACCGAGTTGAAAATCATCTCGGCAAGGCGGGATTAAATTTCATCCCGGCTAACTGGGAGCATGTAATCAGCCCCTAAGTAATGGAATTATAAAAGAGGAATCATGTTTCTTTAATCTGCTGTTTGCATGGAAGCGACGAAGATTGACATTAAAGTCTAGTGAAATTGTTTTGCTTTTCACTGAAGGAAATAGTTTTACTGTTATGCTTCCTTGATTAATGCTAACATCTAAACATCTAACCTTTTCATTACATCATAAAATGCCCTTTTGGCCATATAGGTACAAGAATTTAATAAGTAAAAAAATGGTCCTCTTATTCGAAATCATCACTATCCAAGTGTAATATGCAAATATTTTATTCTTTGAACCATTCTAAGTTTAGTTTGGTTTAAACAATGTTTTGAAATTTCAAATCACAATCTTTCAGTTCCAAGGTGACGTTTCAGGTCAGACAGCTGAAAGCAAGTGATGTTTTAGCCTCATCTAATATAGACAACCGACCATACGCTTTAAAACACGATTTTAAAATGATATGAAGTTGACTCTTGATCAAAAACATTCCTTCTTTAATTTCCTAAAATGGCCTGATCTTACTTCTTTGGATTCCTCTTATGGTTTACTGATATATGTCCAACATTTTCAAAAACGTTCTGTTTACCTATTGCGCATTATTACTCGAAAAAAGTATGTCTAAAAAATGTAAGCTTGTAAGCATTTTCTTTTGCGTTACTCATTGACTGTTAAATAATGCATTTCCTTTGAAATTCACACAAATTGAGATTCTGTAAATTGAATGCTACAAAATATCTAACAAACAGAACGAGAATTCATCAAATTTAAATATTTGATATTTCTCGGCGTTTTCATTCTACAAAAGAAACATTTCAAAGATGGTGTGAGTATCACGGAAAAACAACTGAATACCAATGCTAACAGAGACAGGTACTTTCCGCTTCTTCAGTTTTGCTTAACGCACAGCTTCAAACCCATACTTCATATTCAACCCAATTAGCAGGATTCGGAACAATCATGTTCCGTTTACACGAAATTATTTTTCTATAGATTTGTAGGGAATTGTATACAACTTAGTAGAGTTGTTCGCGAATTTTTCCCTACAAAGTCATTAGAAACTTCACATCAACATTTGAAATAAGCGTGCAAAGTAATGATGTTTCTTTTGATGCAACAAAAGGCTTTAAATCTCTGAAGTACCTTTTTGGTAGAACGGTTTTAAAAAAATTCCCACAAGTTATTGATTTTTTTCGTGTAACAGGCTTGTCTAGTTTACGAATCTCCCTAATATTTGCGAATCGCATTTCCCTAGCAAACCGTCAACTGCCATTGACAACTTCATGCTATCCCGGTACAATGGACTTAGGTTTTCTGGTTTATTGGACTGTCTTAGGAGAAAGAAATTGAAAAAGAAGAAAAGGAAACCTTTTGTTTTAAGTATGATATTGTGGTGATATCACAAATAAATGGCAATTGATCTTTGAAATAAAGGAATTCTTTTTTAATCATGGCGAATCGTTTATTGCTGTTTTAGGCGTCGCAATTTCATCTTATAATAGAAAACACCTTTATTCTGGTCTTGCTTCTCACGTTATTGGAAAATAGTGACACGTTCACAGTCATCCGTGATCCAAGTGGGGATGTAATTAGCGGTGAAGGGATTTCAAATTATTGTAGCATTTTAGACAGCTGCAAATGCAAGGCTGGAGAAACATTTTATACTGAGCTTCCAAACATTTGTATTAGCGCAGTTCCAGGTAGGCTTGATTCGTTGTGTTTATGCCATTTAAAAACTTTCAATTCATCATTTTATATATGAGGACTAAAATGTTTTCAAGTCAGTGCTGCTAGGGTTACGTCATTGACGTCTACTGTTTTTTCAACAATATATTTCCCGATATGCTGTTGATAAGTATGTAGCTCTGTGAAAAATGAAGGAAATAAAATTAACTTTAATCTCGAAAATAGTTGTCAAAATAGAGAGGAGATAATTCTATGAAGAAGAAAAATTTCCTAACATGAGTTTGATACTTTAGTGGCTCATACTTACGCAAGACACCATAATGGTGTTAGTTTTCATTTTGCAGAATGTAAAGCCTAAAAGATTAATATTAAAGAACTATATAAGGGTCGTCACAAATAGGAAGTGTTGTGTCACTCTCAATAACATTTAACTCCTTGTAAACGGTATGACTTTCTTTTTAGAATGTTCACTCATGGTAGCCGGCGCGACAAGTCGAATATTTGAAGCTAATGACGGTCCAGGGTATTATTACATACTAGATGTTGTGAGTACCACCGCAACTTCAGTTTGTGCCTCGAACTTTCCTATATCGTTGCAGCCAATACTAGTGCGGGACTTCCAAAATACTATAATGATGTGGAATGTACTTTGGAATAGTGATTTCTCGCCAAGAATAAGAGCAGAAGTAATCGGTCCAAAGGTATACATTGTTGAAAATGTCCTATTTGACTATGCTACAATTCATGGAATTCAACACATTTTATTGGCTGTTCAGGTTCGATTAACGCTGCGTTCACATTGGTCAGGATTACTTATGAATATTTATTTCAACTGTGGAATGGGAACACAATGTTTGACCATAAAGTTTCAAGGAGAGCGCAACTGTAAGATACGATATCTTCAGTGTTCCATAGACTCTTACTTTGTTCGACAATTATAGCTATAAACCTAGTGAACAAGTTTGTTGAAAAATCATTTCTATAGGAATATACACATATATATCTTCATCGCATTGTTTTTTAACAGTTTTTCCACTTGGAAGTAAGTTGCTTTGATTGAAAGTGATTTCTTTCTTGACTATAGATCCATTAACATTTCCAGTGATGTCATCAATAATAGGACCATTATTTCCTTTACCGTCTGAGGAGTCATTACGTCCAACACCAGCGTACTATACCAATACTCTAACCACCACTTCAAGAATTGTAATACCTCACTCATCAACTGTCCAAATGACTACATCTCAAGTTCTTACCAGTACTTTACCTTCATCCTTAGACCAAGTGTCTTCTATGACGCTAACAACAAGTTTTAGTTCCAGTAGGATTCAAGCATTGACTACCAGTTTCGTCGATCCAACTTCAACAAAGTTGTTAACAAGTCAATCAAGCATAGTCCTGAAAACATCAACCTCAGTACGAGCCTTTTTATCAACCAGTCATCAAACGACTTCAAAGATAACATCAACGCCAACATCAAAGTTGACGACAACAACAATATACACAAATTCGGCAAAATTGACAAAGATTTCTACGACGTCTTCACAACAATACTTCACATCGTCTTTACTTACAAGCAAACTTTCTATACATTCTTCTTTAACAACATTTAATCTGACCAGTGTACAAAATATTAACCCCACAAGTGCTAAAATAGATATTCCAAACACAACGGTTACTCAAAGCAACCAAACAGTCATCCTTGGCAAGTTCACAGATGAAGACGATCATTGGCATATCTGGTATATACTGATAGCCTTGTTCATCATACTATTGCTCATTTGGTTACTTTTACTACTGTGGTACTGCAGGAGGTATGATTTACTTAATCACAGCTTTTTAACATCGTTTAAGGGTAGAGTATTCATAGCAAAATAGCTTGGTATAGCTGCTGCTTCGATGCATATTCACTTATGTAGCTTACAAACAAAATATTATAGTGTATAATGCCTAATGCCTAAATTTATTTGTATGTTTGAGTTTTAATCGCTGCGATACCTTTATTCTTTTTAATGTCGACACCAGTGATAGCGTTAAACTCCCTGCATGCAATTCACAAAATCTGATTGAGATTGTCACCATATATTTATGTTTTAGGAGGAGAAAAAGGAGAATCTTTAAGGTAAAGGTAAGCATTTTGTAAAAAATGTGAAAACAAAATTACAGATTTTGGCAGGATATGGGCAACGTTTGCAAAAGTTTATCTGCAGTTTCTGTAACTTTCTTTGCGTGCTTCTCTTCAACTGCATGGATCTGTTATGTAAAATGATGGGAAAATAATTGAATGGGATGAATTGCCAATTTCAATTTACATAGACAGTTTCCCAGTTCCATTTTCTTCATAAATATTTTGTCATGATTTCTTCACAGGAAGACGAACAAAAAATTATCGAAAAACAACATAAATCTATGCTAACTTTACACCAATCTGGATCGCTATCATCGGCACCGGCTGTATTGAACACACATGGTGTACCTAGGTACCGACATGACGGAGCAGAGAATAAGACATTCGAATTTGATACAATCGACACTGTCAACCAATCAAATTCGCTTGATGATGCCTATTTGGATATAGAACCTATTTTTACAACCAACCCATTGCATGAAAATTATAATTTTCCAAATATTTTGAAGGAAGGTACTCCTGTATTGCAGCGCCTGCGCGTCGACACCATATCCGATACAAACATAGACTCGGAATATGACTCGCCCAGAGGTGGTCTGAGAATACCTACAACAGCTCTTCGCTCCACACCTCGAGATTCTTATATGTCAGATAGTTCTGATATGACAGAGATAAATACCCCAATAGGATTAAACGGAATCATTCCTGTAGTAACGAAGAGAACGAGGTTCAAAAGGGCACCTCCAAATCGTCCGTCCATTTACGATTCGTCTTCACCAGAAAGTATTGCGAAATATATAGCCGACAGAAGTGACCGTACATATTGAGAAGTACATATCCTTGAGAAATGTACATATCCTTTGCAGATATGAAGTTTCATTTCAACTCTACTGTTGATCAAGTTTTATTTCATCCCAACAAACTGGAACAGAACATCGTCGCATAATGTCTGAGAAGCTCAGCGGGGTATCAGCTGCTACCAAGACCGGGAACGCAAGTGTGGTTTTCTTGCAAAATGTTAGAGTACATTCCCGTGTTGTTCAAATGCAGGATTTTTAAAAATTTTCTATCAGGTTTGTCTGGTTTGAAATCGAAAATGAAAGACCATGGCTAAAGAAGGAAAGCGAAAAATGCAAAAGTTTTGTTTTTCAACTAGATTCGTTATATTCATAGCAAAAGCTGACATTCCAGTGAAGATTCGCGAAAGAAAAAGGCGAAGTGTAATTAGCGATAAATTTCATTTTATATCATCAACATGTTTTATTTCTTCTGTATTATCTGTACTTGTTTGTTCATGTTTTTTTGTGAATATTGAAAAGTAAATAACGCACTTAGTTTGTTAAATATATGTAAGAAATTAACGTTGGTTTTCTTTGTTTGATTGCATACAAATCTTTTATAGATACAAAATGTTGAAATTACAATGAAAATCAATGATAATTAGCATGAATTCCATGGATTATGTTTCGTAGTTATAAGCAATCTGATAAGCAATGAAAGGTCTCCATACAACTGACTTGGAATTTTGCTATTGAGAATATATTTGGTCTGTTTAGAAAGACTGTTTCTAAAATTATTCGTACAGTTTCTTGGAAAAAATTATGCCTTAAAGTTGCATTGTCATAATGGAAAAAAAATATTTTGACACGTTGAAATGTAATTGATTCAAAATTTGGTCAGATATTAACCTCAATATTATTTTGGTGTTTCCTTTTTAACTATAAAGCAACATGGAAAAAAACGTAATGCGTCCGTTCTATGTACTACAAGTAACAGCTTGTGATATTAAGGTTTTTCAATACTTAATCCAGCTTTTGATATGTGATGCAATATAGGCTAGTTTATAGAAGTTACTGAAGAACCAGTAAAATGCCTGAACAAGAATGATCTGTTGCAAGTTATTAAGACTTTGCAGAGGTTCTTCATATTTTTAGAAAAGGGGGAAACAATAAAATCTTAGGCTGGTCGCACTGAAAGTCGAGTCGATCAGCACTTAGAAGAGAAAGCAAAAGCGCCAATTAGTGACGTCTAATAAGAAACAAATGTGAAAAAGACGTTTCTTTTGATAAGGTGATGTTTATTGAAGATTTCAAATGAAAATAGTTCTCTGATCTGGTTGATGATTGAAACCAGCTCATGTGTTGGAAGTGGTAGTTAGTTCACAGAAACAGACCAGTTTTCATAACCTTGTGTGTGAACTATGAAAAAGACATTAAACAACAATTGTCATGCCATTATATATAAACCTGTTTGGAATATTAAGCGATTTAAAAAATTGAGTTCATTTTTGTAATTTTGGAAATAGGTTCCGTGCTGTAGGTAGCTAATGTAACGAACTTTTGTGTTGTGATGTGGGGTCCATCATATATTATAATCTATCATCGTCAATTTTCTCCCTTACAAATTATCAAATTACAGATTACAAATTACAAGTTACAAATGATACCTTTACTACATATTTACACCAATTAGTCTATGTAGGTCAAAGACATGATAAGAAATGATTATTGTAACAGATAGAAAATCTAAATATTATGTTCAAATGATCAAAATAACAAAATCAAATATACTGAAATGACTGAATTATCCGAGAACAAATGCGGCTATTTCACGTTGTCTACTAGACATTACATAAATTTATTGTAACTCATTGTCTTTCCGGTTTTTTCTTCGTTAATTCTTTGTGCGCTCACAGTTTAATAAAGAGTGGTGAAACTGGCTTACATGTGACATTATGACCAATTCTAGTTATTGATTTTAGATGCATTTTCATAGTGTATATAAAAGAAGTCAAATGGTTTATTCTTTTTTGCTGTGTTAGGCGAGGAGTCAAAGAGTATCATTTACTCATCCTCTTCAGTTGTCGTCGGAAAATTTCAAGCAAATTTTAAGCAGCAGTGGCCTAACGGTAACGTGTTCAGCTGACACACCAGAGGTTCTGGAATGGAGTCCCCCTCCAGACGAGCACAAATCCTACCGGTCGCGTCCCTGGTGGCACTGCCACCAGCACATTCTCCTGCGAAGTACTCAGATGTATCAGGGTCAATAAAGATGGATGAGGGTTAAGAAATGAAATTGGTGTGAAATTGAGATGATTGTCAGCTAGAGTGGGAAAGTAGCCGCTTCCCTCCAAGTGCTCATTAATTATTCAGAATAGAATGTCGGGTTTGGGATGGTTGTACAAGAATAATAAAAAAAAAGTAATAATAAAATTACTCTGTTAAGCTATGATAGTATACAATTTTGTAGTTTGTAAAATCAATACAACACTAATATTTCATATACATCCAATCTTATTATTGCAGAATTTATCCCTTTTCTTAGACTGTGGTATTTTCTGGCTGTTACATCGTTGTTTCAAGAAAATTGAAGGATAATATCTAAGTTTTGAAGTAACACTTTTAATGAGAATTTTAACATATATCATCTATTTGAATAGGAATACACGGCAGCTGATATTTAAAAGCACTTTAAAATTACTTCCCACAATATCGAAGAAACCGAAAAGTGTGTGAGTATGTTCGAAATCGTGAATAGAACAAAATTAACAAACTTGCGTGTTCGATTACCTAAGAACAAAATAAAAACAATGTACGTACATCAACAACTTGGAAGCTCATGATAGCAAGGAAAATTGGGGGAAACTTATATGATGTCTCCCAAATTCACGATGTCTGAACGTCTCTAGTCAAAATATCAAATAAGCAGTTTCCATCTTCAAGCTTACTTCTAGCCTTTGTTTCACAAGTTTATCTCGTTGCGACTGTTTTTGCTACAGTTCGTCATGTAAGTTGTCACAATAATAAATTTGCAACACAAAAAGTATAGAAAATTCTTTAAAATAGCTTTATTGGAGATAATCAACAGTGTTGTGTACCCAGCGGGCACAAGACGTCTTTGAGACGTCTTATTTTAATCGTAAAATGGTCGTTTGCTTTCCAGATCATTTTGGGACGTCGTAGGGACGTCTGAAACGAGACGTCACAATTGGGATCCTTTTACGACGTTTTTAGGACGTCCTTATACGGATTGAATAACGACCTTCAAAACAATTATAAACTTAAGATCATTTTGGGACGTCGTAGGAACGTCTGAAACGGGACGTCGCAATTGAGATCCTTTTACGACGTTTTTGGGACGTCTTTATACGGATTGAATAACGACCTTCGAAACAATTATAAACTTAAGATCATTTTGGGACGTCGTACGGACGTCTGAAACGGGACGTCGCAATTGGGATCCTTTTACGACGTTTTTGGGACGTCTCTGTGCAGATTCAATAACGATCTTCGAAACAATTATAAACTTTCAAAAGCAATCAGTCTGTATAGAATGATTTATTGTAAATGTTTTTAAACTTCTTGACAACAAGCAGCGGTGGCATAACGGTTACGAGTTCGGCTAGCACACCAGAGGTTCCAGGTTCGGGTCCGCCTGTGGCCTATTACAGTTTTTGAAAGAGTAAATTTCATAATCCTGCGACGTCGTTACGATGTCGTTGGGATGTCATCGAGACGTCTCAATGAAGATGTAATTGGGACGTCTTTTGAGATTCCCACTTCGCGACCATTTTGCGACGTCTTAGGGACGTCTTGAAAAGACGTCTTTACGACGTCTTTACGACGTCTTTGTGCCCGCTGGGTATCTAAACCATACCTTTGCTGTTGAAAGCATTTGTACAAGAATGCTAAATATGATGTTCTGAGTACCTTCTCTGAACTACTTTCTCATATTTAAAAGAAATATGTATATATATAAAAATATGATGCTCAATTCTCATAAACATAAGAAGCATATGACAAACATTGCTAAACTTCATGGGAAACAAAATATTCATGTAAAGCAATCTGTGAATGAACATCATTTACAAACAAAAGTTAAAAGTAAATAGCAACATCATGAAATACATAGGTGAAATTTGTTAGATATTTATTTTCTATGAAAGTCATAAGAAACATTCAGCTGACCAAAGTGTTATCAGCCTTCTCTGTGTTAAACGCTTTTATTTCGGAAAAAAGCAACATTTAATCAGATGAACTACTGGGCAATATTCATCAGGCGCTTTCGTGAAAGTGGAAAGTTCCAAATGATCAGAACAGTTAGGTGGTATGCTATGCAATAAAAATAACATTTTATATTATTCTATTCTTTCTTTTAGTAATCTTTATACAGGTGTTAATGTCATAAAACCGAATAAAAATGTCATTATATTATTTCAATCGATGTTCTGCTGTTGTGATATTCGTAACCTTTGTGGTTCTATAGTATTTCTACTGAAACAGTTCTTTACCATGCGTTTTACTGTGTTCTGTAATTCCTTGTAGAATAATAACGAAATGCAGGGAATAGCAACTGCAGAGCTGTGTGCTAGACACAATGCTGTCACCTCAATTTCTTCACTAACGGGAGAATCCGTTAAAATCTCCACTGTGGTCACAATATTGTATGGTAACCATGCCGACGTGAATGCAATAACCAACAAGATGAGAAATTTCATTGTGCTCTTGTCATCTTCGTGCACATCTCCATATGTGGTGTTCTGAATTGAATTTGTCTGTTTGAACTTTTGTCGTATTTGCCTGGACAGAATCACCATTGTAAATAAAGGAATGGCGAAAATGCAAATCATTAACAATATCACGTAACATTTTCCTTCGGTGTCGTCATTAGGAATTAACCCACATTGTACTTTCCCGTTTTGAAGGCCGTACTTTCCAAAGCCAAGTACTGGCATGACAGCCCACAAAAATGACCAAAGTATGTTGGTTAGGATACACAGCAGCGCAAATGATTTTTGCTGATGAAATTGCAATGCTGCTACTGGCTTACAAACTGTCAAATATCGATCAAAAACCAGTATGAAAAGAAACCAAATTGACATGTACTCAAGGAACATCACGATAAATGACTCGAAAACGCAAAACGAAAGATCGAAACTATGAGTTAAAAGAGATCGCACTTCCAGACTCCCACCTGTCAATACCAAAATCAAATCGTTAATTACCATAACCATAAGGATGTGATCTCGAAATAATCGTCGGTGAAATGGCCTCGTAAGCGCAACAACGATCAGTAAATTACAAAATACTGCCATTATAATAAGCATAATGACTATGATGGCCATAGCCAGCTCAAAGTTTCGAATGGATTCGCTCTTCATCTTGGTCTCAACTGAAATATTCAATTTTAACATTTTTTTTCTTCTTTCACCAAGGAATCGTAGTGTTGAGAGACCCTCCGCTGTTCTTTATTCAAATACAAAGTAAACAAATTCTAATTGAATTACGATGTTGGTGAGTTATTTATTTTTCCAATTAACAAATTTGTATTCAGCATTAAAGGTTCTTTTTGGAGTTATATTTTTGTCTTAAATACAAAACTTTTCTCTTTATAACACTGAAATGTCTTATATTTATGTTAAAGTTAAGCAAAATGAAAAAACTAAAATTAAAATGACCAAACAATACACTTAGCACCTGCGAAAAAATCTAAACAAACGTTCAGTTTTAAAGATCAAAAGAAGAAGGGCCGAAGGAAATTTTGATGTGGAAAATATAGCAAGATCTTTTTCTTTTTTTTTGTCTACAAGTATCAAATGATAATTACGCAAATTGCAACTACGCAATATAACCTCAAACTGTCCCAAAGTGAAAGAAAAAGGCGTGTTGTTATAACAATTATGATATCTCAATAACTTTAGCTGTTCGATAGTTTTTGTTGACGTAGTTTTGTTTATATTTTACGATAATATACGAATATCAGTATCTCAAAATAACGATGATTCGTAAAGTAGGTGCCCAATAAATCTGACTCCAACTAGTTATACACCTTCCAAATATTTTTTTGCTTATTGTCCCGATTAGCATGAAGGCTGAATGTCGCAGATAAAGTCAGATACGGCAACGAGCAGTACGAGGGATGTTTAAGCTTTTGCTTTTGCTTGATAATGAATAGTCAATACCTATGGTCAGAAAAAATGTGAGTGATAGTTCTAAAGGTAGTATGAGTCATGGTAGAAAATCGTAGCAGTTGTTCAAAACTAACATGCAGTATACAAAACAAATTGATCTAAACTTATCGTTACACACATATTAATTTTTGTAAATACAAGCGCCCGGGCGAGAGAGGCGCTTATAAAAACATTTTTAACTCCAAGAGGGCGCTATTTGGAGAGGGGTGCTTATTGGGGAGCAGTGCTAATTGGAGAGGACAGCTAATTAGAATGTGGAATGCGTCTGAAAGTTTTTATTGCCCTTTGTTGTCTCTTAAACCTAAGTTACACTGACGAAAACATCATTTAAAATAGATTCACAAGTGTAAATAAGACTTAACTAACAGGAACTATTTGCAACAAATAAAAAATATTGATAATGCGTGAGTCGTAACCATGGATACGTATTTCATATCAGAAAGTAAGGAAAAGCCCGAGCCTGAATTATGATATCAATTCTTTTAAGTGAGGATATGTATGTTTTAAAATCCATTATCACTCCAGTAGACATGACTGGTAATTTCTGCTCTGGATACAAAAATGGACTTTAACATTCGGAAGTAATACACTTCCTTAGCCTTAATAATAGTTTAACGAAATTTGTTGTTGTGAATGATAATGAGGATAATGAAATTTGTATTTCTTATTGTGTATTTCTTCCCCGCACTTCGGAAGGCCTTGATTTTTAACAATCCTATAACAATTGTTGACTAAATTTTAATTCTTTTTATCTATTATACAATTAAAATTATGTTATACAATCAATTTCCCAGGACTGAAAAAACCCCCTGAAAATCTTACTAATATTACTCCTGCTTCTTTGTTTTTCACAGTTTTAAGGACAAAAATAAAATCTCTTAATAAGTATAAGTATCCTGTCCCCAATTTATGTATTTATATAGAAAATGAAAATGGAAATACGACTGTAAGTGATAACTTGAAATTATTACGTATTACGTCTTTTATTTCTCCGAAATACGACTAGTAATTCACAAATCTACAGCTTTGTAATAAACAAGCTTCAGCAGTTACTTGGAACTCTATGAACTCAAACTGTCTCAGAAAGTCAGTGTTTACAAGTTCAAGATTTTGTTACATATTTCCCCAAAGGGCGAAATATATGTTAAAGCTGGCATTTTCCTTCTCCTTCTTCATCATCATCTCCTCCGTTCACTTTTATAGCAGCGGTTCAATGTTGAACTTTAGCCTAGCCAAGATAGGTAAGAATAGAGCTAGTCTTCAGTGAATGGCGTACTACCATTTTGTTCAGTCAGTGAAGACGGATAGTGGAAGATTTTTGTTTTCTGCTAGATTTTAAAATGGATAAAACGTTGAATGATGGAAATAAATCGTTTTAGTTTAGTGTTGTCCTAAAAGGTTTTGTAAAAGCTTTTGAATGAACGTGTAAAAAAAAGAAAAAACATTATATCAATGTCATGGATGTTTTGTTTTTGTTGACAACAATGTTATGATGACTGGTTATTAAATGCTTGGAACAGTAAACCATTGAAGCTGTGATTTCAGTGCAAAGGCAAAAATTCATTATTAAAAGACAGGCTGAAGATTTATTTTTATTTTACATCCTGATACAATAATGTATAATAGCCCAACTCAACTCAACTGAAAGCACCACATATGTGTACGGCGCATAACAGAAATCCTTTTAATATGGAGAACATCCAGTTCAACCAGTTATGCTAATTCAGAGAGTAAATTACAAAAACTGCAAGTACAAACGTGATATCGTATATGCAATAAGATTACACAGGATTGTGACGTACATAATAACTTGAAAGAATCTGGTTGAGTATGCTTCCCTGGATAGTCGTTTTATCAGAACAATTTACCACGGATTAATTCCATGTCTGTTTTGATACTTTATAATGATATTTTTTTTCAATTTTCCCTACTACAAACAACGAACATCAATCAAAACACAATCCAACATAACAGTGTGTAAATTAAATAAATCCAGAAAACGAACTTCTAATTTCAGCTATGTAGTGATTTGGTTGTGGATGTTTATTTTCACTATCAAAATCTGTTGCTTTTTTCCATTTGGGTTTTACAAAGGTCATTTTTATCACATATACATGATAAATAATGGGTAGCTTTTTGAATCAGAGATGTTTATTCGGAATACTGAAGGAATTTAATTTTATAAATTGTCACTTCCCATCCCATAAATTGTCAAAGCCTATCTCATTTTTGAAAGTCTTTTTTCCTAATTTGAAATGATACACATATTTATTAGTAGAGATTTTGATTGCTTTTGATAGTTATTTGCTTATATGTCTACCCCAAAGTACTTTTAATACTACTGCTATATTGACAATTTTCTTTTCTTCTTTTGTAAACTTGCATACAAATTTGATTGTATAATGTAAGATAGTTTTATAAAAGCAAGTGTTCTGTTGAAATATAGTATATAATAAAGAATAGGAAATTTGTCAAGCTTCTGCAACAATAAAGATCATATATACATTTATTATGATGAAATTGCCTTGCACATTGATGTGGTTGTTGATTTTAATTTTTTGATTTTTTAAGGAAAAACATTAGTCGCATTTAGGTCTTATAATTTTTAGGTATGTCCATAGTAACTTCTCAGTCATTTATCATTTATAACCTATGATCTGACCATGAATATGTTCCTTTCATAATAAGTTCAAAACAAGTTCTTTAGTATATTAAATTCAATTCCACCCTGATTAGCATAGGCAGCATTTTTATACAGTGTGTTTCGTAATGTTGGAAATGGAAATTTTAAAGCTGTTTTTTAAAATGAATTCACCGAATTTCAAAATAATTTTTACACCGTTGGAAAGCCATTTTCAAGTTCTTTCGGATATGTATGTTTTTTTGAAAAATGATAAAGTGGTTTTTGAAAAAATAAGGAAAATGTCTTGGAAAAATGTAATTAAATTTTTAATGGTCAATTAACACGTACTTTAATTACATCGTGCTTATTGTTTCAAAACACTGAATCCATTCAAATTTTTTATTAATTTTATGTTTGCGCTGAGACCCCCAAATTGATATTTTAAAACATAAAAGTTAAACGTTTTTCGTGAACACACAGCTTAAATTTGTTTATTGTTTTCCAAATTGCTGTCATTGTTTCAAAAAATCTTTTCTTTTCATTCACATCTTAATCGACCATTAAAAATTTAATTACATTTTTCGATGACATTTTCCTTACTTTTTCAAAACCCACTTTTTCATTTTTCATAAAAATATACTAGCCGAAAGAGCTTCAAAATGGCTTTCCATTCATGTAAAAATTATTTTGAAATTCGGTATATTCATTTAAAAAAACAACTTTAAAATTTCCATTTTCAACATTATGAAACACACTGTATGAGTATCAGGTTTATGGTAGTTATACTATTGTAATTATTTAATGATACATTTTTCTGATGGTTATCAATTTGAGGAAATATATAGTCGTACTTTTGTGAATCTTGTTGAAATTATGTTAGTGATAATAACAGTTTACATTAAAGATCACAACTTTACCCTGATTTAATAATACCAATAATCAAGTCTGATAAAAATGAAAGAACAGAAAAACATTCACATGTCCACTTTACGTCACAACTTTGTTTCTAATGACGATGTAAAATTACTTTAATTGCTCTACAAGTAAATGACTTCTAGCACAAAAAAAATTCCTTCATCGTTCAGTCAGTAAAAACGTCTACTGATATGGCGGAAGACGTGAGAATCATGAATACTGAAGGTATGTTATGTTAAAATTTATAATTTTTTTTTCTATCAACAGCTCATAAAATTTGTCGATAATGATTGGCTAAATTTTGATCAATGTTTTTAGTAACTACTCAATCAAGTTTTGATGAGAAACATTCGAGAAATTACTTCCTAAACAGAGAAACACGAAGTTTTCAAAAGCATAATTTATTATGACATATTTACGGTAATATTATCATTGTATGGTCTATATATTGACTATAGTGACACCGAAATTACATTTTTAAAACTTTGCTTTTTATGTGAAAAAACTTTTAATTAATTCATAAGAAGGAATTTCTTAAAGTACTTTGCTAACATCATGTTAAAGAAAACCTAGATGGCGTTTTTTTTGTAATTAACCTGGTTTCTTTACTAACACAAAAGTTTGTCTATCAAATGCCACATAACATTGCGATTATTTCTCGCTCAATAATCACGATTATTCCAAGACAGCTCCAATGCCCACAAACTTCATACTCATTGGTGTCTTTGCTATGTTTTCAAAATAATTTGACAAATACCTGGATAAATAGCTTTTTATAAAAACCAGGATTCGTTTTCTAATCAAAATAGTCACAATTTGTTTTGATGGATTTAATGGGACCTTATGCACTAGATCGAGATATTAGAAATCAATATTATATTACAGTTATTACCACCAATGACAGAGGCGTAGTTAGGGTCAGTCAAAAAAACCTGGAGGAGTTCAACACTATGATATTTCTTTTCAGTCTTAAGTATCGATTAGGTTACTTGCACGCTTTCCTTTTCTACTTTAAATGACTTAACACTCCTCCACAAATTTTGACTGACCTCTGGCTACGCCTCTGAATGAGCTTTCTGATATTTCTTGGAAGTGTAGTAACTCTGACAAGTGTAGTAACTCTGACAAGTGTAGTAACTCTGACAAGTGTAGTAACTCTGACAAGTGAAGTAACTCTGACAAGTGTAGTAACTCTGACAAGTGTAGTAACTCTGACAAGTGAAGTAACTCTGACAAGTGTAGTAACTCTGACAAGTGAAGTAACTCTGACAAAAGGGAGTAACTCTGACAAGTGTAGTAACTCTGACAAGTGTAGTAACTCTGACAAAAGGGAGTAACTCTGACAAAAGGGAGTAACTCTGACAAGTGTAGTAACTCTGACAAGTGTAGTAACTCTGACAAGTGTAGTAACTCTGACAAGTGTAGTAACTCTGACAAGTGTAGTAACTCTGACAAGTGTAGTAACTCTGACAAGTGAAGTAACTCTGACAAGTGTAGTAACTCTGACAAGTGAAGTAACTCTGACAAAAGGGAGTAACTCTGACAAGTGTAGTAACTCTGACAAGTGTAGTAACTCTGACAAAAGGGAGTAACTCTGACAAGTGTAGTAACTCTGACAAGTGTAGTAACTCTGACAAGTGTAGTAACTCTGACAAGTGTAGTAACTCTGACAAGTGAAGTAACTCTGACAAGTGTAGTAACTCTGACAAGTGAAGTAACTCTGACAAGTGTAGTAACTCTGACAAGTGTAGTAACTCTGACAAAAGGGAGTAACTCTGACAAAAGGGAGTAACTCTGACAAGTGTAGTAACTCTGACAAGTGTAGTAACTCTGACAAGTGTATTAACTCTGACAAGTGTAGTAACTCTGACAAGTGTAGTAACTCTGACAAGTGTAGTAACTCTGACAAGTGTAGTAACTCTGACAAGTGAAGTAACTCTGACAAGTGTAGTAACTCTGACAAGTGAAGTAACTCTGACAAAAGGGAGTAACTCTGACAAAGGGAGTAAAAATCAACGACAAATGTGGTAATTTCGCTAAATGTTACCCTACGTCAAATGTAATAATTTATGTCATATTAGCATTTTTACTAAGCATACGTGATTTTGGGTTTTATTATATGGCCACCTAGTAGCCCTTGGAAAGTTACTTGGTGAAGACCTTCATATGTTTTTATGTCATTATGTCTAACACGACTCTGTTTTAAGGGCCCAACGTGGATATGGTACATGCAAATAGCAAAAGTGGTAGAGATTAAGTTGATTAAGAATTTCCAGGATACAACAACCCAGCGGGCACAAGACGTCTTTGAGACGTCTCCATTTAATCGTAAAATGGTCGTTTGGTTTTGAGATCATTTTGCGACGTCGTAGGGACGTCTGAAAACGGGACGTCGCAATTGGGATCCTTTTACGATCAATTTGGGACCTGATAAAACTTTTCAAATTTCATTCTGCAGTCATTAAACAGTATAAATCGAGTAATACTAACATGCTTATATAGAATTTACATTCGTACCGAATTCTATTTATTGGTCGTGTAAGGGATGCCTTCACGACGTTTTTGGGACGTCTTTATACAGATTAAATAACGACCTTCGAAACAATTATTAATTTAGGATCATTATGCGACATCGTAGAGACGTCTGAAAATGGGACGTCGCAGTCGGGATCCTTTTACGATCAATTTGGGACCTGATAAAAATTTTAAAATTTCATTCGGCAGTCATTAAACAGTAAACTTTGAGTAACAACAACATACTCCATATGGAATTTACATTCGTACCGATTCTTTTTCTTGGTCGTGTAAGGGACGCTTTCACGACGTTTTTGGGACGTCTCTATACAGATTAAATTACGACCTTCGAAAGAATTATAAATTTTCAAAAGCAATTAGTCATCAAAGATGATGAATCTTTGATGAATCTTTGAATAGGTTTTACTATAGTTGCATGATTTAAAGAATTTAAAATAGACCAATCACAAATACGTAAGACTAAGAGAAATTCCCGGGTTATAAAATTCACATGTGATATAGAAAGTTTCAAAAGCAAAGACTTTCTTGTAAGAAAAGGTTAATACTGTTAATAATGATACATGTAACATAAGTTTCGATAAAAGACGTTTAGATAAAATGTAGAAGAATTAATTAAACATGGCGTTTTGTCAAAGGTAAACTAGCAAAGTGTAAATGGAAAAACAACTTGAAAACATACGATCCTGTTCGATGAAATTAACGGTGAGTTTCTGTTTTCTGAATCCATTCGGTTGGTATATTTATACATATTTATATATTCTTGTTGTTGTTTCAGCATTCCAGCATCAGAAGAGCACTGCAGATGATGCTCAAAGATCTCCTGATCGATAATGAAGTTGGCGAAATTTCAAAAAGGCTAGCCGAAGGGAGTCTTAAATGTGGAAATACATGTGATTCAAAATTTTATAACTTGATGACAAATTAGTTAGTAGAGTGCCTGCTCCCCTTACCGCTATGTGCCGCTTGCCGCTAACTTTGAGTTTGATGGTTTATTTCCTTCATTTAAAGACAACAAATCAAACCAAACTAATTATTATCTAAAAGTATATTCATTCAGCCATCGTTATGGAAAGTTTCAAAGTGAATTGCCAAATACTTACTGATAAATAGAGTAACATCTAACACCGGGTCGCGATCATTGTAAAAATAATATTAAAAATGGCTTCCTCAAAACGGAGCATATCGATTCCTTGTTATTCCTCTACTGTCTTGAATGCTACCAACATCTGAGATTTTATCCACACAAACAGTTTTCTTGTATATATCGTATACGCGAGCAAATCATCTAAAATTTACAGCAAGGTAATTCTGTAACCACGTGTCCTTTCTCCGCTATAGCAACAAAATTTGTTCTTGTTAGCACTGATTTCAGCTTGATTATTCAATCAGTTAAATTTTTTTTGCAGACATTCAATTAGCGTGAAATCCCACGTTGATAATATCACCCATAGATTTATCGTTCAAGAAAACGTGAAACTTGTTTCGTAGACCTTTTCACCCAAAGGACCAACTGTCATTAAAAAATTTTTGTTGCGTTAACGCTTTTTAGCAATTGCAATTGCGTTGAATTCTATAGGATCATTCTAGCGTGTATTCTCCGCATGTTGAAAATCTCCACCACAAGTATACAATTGATTTCATATGTTGCGAGCGTAAAAAATAATTCAATACATGTTGATAATTACATACGCCGTTCATGCTTTTAACAAATTAACGATGTCTGTGTTTACTGTATAATTACTCTAGGCTCACAATAGGGCAATTCCCATCACGTGTCTAGATTTTTGCGATCAAAAGTTGACTTGTTGAGACGGCACTATTGTTTTCTAAAAAAAGTTCGTTCATAAAAATATGGCTGCCTCCGATTTGTAAACAGTAAAGGCATGCATTTTTATTAAGCCTGTGGTTGTCTTATATCTGCAGAAGCAAAGGAGGAAAGCACTTAAATTGAGAGAAAAGGGATTAAACTGTTATTATGAACACTAAATTCCATAAAATTTTGTTATTTGCATCACTTTTGACGAACGTGAGATTAGTTAGCGGAAAGAGGAACAAGTTAGCGGAAAGAGGAACATCACCCCGATGATGTTTACGATTACAGTATTTGTTATCAATCTTATTCTCCTTGTTTGTTCTTGTTGATTTAGTATCTAGAATGACCAATTGTGGTGCTAAATCCATTTAACTGTGTTTTTACGTTTGCATTGACGAATTTTGCAACATTATAATTAAAGTTAGCGGTAAGGGGAGCAGGCACTCTATATGTTGAACTGTAAATTGTTGTGTTGTAAACTTTTAAAAAGAATTAAAAAGGAGACATCCATTGAATTTGTATGTTTTGTTCTTTTGATGATCCCAACATAGATGGCCTATGATCCCAGGAAAAGGAGGTTGTTAATGGGACGTCTCTACGATGTCGTTACGGCCAGAGATTGAGAGACGTCGAGACGTCTCAGTGAAGATGTGATTGGGACGTTTTCTGAGGATCCCACTTCGCAACCATTGAGCGACGTCTCAGGGACGTCTTACGATTTCGTTGGAGTGTCATCGAGACGTCTCAGTGAAGATGTGATTGGGACGTCTTTTGAGATTCCAACTTCGCGACCATTTCGCGACGTCTTAGAGACATCTTTTCAAGACGTCTCTACGACGTCTCTACGACGTAAATTTCATAATTCTGCGACGTCGTTACGATGTCGTTGGGATGTCATCGGGACGTCTCAGTGAAGATGTAATTGGGACGTCTTTTGAGATTCCCACTTCACGACCATTTTGCGACGTCTTAGGGACGTCTTGGAAAGACGTCTCTACGACGTCTTTACGACGTCTTTGTGCTCGCTGGGAAGTTATAAATGTACCATACTTGGTCAAGTTGTTACGGTGGGATAGATTAGTTCTAAAATTCCTGGTGAAAAAGATGACATTTTTCAAAATTATCAGAACTACTTTCCAGAACGAACGACTTAATGGGGACACAATGATTCCAGAACATTAAAATGTCTGTAGTAAACAGTAACATTAATCGATTTAAATCAAAAATCAATTAAGTCATGTCATACCGATTTTTGAAAATTTATAATCCTGGAATCAATACTGTCAATTTCGATGATAGAAAATCAATTTCGGAATTTCAGAATCTAATGAATTAATCTGTTAAATGTTCGATTGATAACTAATTCCAATTTAAATGTTTTAAAGGAATCACTTGTTAAATTGATTAAACAATTGTATGTTTTTCCCATCGTATGTAAGCGATATACATCTCCATGTTTCAAGAGATAAGGCTTAACGCAAATGTAGTGAGCAATCCCTAACGAAGTATTTTGTATCAGTTTTTCTTTTCGTGAACAATTGCATTATTGGTAAACTACATGAAGAGATTAAGGTGATGAATTGCATGTTTGCTGAGTTTAGAATCAGATTTAAAATTCAGAATTCAGAATTTATATCTTATATATGTTGGTTAAGTAAGTAAGTAGGTAACGGGTTTAGGCCTTGGGCTTCCGTCCGTAATGGTTGGTTCTTCCACCCGGCGACTTGCAAATATTATTTGAATTACCGTCAAAGATACGTACAGCATTGCTCTAACTTGCCAGAAAGCCAGTGTGCTTACACGCTGCTTTTAAAGCGCATCGGAGTGGTGTATTGAAATATAACATGACTGGACTCGAACAGGGGTCGCAGCGGTCGCACTCAAAGGTACTAACCACTACACCATCGCTGCACAAGTTAGTTTAAGTTAGTTACATTACAATTTTTTATCTTATTGTACGGAAGCGTATTGGTGCCATATAATTTTCAATGATATACTATTTCACATGTGGAGAAAATTTTAACAATAAAACATTTTTTGACATAAAAATTTCTCTGTAGAGAAACTAATGTTTAAGCTTTATTTTCTTTTCATAGAAATTTCTACCTGATGAAAATAAAAGATGGCACTAATACGCTTCCGTATTTTTGTTATCCAATTGTTTCTTGTGTAAAGTAAAGATGGCTTGTTTGAAAACACCCAAGCTTCTCCTTGTACCTATCCAAGTTATAAACAATTTTGGGCAATGTTTACGTAAACTTGTTACCAAATTCATAATTCAGGTCAAACTTTGACAAAATCTTGGAAGTTCGTACAAAAGATTAGAAGGTGCTGCTTTCGCATGTGGCTGTCGCTTTTTTTTCAGATTTGGACTTAAATAGCCAAAAGTTTTCAATTTTTATTCAAGTTTAACATACGTAAAATCATTGGTTGTAATAGACTTGTAATTGTGTACATGCTTATACTATTATGCGGGTCTTCAAGCCATTATCTTCTTTTTCCGAATGGTTTTGGTTCACTTCCACTAAATATGCCTTTAAGTTCCACGTGAATAATAGTTTATATTTGGTGATTCTGGTGACCTACTCATTTGCAACAAGGAAAGTATGAATACAGATTTCAAGTATCTTGAAAATTAGCGTAGACTTGTTTCTTCGAGGGCTGAAGCTAAAATTGTTCAATGCCATGAGTTTCTTTTTGCAGAAAATGTATTGTCTTGGAAAACTTTTCCTGTTTTAGTAAAGAACCTTTTGCCTCACTGTATAACTGCTGCCTAAGACGATTTCTAAAATTGCTTGTACAAGTAAGAAGGAAAACCGTCCTTGGTAACAGCTGTGCATTAGCTGGACTCGACTATCCGTTTAAGTGTCAGATTTAATGAAAACACAATTCTTCATTTCAGGTGATTGTCGTATGTTCACCTACCTGGTATTTCGAAGTTTCAATGGTAAACCACTAGATGAAAGAAAGCAATTCTGCGAGAAATTATTGAATTTTACTGATGAACTTGACGAAATATTTGGAAATGCAGACAAATATGAAAATCCTGTTTTGCATTGCCTGGAAATCTACGTTTCGCGTTGCTACAATAAAAACCACCTGAATATTTTTAAACAGATCAATGACATATTGGATGAATGCAAGCAACCCTTGATAAAGTCAAAAGAGGCTTACCTGTCTCCAAAACAGATAGAGTTGGGTAAAATGCAATGTATTAATTGTTTTACAAACCTTGACATGTGCCACTCATCAGCATTAACGGATCCAATGACGTATTGTAAAATTTCTCATTGGCAAAGTTTGATTAACTTTTCTTATTGCGCTTATCAAACTTTGGCCAATCGCCTATCTTGGCTGAAACCGTACTGTAAGTTAGAGTATCGGCTAGTGCGTCTCTTCGAAGCCCGCTATTCCCCATACCATTTGCTTAAACTCTCGATCTGCCTCTGATCAGAGAATTAAGAAAATTAACAACATTGAAATTAGTTTCCTTTATTTGTTATTAATCAGTTATAATGTAAACATTTCTTAAATTCTAGTAAGTAAGTGAGAGTTTTTAGTCCTTGGGCTAACTAGACTTACATAGCATTATATTATATTATATTATATTATATTATATTATATTACATTATTCTTTTATAGAACTTGACAAAAAGCAATGCCGTTTTAATCTGGATTTTAATGAAAGAAGAAGTTTTAAACCTGCATTTAATCACATATCTCAATTCGCTTGTGATAAAGTCCGATTAATCGCTCATTTTCTGTTGGATATCAATGAAACCGAATTAATATTCATAAACCACAGATCAAATGTTAAAGAACGTCTTACGCAGGTCTTAGAGCGCTGGCGTGAAAAGACTCCAACTGAGAAGAGGACATGGAATTGTTTGAAAGCGTTGCTAATCTTCCTGAATAAATATGATGTAGTGAAGATGGTTGAAGGAAGTAATGGTGAGAATGTTTATGCGCAATCCATCAATTCAATATCACAAAACCGAGATCGGGCTTGATACTACCTAGTACAACTTTAAAAAAGAATTGACCTCAAATACAAAAATGAAGTCGGAACAGAACTTGTGCCGATGAAGTAGAATATTTATGAATACAGGAGACTCTCGTTTGCGGGATCCTTTAATTTTATTTAATAACAAGGGACTTTTAAAAGACAGGTCGAAATAATAAAAATAAGCAGCTTTTGACATCTCATCTTACTCGAAATGTTTAAACAGGAGTGTCTGAGTCTTTATATTGAGTAAAATAGCACCCTTTCAGTTTGAATAAAATAGAAAATAACAATTCCGCAGAGTACGACATCCTGTGAAAACGATGAAAATTTGGAAATTTTTTTTATCTAGATAACCAGTTCTGCTTTCAAACAGTTCCAGTGCAAAACTTAGCATTCAATATTGAATTAAATTGTGCCTTAAGTGGGAAATAATATTTCTTTATCTATCAAGTTTAATCTTAGAAAAGATTTAGTACTGCATCTTTCTCAATGACAAAAATCTTTCAGGGATAAAAAGAACTAACTTTCTTATCAATAATCCAATGGTTTTTTGTTTCTTTTAGATGACGGCTTCATTTTATTTGAATTATACAGGTAATGATGTTATTAAGTGTTAATAAGGTGTTATTGTAAAAACAAGAGTCCATAGGACAACTTAAATTATGCTACAGAAAATGATTCCAACCGTAAATTTGTGTGTGTAAAGTGTGTAAGTAATTTATTTCTATAGAAACAACCACGAATCATGGAAAGCCGAAAAAAGGAAGCAATTCACTGCCGATATACCGATGAATACACCAAAAAGCTGGTCTATTGTACATTCTTTTATTGAGTGCATGCCAAATAAAAGGTTGAAGAAAAAAGAAGTACTTAGAAGCATCACATCTGAAGTGAAAGAAAACTTAGAATGGTATCAGGAAACTTTTGCTGGAGATTTGTTGCAGTTGATTAACGAATATGCAGCTACCGGAGAAATCTCTTTAGAGAACACTTGGCTTGTGGTAAGTGCACTGGCCAATGTTTCCAGAAATTCAATCAAGTTATTGAGAAAAGATGAAAGTGGTTTTTATCGATTTATTGATGAAAATGACATGGTATTTCCAGATCGTACTAAGCAATCACTGGATATTATTCACTTTTATTTGGACGAAAACAATGATTTCTATCCTTTGCTAAATGTTACAGGTTTGTTTGACGTTATCTTTCTCCATTCTTCATTACCATTTTTCCGGTAAAGTAATTTTGTTGATCTTATTTAAATTTGTTAATTGACGTTGCAGGCGACCATCTGCAAAATTTTCATGTAAAATTTAATAACAAGTAATTAGTTAAATGAGTATCTATTTATTTTTAGAAAATTCCTCCAAATCAACGTGGAAGATTGAGCACCTTGACGTGTTGTACATAAAGGATACATCTTTCATAATAGAACTACCAGGCATGCCTGATATCGATGCAATCACTTTGGAGGAATGCGAATTCAATAATAGAAGCAACGTCAAAAAGACTAAGTTCGATTTTGATCATGTGGAGAAGGAGAAACATAAAGATTATCTGTACGCATTAATTCGCTATAACATGATGGAGAATAAAATGTATAAATGTGTGATTGACGATGGCGTTTTGACATCAAGAACATTTTCATTGCAAGGTAAAATTCTATATATTTCTATAAATATATTTCGATCTCATTTGTGCTTTCATATATTCATGTATCTAAAGTGTAAACGAAGAGAATAACTCGAGAGCTTGTAAAAGTAACGATGTAGTGTTATATGAAGTGATATATACATATAGATATGTTTTTTTTCAACAGAAAATGTGTTTGAGTCGTTAGAAAGTGAAAGCTACACAGTCATTTCTCATAAAGAGACAAGCAAATTTACTCAAAAAGCAGATGAAGCAATTTTCAGAGAAGACTTCCTTTGCAGCCAAGCAAAATCTCATGGAAAAAGATATAAAGCAACAGAATGGATCTCTTGTTGCGACCAGTATGCTGAACGTAATCTAATCACTAGAAATACAGATAATATCCCCAAATGGCCAATTTTTCCAAACACCTACATGAACGTTTCAAGGGATGAAACTCAAAGAATTGCTGAGTGCTTTAGACAGGCCTTGATATCAACTTCGCGAAACAGTCAAGGAATCATATTTCTAAAGTACAACAGCAACAGACATAAAAGTTTCTTGCTAAAATATGGGAATTCTGACATAAGTCAATCGTTTGACAATCGGATTTTAATTGTTCATGAACATTTGAGTGCCATTTTGAATATCAGAATCACTGAAAAGACTGACAGAAAGAACATTATGGGGGAATGCCTGGCTTCTTCAAAAGATTGCGATGATATCATCACTGTTATGGATTTCCTATTAAAGCACGAACGCTTAGCTGCATATAACGTGAAGGTTGCTGGTTTTGTAGCTGCTCCAAATTTGAATACTGAGGATCTGGATTCCAAACTTTTTGGTGAACACAATTTAGTTTGCAATGGGTGTGCAGCAAGGATTTTAAGTAGTGTCCACTTTTGTCCTAATGATGACCAAAAACATTTAAGGGAATATTTGAAAGGTTTACCAACAATGTTGAAAGTATCTGATGTTCCATTACGTCCTCCTAAAATCATTGGGAAAATCATCGCTCAAATAGCTGGTTTCATGGCCAACACATCTATCCAAGTACCCTGTCATTCTGAAGATCCACATGAGCAACTAATGAGTTTGCAAGCTAATGATGATCAAATACAAGTCATTGTTGACCCAAGAAGACACAAAGTAATTTATGCACCATTTGGTTGTGGTAAGACAGTTGCTGGAATGCAGCAGTCAGAGTTCTTAGCTAGAATGGCAAATGAACCGACAATATTGTTTTACATTTGCTATGATCCGTACAGTTTCCTTGATTTTACCATAGAGAAACATTTAAAAGGTTTGAAGCTGAATACTGTTGACGATGGTTTGGTTGAATTCAAAGTGATTAATGTTTCTCAACTAGCGATTGAGATGGGAAAGAATGCAATCCCTAGTGTATCTGACATATTGGAACACATTCAAACGGTTCAAGCAACTGAAAGGAAAATATGTCATGTATGTGTGGATGAGCTCAGTATATCTGTAATGACAGAAGATGAGGTATTCTTTATAAACAGTCATCTCGAGAAGTTGAAAATGAATTACGTGACTTTGATTTTGCAACCATTTAATAACCAGTTTGTAAATGGCAAAGATTCATGGAAATTTTGGAAAAAGCATGAATATAAAACCCAGTTACATCATCAAAACCTCAATATGATTACTATGAAGTTATCCAAAAATATGCGAAACTCTGTGCGAATACACAAATTGCTTGAGGTAGCTATTCTTTCCATAATTTGATATAAATGTTTCTTGCATTTGGTCAAAGCAATCTTCGTCTTTTTAAGGCTGGTAAAGGGAAAGTTGGCACCAACCAAATTCGGTATTACCAACCTGAGTTCAAAAGTCAATTAGACGAAGCATCTTATCACCATTGGATTAATTCGATTATAGATAGGAATCTCAAATCGCCGTCTATTGCTCTTGATTCAGATTGCTCAAAGGACTATCCAGAACCACCAATTGATTCGGATCCATATTTACATTCAAACGATAATGCAGCAGAACATTTTAATGAAGCTCAAACTCAAAACTGTTTTAAATCAATTCCTTCAACTTTGCCACTTCCTGGCACAAATCTTGAAGAATGGTACAAACAATCTGAAAAAGACAAGGGTAAACGTACATCAAGATACACTACAATGTTGCAAACGTTTGAATTGTCTGATGGTGTCGGTCACAATTTTGATGGAAATCTGCCGCAAATTCTGTTCATTCCATCATTAAATGACTTAAATGAGAAAGATCTAGATAGGCGTAACTCTACACAAATGAAGGTTCTGCAACTTGCCATTTGTCTGCAAAATGTCAATTATGGGGATAACATCATCTGTCATGATAGGGAAGTATTGAAGTGGATCCAATGTGCTATGGATGTTACCGATAAGAGGTATTTGCTTTACACACATTACATAAATGGAACAATGCCTGATGCAGTTGAAAAGGAAAAAGTTTCAAATGCTATGGAGAATGGAAATCAAATTGTAATATCTGATGGCCATGGTTGTCGTGGCCTACAAATCAGAAGAGTTATAATTCCTTTACAATCAAATGAAAAGTTCTTGCAATATAGTATACTGGAAAATATTGCTCGTGCAACAACGGATGTTTTGCTTATAGTTGTGGATGTATCAGACTTAGGAATTTCCACTACATCATCAACATTTGGCACAGTCATTAGAATGTGGCTATCTAAGAAGTTGGCTCATAAAATTAAACCCGACATCAATAATATTGATCTGAAGCAACTAATTAAACGCCTACCTACCGAAGAAGTCTTAGCTGAAAGAATATCTGTCAGGTAGAATTTATCTTTAAAAGTCATGATCGTAATGTTTTCGGCAGCCAAAATGTTGTTACTGTCTCTGTCTCCATCTTTTAAACTATAAGGTCTTCAACGAAGACGCAACGTAGTTTATTCAAAAAGTTAACTGAGTTTGAGGCTTGTGTACTCCATCACCTATCCCAACTATCTAATTGACGGAGAGGGTTCCATATGTTTAAGGATATTAAAATTTTGATAGAAATTAACAAAATCTCTAGTGTGTCTTATTGCTAAGACCCAGTATTAAGTTTCATTTTATATTTCAGGAAACTTCCAAATCTTCCCGACCATGATGGTAAGATGTCATGCTTATATCAGGGAATACTTACCGTAATGCATCGATTAAACGCCCCCCTTCTTTTAAACGCCCCCCTCGAATAGACGCCCCCTCTTTTCAGGAGATTTTTAAATAAACGCCCCCTCTATTAGACGCCTCCCTCGAATGGACGCCCCCCTCTAAAGAGGGGCGTTTATTAGAGACACACTAATTAAGGCATGTAGAACTACTACATTGCATTGTTTCAGCCTTAAAGTTTTCGTTTTGTATAAAAATATGGAAATTTGCGATAGACGCCTTTCTTTTTAAATTTTAAACTAACAGTTGGAAACTTTGTCTTTATTGACGAAGATCTTGAAGTTTAATTTTGTATATTTTTTATCGATGTTTATATTTAGTTTATATTTACGAAAAAGAAAAGTTTCACAAAAATTCAATAGACGCCCCCCTCTTTTAAACGCCCCCCTCGAATAGACGCCCCCCTAAAAATTCAAAAAATTTAATAAACGCCCCGGGCGTCTAATCGAAGCATTACGGTATACATTGGTACGCCTGATAATACAGAGAAGATTTAAACACATCTGCTGGATTCTCATTTCATTTCCAAACGACTTAACAGGTTCTTATTTTGAAACTTGAACCACTGGACGTAGCTAAAAAACAATTGCTTATTTTAAGATTATTTATAGCACTAAATGGCTTGCTTTTAAGGTCCTTTTATCATTTAATTGATACAATTTTGATAATTCGTTTCATTGCATTATGGTATTTGCATGATGCATTAAATAAAAACTTCAGTTTTTATTTTTGGTTTACATTATGGAAAAACGAACTATTTTTCTAGCTTTTTTATTACGACTCCACGCATTTTGGCACCAAAATCCAATTAAACTATAGGCTTATGTTTCAAAACACATTTGGTATAAAAACGTGACAGGTCGAATAATAGAAATTAATAAAATGATTCAATATCAATGAATTATTTACCTTGTGTATTAATGTTATCTTTGATTAATTTAGATATGTATTGTCTAATGTCGAGTGAGGATATGATGACACTTTCATCACTGCTACAAACTTACCCAGCTCTTATCAGGAGGAGAGATCCCAATTTTCCCAATTATACTTTAATGATGAATGCGTGTATGTTAAACAAACCATCTGTAGTAGATTTGTTATTGAAAAATGGAGCCGATGTTAAAGAGGAGGTAGAAGATTTTGGAAATGTTATTCATGTTTGCGCGAAACATAATCTTTTCGATTGTCTCTCAACTCTTTTACCATACTCTCCACCAACCGTTGTTAACAAAAAGGACAAAAACAACCAAACACCATTATGGTATGCCTGTGCTGAAGGAAATGTAGAAATTGTGGCTCGTTTATTGCAGTATAAAGGAATTGATGTCGAAGCTGAGAATAATCGTGGTAAGACAGCATATGATGCAGTGTGTACAGAGGCACACACTACACGGAGAAGAAAACATGAAATTCTTCAGCTTTTCCGCCAATTTAAAACTGTCAGTGCGACGGTATAGTTTGTTTTGAAATAAATAAAAAGAATGGAGCTGCTGTGACAATAACATGTAACTAAAGCATAAGGCCTTTTTATTTTAAGATTTATCTGTACAAGGTTTCTAGTTTTATTTTATTGAAAAGTTTTTAAAACAACTGGAATATGTTGCATTTTACCCTGTTATGAAGACATTTGTACATTTGCATGCTGAAGTAGTGTTTCGAAAATCTAATTTTCGAAAAGAGATTCAGATAACCAAGTTTCTTCATACACAAAAATCTAGATAATTCTGTCTATCCTTGAAAAAGTGCATGGTGTTTCTAGTGATTTGAAGAACACGTCTCGTTGTTGGTTTCTTCACTGCCTTGCAAAAAGAATGATCTTTTATGTCTAGAAAGGTAGCTTTTAGTTAAAATTATAACGATTGAATGTTTTAGTATGGTTTTAGTATGGTTTTGGTATGGTGATGAAAGTTCTGGTAAATTCACAACTAATGACAGTGAGTTTAAGATCTCCTTGAACGTAACAATAAAGTAATGGCTGACCATGCTAAGAACCGAAGAAAGCATTTTTTTTCTTTGGGTAAGGAATAAAGACAACACAATAAAGTTGAAGCAATTCTCAATGATGTGATCAGCTAGATCAAAAATAATGTTTTATTTTTAATGTGTAGCTAGAAAATATCTGTTTTTGTAGAGGACGGTGGTTGACATCATTTTGCATTAAGGATTGTTTTCAAGTGATAGTTGTTGTAGTATGGTCCCAATTCTAGTTTCAACTCGAACCATCTTTCTCTATCAAAATCGATGTGATGAAGAAAAAAACCATGTTGTGGAGAATTTCTTATTATTCATGATTTGTTAACACAAGTCTTTAGACAGGTGTACCTTTTCTCTAGATCACTTGATCATTGCTTATGTTTTCTTTGTTTGTTAGTAAATTAGGCAGGTATCACACTGCAAACAGTTGTATAAACTAGTTTTTATCTGGTTATACTTGTTTTGAACTGCTTTTGTAACAGAGTCTATAAATAAGCAGATGAGTTTTTACATGTAAACAGTTTTTACACGAATTAGAAAACAAACTGATTTATTGTGTAGATTCTCAATTTTATGCAATGTGGACTATTCCATACCATGAAATAGCAATGAGTGCAGCCATTAACTGCCGTCTGGAATAGACACTATAATAACAATGATTCCTTTTTAATTTAATCTTTTTAACATCCTTTACCAAATATCTGAAATTGCTTTTTGGAGCAATTGCCGATAAATGATTAATGGTAAACGGGAATTTAACTTCTAAACATGCAGGCTTAAAACAGGAACAAATTACAAAATGAAATATTTACTATTTTCATCGATGATGTGGTAAAACAACTCTTCCAGACGACTAGATTTATAATAGCTGTAAGCCTTACAATATGAAAAAAAACATCAAATAACTGAAAGTGTGTGGATACAGCAACATTGGCCGGAACTTGTTGCCATTACTCTCATCCGTCCAACCCTCTGTTATCATGAAAGGATCAGGGATAGTCACGTCGTCTAATTTCAGTTTGTGAATGAATTCAGACTTTAGTCCATTCTCAATTTCCATAGCAGATTTTACTGGTTCAACATCATTTTCCGTAGCTGCAAACACTCTATCAACCAACTCTTGTTTTCGTCCAGTTAAATGCAAATCACTCTCAAGTAGTTTTTGAGTTCTTCCACGCTCATACTAGCTACCACCTCATAATCCATGTTGCAAGACAATAATATTAAACAGATATATTAAGCACATATAACAGTTAGTGTTGTTTACTCAAGCCTTTTCAACCTAAAATGTCACAATGTTGCTATCATCGAATTTTTCTAGCCCCCATTCTTAGTTTCTAGTTCTCCGACGGCAAAATATGTCGAATTGGTGTATTATATGAGCATACATTTATATTGAGCATTGATAATAGAAATTCATATTATTGGAATGTGATCTATACTCTTCTCCACGTAAAATGGTATGGAGCTGGTGCTGGGCTGATCTCATTTCATACAAAGCAAGTTCTGGAAAATAGATGGGTTTCTCGCAAACCAAAATGTTGTCCACCAAGATATATTTTTAGATTTATGAGTGTTCCTGCTCTATAACAAAAACTTTAGTCAAGAAATTAGATAATAAAGGTAGTATCAATGTCATTTCAATGTCAATATATCCTGTTAATCACAGTTAACAGCTTCTTTCTAAATAAAACATACTAGTTTTAGAAACCATTAACACAGATTTTCACCAACAATTAATATACATACAAACAAAAATATGCGGATTCCTTTTCATGTTGTGGATGTGCAATTACAAGAAGTCTATAACTTACCTTAACTTATTTTGTCAAAACATCAAAACTGTCACATTGAGAGTTGTTTTTTATGAGTCTCACCAGATACGTCTCTGCTAGTGTCATTGTTTCATCCGACATCTTATTAATATGGAGGACTAGCCAAGGTATAAAAAATCAGAACTTATCACCAATTATTATCTTGTATTCATAAGAAAACTGGATCGTTTACTAACCAGAATGCTCTCTGATCATGGAGAAGAGATCCGCCTTGTTAAAGCAATCAAAATTGCTTCAAGATCAGTTCATAACAATTACTTTTCCGGGGTTGCAAGCGTCATAGCAGGATTATCGACTTCCATTCAAGACATTCCAGGAATTATTTGCCAGCCCATTGGCAGTGGAAAATTCTCAGATATAGTTTCATGCATTAAAAAAGAAACGATTTCCCAATCCATAAAAGCACCACATCTAAGGGGCAAGCAAAAAAGCAGATGTCCCTCGTAAAACACCCGAAGCATTATATTTTATAACTGTCATTCATGTCATAAAACCATTATGATTTATGAAGTGGACAAATTGCAAGATCCTAGATTTGCCGTCCAGAATATATCGAATTTTCTGAATCTGTCTTGCAATTAAATATTTTTGATAGGTTCAAATGTGAACTCTTTGGTGAAGGTTTAGATATGAATATTACTGTATTAATTGCCATTAAAAAGTATCCATAATTTTAAATGAAGTTAGTTCTTTCAAAGCCATTCAGGTCTTCATTGAAAGTTGCACTTTCGATGGGTTCAGTCTTTTTCACATAACTGATGTATCATTTGAGGCCTGTAAATTAACATTAACTTTGTTATGTTGACTATAAAGACCTGCGCAGTACTAAAAGTGATCGGGATGGTTGTCTGCAAGTCTGGTTACTCACACAGTGGTGAAAAGATATTTCAGGCATTTTTTCTACTTCCATCATCCTCACCAATAGGCATTTACCAAATGTTTGATACATTAATATTTTATCATGCGCCACCTCGTATTAATGTTATGATGAAAGACTCGATGAATATTTAAAAGATTTCGCAATCGATATTAACCTACAGCCGAAAAAATCTCCAGGGCCTAGCTGAGGCAAGGCACGTCATGCATTTTGATATGCGTGCATTTTCACAAGTCTTAGTTTGGGTCATTGTAACAATCTTTATATTATTTGAAAATTTTGATGCAGATTTGAAAGATGTATGTTTATGTATTATTGCAAAATTGTTTATTATGTTATTCCTACCTCCACGTAATATATTGGGAAAACCTTAAAAAATTGGTTGTAGAAGGAGAAATGCCCCTGCAAGTTGATAAGATAGGTCCCCCCTGCCCCCAAATTCGATGTTTTTTTATGTTGAAAGATAACAGAATGTTATGGGGGTGCAGTAAAGCAGCTGCGGCCCTACCAGCACTTAATACAACATTGAGATCAGGCTGATGGGGTTTCCACAAACATTTTGTGGGGGCTTGTAGACCTCAAGGATGCCTACTTCTATTTTTAAGAGAGGGAAAACTTACCAATTTTTGTATTTTTGTTTTGATTTGCAGACAGCTCCTTACATATTCAGAAATCAAGATGAACCATTTCGGGAAAATAAGACCAATTCACTGGATAGACACACTTGCTTGTTCTGATAAACAATCAAATAGAGAGTTGATAATTTACAACTGTACTAATCAAGACACCTCCAAACAATAATAATATATATTTAATATTGAATAGAACAGGCATTTCTTTTTACTTAAAATTAGGAGTACCGCCAGTTAAATAATCATGAAACAATCCAACAGTAATTTGCTGTGATTTTCCGGGGAATAATGAAATCGGACAATTGATCGGACGGAATGATTTACTAAACAGTTTCCACTTAATAATTTAATCCAACCTGTTATTGCTAAGCAACAAGGGCTTTTCCTTCCGCTGATTTCTGCTGACTACATTTAGTTTTTCAAACCTTTGGAATAAAAAAATTGGAAAACTAGAATAATTCATTTGAAAAAAAATCATGATGCTCCCAAAATGCCAAAAGTAACTCTGAGACAAGACTAACTTTATGAAATAAATTGTCAAACAACCACCATATTTACAAAATGACATTTGTTGAAAATGTGTTGCGTAATGATGCGAAAGTCAGTTATAGTAATGTTTCATTGATTTTACAAAGGTCAATGGATTTTAAAGTTCTTCTAAATTTACCCCCTTTGTTTCAGGAAGGAGCACAATCAAAACAGTTGCAACAAACGATGAAACACCCATGACGAGATAGGGTAAAGAATCGTGAAACACCAATATGTATTTTGCAATCCAAGGCATTGCAATGCCACCAATTTTACCGCCGAACTGAACAATTCCAATGCATTCTGCACGTACTTTGGTAGGGTATACTTCAGTGGACCAAATCCAGCTGATATTATACCAGACAGAGAAGAAAAAGCGAGCGATCATTCCAGATGTAATACGCACAAATTTTAACGTTCCTTGATATGGCAAAAAAGCCATGGAAAAGCTTGCAATACTTCCACCAAGTGCCGCGTACCATGCTGTTACTCTTCTTCCAAGTCTTTCCCCCGTGTAAGCAGCCACAAATATAGCTGGGACCTCCACTAAACCTCCCAATAGAAAATTTAAGTATGAAGACCCGCCTAATTCACTTGATGCCAACGTGGATCCAAAGTAACAAAGCGAGCATATGAAATATGAGCATGCCAATTTCAAAGTTGTAGAAATTAGTTTTCGTTCCGTAAGTAGCTTGAGCTTGGTCTTTTCTTCACTTCTTCTACCGTAGTTATGAGCATGTAAAACAATATCGCTCGGTATGCTTTTCCTGTTCCATTTGGCAATTTTTTCTATTACTTTTGTAGCTTCATCAATTCTTCCATTGAGTGTCAGCCATCTTGGAGATTCAACGACAAAGAGAAAAAGAACGGCCAGACCAAGATAAGGAGCAGTTGTTATTATTGACAAGATTTTCCAGTTGCGGACGAAATACGACTGCATAGCAAGTGCTACATAGGCGACTGGCAAACTCAAAGACACTATAAGTCCTGCTAAAGCCCTTCTGTTATTTCCAACAACTTCTGACATCAAAATAAACGTTTGCACTTGTCCAGATACCATTGTTCCTGAAAGAAATCGACAAAGATGAAACAATTCAATCGTTGGCATCAAAGCTGTCAGGCAACCACTCAAGTTGGCAAGAATGTAGGTGGGAACTATAACCATGCGTCTGCCATAGTGATCTGATAGCCATCCAATAACTAAACATCCGATCAGATACCCCAAATAAAACAATGAAGTTGACAAATGGATATGCCATTCATTTCCACAGTATAAGTCGTACGTGGCCTCAATAGAAAAGTCGGGTGGATCAGTAAACTTCCATTCAGATCTGGCCATCAAACATCTTGAAGTGTTGGATCTGTCAAATGTTCCGTTTAGTAAACAAACGGTGCTATTTTCCATACATGTCCACATCGGTTCTGATGACCAAAAGTAGATGATTACTGTTTGATAAAAATTCGGGAAAATGAGTATGATGAGAATGATTTGCAGCAAAATCTGATATCGGCCATATTCTCCAATTAATGGCAGGATTTCATTGAAGGTCAGCTGCCGTTTTGATGAATGAGGAATGTCTTTGTCTGTCATAGTGCTTCTTATTAGCTTTGAATTCTAACTCCAAACTGCAGATGGTTTTATCATTAATGCTTTTCAAACAACGGAAGTCCTCATTTTATACTGTTTGAGTTGAAGCAAAGTTAAATTTGGAAGTAACCACAGCGAAACTAATGCTATTGTAACATTACTAACGTGTAGCAACCGGAAATGACTTGTTAGTGCAGTTAGCCAATAGGCAGACCTTTCAATAAACTTTTCCCCACATTTCTATTTAGAGACTGCATTGAGGTTGAGTTCTCGTTTCATGAAATTCGGAAACGATCTGTGCGGTTTCTATTAGAATTATGTGATCATTATTGTTGAACCTTTTTTAGACAATAACGTATTCGAATCTGAGTTGACCGAAAGTATCCTGTGATCTTTTCAACTCATGTCAATTGGTAATGTCCATTTATACAGATCAGAGTAATTTGGTAAAATTGTGGGCAATCACAATGTTTCATTTGGTTCACTCAACTAGGTTAGAATAGGTTAGAACTATGTAGAGTAATCAAATAACCAATTTGGGACAGCTTCCAACTAGCCGGCTGTTTCAACTTACTTTTCCATTACTCTTCAGTGTAAAAAGTGAGTGAAAAGACATATACTTCGATCTTGATTATTTATTTTCAACAACTCGAATCTTCATGTTACTCTTCGATATGTTATTTGCTAAAAAGGCTAATGTTGCTACCAGTATAAAAATAGTTATGTATGAATTCACTTATCAAATATCAAATATCAAAGCAACAGTAAGCCTGATACGATTCTTTTATCAACCAAATTACATTTCAGCGCTAGTCTATCATTTGATTGTACAGATGCAGATACAATCATGAAACATGAGGAATAGGTGCATATCAACACACTAAATAACGTGCAAAGATTTGTAAAAAATGAATGCTTACCTTACATTTCTTTTTCAGAAAATAGGAAAAGATATCATTAACAAATTTGGTTCATTTGATGCAATTAGACATCCCAGGTTGGCTAGAAAAGTGTGTTACATATTTAAGTATAGTTAATGTGACATAAAACTAATGATTTGAATCGACACCTTATGTCTGAAGAATATAATTGGGCAAAAGAAGATGCTTCACTTAAAAGTCTTTTTAAGAACTGCATTCAAAAAAATTTTTTTCGTTGTAAGTACGTGACATATCTTAACAAAAAACGTTGAAATCAAAGAAATGCAGACACTGTTGGAAACTTAACGTCAGATTTCATAACCGCATGAAAATATATCATTAATTGGATAGTTAATTTAATTTAGGTTGTATCTTTTATATAGTTTGACAGCGTGTCCAGTTTATATCCTTGTATATATATGCTTAAATATAAATTTATTTTTGTCGATTTTGAATTGATGAACTCTCAATGTATTAACTACATGCGTTTAATCAATTTCTGTAATCCGACGAGTTCTTAGTTACCGGTCGGCCGTATGTAACAAATTTTTAACTAGCATGTAGCTTTAGCTAAAAATGCCCCCGTGCTCAAGCATTCCAATTTGTACAGACAGCAAGCTATACATTAACAACGAAAACGAAAACAAGTTTTTGGCCGAAAAAAAATGTTTTGGTTGATTTGCGACCTGATATGAGGCAAAGTTATATGCTTAAATATTTCGACAAAATCAGTTTTTTAGGAAGCATGGCGGCATTTCAAAATCAACTTGCAATATGCAAACCAAACAGATTTATACTTAAACAGATGAAAATCTGCACAAAACTTTGTTACTTTTTGTTATCTCTTAGGCCTATGTCACACTGATGCTAATATATCTTTCATAAAGTGTAAATAAGGCTTAACAAGTAACATCAGAAAGTATTTCCTACAAACAAGAGAAATGTGTGAACTGAAACCATGGATACGTATTTTATTATTAAAATAAGATTTATTAAAAACATTCTGTAAGAGCCAAAAGAAAAAAAAAACTTTAAGCGAGAAATCCATTAGAACTCTGCTTTAAAACAAAAAATAGCCAAAGATTACATAAATCATTATCACACTAGGTTTGTAGGACGGTCACAGAAGAAAAACGCGAAGAGCGAGAACTTGTAACATGGCTTTCTTGCATACACAGAAATCCAATTAAAATCTTTTAAAGGCAACATCCACCAAAAATCAGTGCATTAAATAAAATTATTGAATGGAAGATTTAGAGCTAAAACACATACAAAAATAAAATGGCAAAATTTCGGATTTCAAGCTGTGCTTCAAAATCTTTGTCGTTCACTTCACTAAAACAACAGAAAAGTAACATGAAAAATGTCTAAGCAATTTTAGCATACAAACTTCCTAAATAACATAATATAATATAATAATAAATTAGGAAAGAAATACGAGAAAACACTCTTTATCCCACTTTCAGTACCATGCTTTGAAACGGGAAAAAAGTTAGCTAATAATTGTATACCACTGTGTAAAGTCAACACGAAATGTTGGAGGATGATGAACAAAATCGGAAACTGACATTCACCTTATGCTTACGCTCGCTGCGGGGGCAATTAGTAATAATATCGTGAAATGCCACAATACTAATGGCAATTTGCTTATCACATCCTTGAATAAATTTGGAAGTTTGGTTTGAAGAATATCAAATTGCTTTATTGTTAATGTAACATATTTGAATTACTAACACATTTTCAAACATCGCATTGCACTGGTTTGTAAATTAGAAACATTTGTCAAATATATAAGTCATGTATAAGTTACTTCGTTTATTATCTTTGAAATTTTTTCAGAAATGTCCTTAGTCGTTTTAACTTCAAGTTGTCTGATACACAGCAATGGTTATCATTGACTTGCGCTGTCAATGTTGCAGGCGGTTGTAAAAGGACAACTCATTAAATTTTACTAGTGCACTAGTAAAATTTAATGAGTTGTCCTTTTACCGCAGTTATACGACAAACTAACACCAGTTTAACCTTAAGCAAGGTTAACAACATATAACACAGGTATTTAGTGCTTAAGAAGATTTCGGACGACATCATTATATTCATTATATTCTGTGATATTGTGAAACATATATAGTAACATAGTCATTACTTAATTAAATTTCATGTCGGCTGCATCTGTCATTTTGACCGACATGAAAATCAACCAGACCTTTCATATCACCTCTAACATTTAGACAGTTTCTTACGACATGCTGACAAAGTGCAAAATATCTATAGAAATAATTAACGACCTTCGTGACATTGACGTCAATGAAATCTTTATTTAACTCTTATCTTCGCATCTGAAACTTTCGATAGCTCTAACACCGGTTAAATTACAACGCGCCGAAACATTTTTCTTGCGATTAGAGAAGCGCAAAGTATCATGAACCTGGAGCACTTAGCTTTACAATTTGCAGTTTGAGCCATCGTAAAAAATTTACATTATTTGAAAACTTTGACGTAGCGTTGAAAGATTTCAATGCTTTCTCGTGAAATTGATTATTTTTCTATTTTTAACTAGACCTCAAGATAGCCTACTTCTGCCTTCCTCCTCACGAAAGTTACATTAAAGATGTTCCCTTTTTATGCACGGGGAGCCTTAACCAATTCTTGTATCTTTGTTTTCATTCGCAGTCACTTCCTCATACAGTTGCTAAGTCACTTGTCCATTGAATAAGTCAGAGGTTATCATGTCATGAACAAGCGAGTTTATTGTGGCTATGTCTTGACAGCTACAACTGAACAGATAAGCGAAAATATTTTTCAACTCATTTGTCCATCTCAAAAGAGGCTGTGTTGCTAGTTTGCTAACAGTTACAATTCTTGCGGATTCAGGCATTGAAAGCAAGAAAAATATTCCGAGAGACTATCAAGCTGATCCTGCACGAAATCCTGAAGCTATTGGCTTCAATAGAATGATCTGCTAGATCAGTATATTGGCATTCAGTTCTGGGTATAAAACAACTTGAAGTGTTGGATTTGTCAAACGTTCCATTCAATAAACAAACATTGCAATTAACGGTCTACAGTCTACAGTCTACAGCTCTCCCTTATTATTACTGCTTTTCAAAACAGAGGTCCTCCTTCGATACTACCTGAGTTGAAGAAAGAAACTGTGCTAAAAATAGCAGTCACTGTCGCAAAATTGTCGGTTTTACGAATCTCCCTAATATTATTTTCTATGAGTTCCCTATGTTTATTTGGAACAATAAGAGAACATACAGTTTATATTCAAAATACACTAGTAATCCGGGTAAAATGTTTTACCGAGTTTGTCCTCGAAAAGGATGTGTCATATTCGCCTCTCGCGTGTGTAAATCCCGTGACAAAAAAATTACATCACCGAATTGGAAACGGAAAGTGTACCCATGTTGTAGAGCAAAAATATGACCACGATTAAGAAGATTTTGACCGTAAAATTCAACAAAATTTATCACTCTATAAAATAAAAGTGTGACACACACTCGCTATTATGTATAACACTATTAACCCGGGTAAAAAATGTTTACCAAATCTAACATCGAAAAGGACATATGCAAATCCCGTGTCGAAAAAAAGGTGACAGAAAATTAAATCAAGGAATAGCGATTTAAAAGTGTACACATGTTATATAGAGCTCGAAAAACTGAGCAAAAAATCGCATGGGATCGTTTCGCTACGACCAACCGTTGCAGAGATATCGTCGGTTAAAGATTTTGATGACGTCATAGCCGCAGTACCCAAATTTTGCGTCACCCCATCACCCGTATCGCGGACCCTAAATATTTAACTTATGTTTTGAAATTTTTAGAAATAATGGACTTTTCATGTTTCAGCAGAAAATTTCTTTGGGCAATTAATACTGTATGTCTTAAGCTTTGTATTTTCTATGACTCCTTTTATATTTGCGTTTTATTATAAGCTAGACACTCGGTTATGGTTTATCGCTTTTATTTGTCACATACAGTGGAACCTCTAATTAGCGGACACCATCGGGGAAACGGATCAGTGTCCGCTAATTAATTGGAGGGTTTTGAATTTCGGGCTCAAATCTCGGAATTAAACCGTACTAGGGTGTCGCAAACATACAATTACGGTCTTAGGCATTTTCCTAAAGACACAGGAACATAAAAGGACAACAAACTACTTTTTGTGAATCGTACAAGAAAAGTCAAAAAACACTAAAAATAACAAAATCAACATCAGAAAAGAAAAAGAAAGCGTTATGAACTGAAATCGTTACTTTTATTGTTTAAAAAAATACTTGATTGTTTTTGTTTTTTAGATTTCTGCGAAAGCAAGAAAGCTATTACAACCGGCTCTGTTTTTCTTTTTTTTCTGACGTCCAAACCTAGCGGTTTTTTGAAAATTCATGCGTGCCTTTACATGAAACCAAAACGCTGTGTCACACGTCCGTTTAAATCATGCTACGACTGTTCATGTTATTATGCGCATGCGTGGATTTTTCAAAAAATTGTTTACGGATCGCCTAGGGTGAATCCGCCATGTTTGGTCATGTGGTGCCTTTTGTTTCAAAATGGAGTTCAGGACTTGGCCTGTATGCAGAGCAAGGAGGTGAAAGCATTCACCCTGAATTCAATAATTTGAAAGCCATTTACTGCAGAATGCCATCGAATATTTGTAGATTGAAGGCTATGATGAAGGAGCACTTCATCAGAACATCTCCAGCTGGTCAAAAGTTAAAACCAGAAATAGTACCCAGGAAACGAAAAGAAAGAGAAGAGTAACACAAAAAAATGTAATAGTTCCGGGTATAAGTTCATTGACATATAATTTAGTTAGTTCTTTAAGATAATAACATATTTACCATTGCATTTCAGTTATTTTCGATCTTTCCAGTGCCTGCAAATTTACAACATCTTCCAAAACTTCGTGAGTCAAGAAAAAAATTGGGCTCGTGACATGTTTGGCATCAACGTTGAGGAAATTTAATAATCTATCAAAATATATTCGATTCATATCCAGGAAAACTTCTGAAACATCATAAATCCACTCTCCCTGTAAGGCACAAAAACTCGCTTCTACGACCGTCATGAGCTCAACACTTCACAACTAAACAACCTCGTGTATTTTGTTCCAGATGATTGCTCACATGCTTTATACGATAGTTGTGCTTGCGAAATAAAACGGTCAGCGGCCCTAATTATGCAGAAGCGTTAAACAGCAAACAGTTATAAATTAACAAAATCTTGCTATATTTTCCTGACTGGAAACCCGAGCCAGACGCCATTATGAAAACCGCATGTTTTTAGTGCCTGCGCATAATAACTTGTGCATTGCAAACGGACGTGGTCAACGCATGTCACCCAGCAAAGAAACCCTAATCGAGGGATTTATTTGTGGCATAAATTTACTATGTACACGTTCATTTGGCGGAATTAACGGTGCCAGTAAACATTTTCTTGATGGGAATGGATTAACATTATCATTTTTTAAGGTTTTGAATAATCCGCAAAAATGTTTTAAAATTGAAAATTTTAGTCGGTAGCGACCTGACTATTTTAGATTTACAAGTTTCTTTGGTCAAATTAAATGGATTTTTAAGAGCATATACATATTTTAGTATGAAAAAAAAAATCTATAGAAGAAACTTTGAATTATCTGTGATCATTCTTTTCTAAAGAAGATTTCAAAGTTTTGTAAACAAAAGAGTCAAAAAGGTATATATATTTGTTTGTTTTTAGTGAAAACACAAAACATTTTCGCTGGTTTCATGTATGGGATGTTTTTCTTTTTAAGCTGTGGATACTGAAGCTCAGCTTAGAGTCCTCCTCAGCTCCAACATCAAAAATGTGGGTCTGTGGATGTTTTAATGTAATGTTTTAAAGTTGATGATATATAATTTTTTAATGTTTATGTTTGATTTGTTTTTAAGTCATATATAAACATCTTCCAATTGCCTGTAAATTCAATAATCAACAAATCATGTAAAAACGCAAAATTTTCCTTTCAGTTATATAAATATGTGTGTTTGGTGACTTAGTAGGTACGTTTAGAGCATAGGTATATTTTCAAATGATTAAAATCTTTCTTTGGTGTTTGTGTTTGGAACATTGGGAATTATGTTTGTAATTAAGAAGATTGATAGTACATATCAACTGTTTAAAGTTTATGATTTACGTACGTAGTCACTGTGTGACATCTGAAAATATCAATAAAAACATAAGCTGATTTTGTACTCCCAAAAGAAGGGCTGAATGTCATTCAGATGTAATTAAGTTTATCGGTGGTGTATACGTATATGCAATGAAGTTTCGCATAGTGTCAATTACAGTTTTGCAATGCCTTTGGTTACATATGTAATCAGAAATGTAATGTTATGTTGTAAAAATCATTCAACCTTTCTTAAATTTCCTTAAGATTTTTTTTAAACTGATCATGAATTGCAACTTAACAGGGGCGGATCCAAGGGTGGTCAGATTGGTCGACCGACCTGGTAAAATCAAATCAAATCAAAAATTTTAAACGAGCGCAATTTAGTTCTTAGCTCTGTTGCACCCGTGCGCGCCGTGCCGATCAAATCTTTACGGGAATTAGCCTTGAGAAGTGATACGTCATGAAACACAGTCCATACTTTTTGATCACTCATTTTTCGATAGTCTCAGGTCAATAAACGATTTTTCCGGCTGAATTAAACTTTGGAAATCGTACATAAGCGAGTACGCTAAGGACAATGTTGCCCACTTTGAGTTTTCGAAGCCACTGCATTTTAACGCATTCCATTGGTTTAAAATCCTGAGAACAATAGATTGCTAAACAATTGACCTATCAAGCCTCGGTTAAAATTTCACTTGTAGTTTTGGATAAGTGACTTTTGACCGTGTGTTTTTGGACCGATTGGTGCTTTGTCTTCCAGACTATAGTTTTTGCAAATAGGTCAAGCTTATCGCCCTCTGCAGTGAAGTAGGTTTGAAAAGGTGAAAGCTGCGTTTGATAGCAATGGTTGTTATATATTCGCGATTTACGAAGATTTGTTAACAAAGTTGTCGGCACAGATGAGTCACAATGTTTTGATTATGTAGGATTGTGGAAATCTGTCGAACTTTGCCAGTTTAAACAAGGTCTTTTTTTGATGTACAATAATGTGCATCGAAATTTTTACCAGTTGAGCATAGGTTGATGGCTAAGGTAAAGGATTTGTTTAATTTGAATAGAATAATTTGATTTTGTGTATGATATATTTGATTTTTGATCTGTTTTAATAAGGAATTTTTTGGTTTCTTTTCATTTCTAAAATTAAAGATGGCTGGTTGTTTATTATTTCAGTTCAGATACAACACAGGATGTAATTGACTTTTCTGATGCTCTTGTTGGTGACAACTTATTTGATGATGTGAGAATTTTATTGTGCTTGGAGTTACTTCTTAATTCATCACACTATACGTTACATATCCTGTTTCGAGTAAAGTTTTTTCTGAAAAGCAACAACATCAAGGTGAGATAGTTCCTTTTAGAAGTTGTCGAACTGTTCTTGACTGTTCTTTATCTGTTAACGATCATAACTGTCCTTTTCATGAATGTATATATGTAAAGTTGTTGCATGTAAAAAGCTGTTTATTACGCATGTTGTATTCATATTGGGTTGGTTTAATGTTAGATTGGAGACTTTCTTCAATTGTTAACTGAAATAATACAGGGTGTTGTACCTGACTGTGGGTCTCTTCTGCTCTTTCCTGTAGATGTCTATGGAAGAGTCTTTTTACTCCCAGAATTTTAACTACACCAACTGGGAAAATTAGACTGCTGTATACACTTCATGGTATTTCACTTAAGACCAGGGGGAAATATTACAACCTGTTCTGTTTAATTCTATTTGTTATATGTGTTTGTATCCCTAAAAATTTATGTAATAGGATAAAATTCAAAATTTAGGTGGACAAATGAAACATGTAAACATATCGTTTCAGGCATACGACAATAATGCTAGGTAAAGCTTAAATATTTTTTCTGAGATCGAAAAGGTATTTCATTTCATTTCATTATATTTCCAGAGGTCATCATCAGATTAATAATTTTTGATCTCAGTTAGAAAAAACATTTAAGCTTCTGGTAACATTATTCATTAAAAACTTGTAATCCTGTTAAATTACCTTCATGTTCCAGTTTTTGTAGTAGTTCTGCTGAAAAATTTGAAGTTATTCTTTTTCATATTTCAAACCAAATATGGTTATTATTATTTCTTCAACTGACATAGCTGTTTCTATAATAATTGCTACTTCAAGTACTTCCATCTCTAAACCTGATGATATTGCCTTCTTGCTTGTTACTGCTTCAACAAATACAAAAACACAAGTTTTACCTATTCGGTCTTCCAACCACAATGTCATCTGTTACAGAGAAGAGATTGGGCTGTTAATTTAAGCAATACTGACATAAAAAGTAATGCTTTCAAACCAAAAAATTATATAATTTTCCCAAAACAGATATTTTTAATATGCATGGTTTGATTTGTTTTCTTAGTTTATATAATATTCTCTGTCCTTGGATGTACCTTTTTGTCTCCCTTGTGTATTGTTTGTTCTGGAAGGTTAAATTTTGTTGTTCACGGATAACTTTCATCATTAATCATAACCATTATAATTAGTAATTTTTGTTAAGAGTAACTCAGGTAAATAAGTAAGCATTCAATGGAAGTATCATAGCCTTAGGATACATATTGGATATGCATCATACAAATTGATCTCATACTTACACATCATAAATTTTTTGCAAGCTTCCTTGGATATTTTACTTTTTTTAATTCCTATTACAAACTATCAACTTAATTCTGGCTATAAAAGACTAGTTATGGTGTATTCATAAACTGTACATTGAAACAAATTGTACTTGATAATAGAAGAATGAGAATTAGATTTACAATGTCTAACAGTGTACCCCATCTTGGAGTTCATCTGTATGAATAGATCATAATTTTCCTTTTCATTTTACGTAAAATTATTGAGAAGAAAATATTGAAAACTGACATTTAAATGTGAGAGGCCAAATATGATTAGCATCTCTGATGACATGACTTGTTTATTTGTTAAGTGTGGCTATGTGTAATGTCAATGTTGCGTTAATATTATATCAATCTTAATATTGTGCTGTCCACAACTGGTTATAACACTATTGTTTTAACCTAGTTGTGCTGATGACGCCTGATATTGGCAGAAACAGTGCTGTTTTCCATGCCATTGTTCATTATATTTCTACAAAGATATTTCCTTTTATAGGTTTGGTGGTGGAGAAATCTAGTGTTCTGCTTTCTTCATTTGCATAAAGAGGGAAATATGAAAATGAAAATAAGACAACATCGAACCATCTATATCCAAGTTATTACGATTTGTAGTTTGTCTTTATTCGAAAGAAATTGAAGTTTCCGCTTCGTTTTTTTACCCTCGAAATAGCACGAAATAGCGTTTTTAGGCGATTCAGACTCGAAAATTTTCTTTGCCCCCCAACCATGGTGGGGGTGGGGGGGGGGGGGGGGGGGGGGGGGGGCGAGGTTTAGGCATTCACTATTTTGTTTTGAAGATTCGGACCTGGTAGAAAAAAATCCTAGATCCGCCCCTGACTTAAGGCTGAAATACACGATTAAACTGATGATAGGGGAAACTGATCATGTAAACAGAAAAAACTGGTGAATTTTTCATGATCCTTTGAAACTGTTTTTAAAAGTTTTTTAAAAGATGGACGTGTTCATCTTCTTCAGTTAAACTGATGAAAATATTCTATTGAAATCATGAGATAAACTACATGTTTCTTTTGTTTTCAACACGTGGCGAATAATTGCGAATGATTTTGTAGCAACTTTGTGTGAAAGTGAAGCAAGCAGTTATTTGAACATCGAAAATGGCAAACAAAATGAAAAATTGAATAACAGGTAGAATTCTTTTCCATATTTCCATATTGAATATATATTCAATAGGGAGTAGTAATTCATCAAAAGTATCAGGTTCAATACGCAAAAACTTTTTGTTCTACAAATGATCTTTTCACTTAAATTCATTTAAGAACGTGTCGTATGCACCCAATAAATCTTGTAACCATGGCTTCACCAAAATTCTTTGTTTCTTTCTTGTACTTTTTTTATTACAATAACAGCCACAAACGCTGCAATTACTGCACCTTAAACTGCGTTGTCCATGGTAAAACAAAAAGAAACATGAAAGTATTTTTCAGTTTAAACTGAACGTGTAGACAAGTGCGTTTCAACAGTTTCACTGATGAAAAAAAACTGTTAGTTTAAATTGATCCGTTTAAACTGATTGTGTATTTCAGCTTTTAGATGAAGAATGTAAGTGCTTGCCATGTTGTTAATCTAATTTAATATATATAATTAATATTGTTAAAATTTGTATATGTTCTTGGAAAAATGTTTTGAGTTTACGAGTTATGATCATACTCATTAAGATATCTGAAAAGATCCATGTATCGTTTATATTATTTTGTATCAACAAACATGTTGTTCAGTTTATTGGCAGTATATACATTCAAATAAAGTTTCTCATTGTGCCAATTATGCCTTCAAAAAGTCCTGAGAAGCAGGTAATTAGGAATGTAATGTATTGTAGAAATTATTCAACCATTCAATGATTCCAAATCATTCAAGTTTCAAGAATGCTATTATAGTATTTCATTTTTCATATTTTTAGTTTTCAACTGATTTTGCAGAAATCTTTCTGCCCATAAGGGCATCTTGTTGTTGTTAATTCTGACAACCTCAAGTCTGTCTTTTAGCGAAGATATTTTCAATTTTCATGTCTGAAACCAGTTTTATGTTTGAAATAGATGGTTTAAAAACAATCATTATTTATGTTTTCATGTCTGAAACTAGTTTTACCCTCGATGTCCGCTAATTGGAGGGAAAAAAATAGGTTTTTGGTGCAAAACTTTTTGTCCGCTAAATGGAGGTGTCCGCTAATTGAGTGTCTGCCTTTTGGAGACTTTTTTTATAAGGATTTGACTAGAAAATGGCCGGGGAAAAATATTTTGTCCGCTAATCAGAGGTGTCCGCCTTTTAGAGTGTCCGCTAATTGGAGTTTCTACTGTACTTGTCTTTGGTAGAAGTATATGTTACCGCAGTGTGATAACTGGACCCAAAGCGCACAATGTTCGCATGTTTCTTGATTTATTTGTTTAGTTTGAACGTATTCATATATATGGTATAAATTTGACATTTGATATTTTTCTGTTTTTGAAAGAGTTTTGTTTGCCTTTTTTTCGTGTCTTTTTTTAGGTGTCTAAGTTGGGATTCCAATAAAGGAACCAATCCAATTCGCCAACCTAGTGATTGCTTTTGATTTTACAAAATCATCGTGTCTCAAATCGCAACTGTTTTCTGTTAATCTGGTTGACCTTTTGCATAGAAGAACACTCGATTATTCCGGGACACTCCATAATTTGTCCAAATATATTTTCAGTAACAAAATTCGAAAAAGGTGACACGAAAAACTGGGGAGGCTGAACCTGTAGTGCAACAAGTGTAATAAAAAAGGGGGAAATAACGGTACGTTGATAGTGTTGAAGAAGGCTAGAAGGCAATACAACCTGCAACAGCGACTAATAAACCATTCATCTACTAGTATGTAGCTTTAGCTAAAAATGCCCCCCGCGCTCAAGGATTCCAATTTGTACACACAGCAAGCTATACATTGCAAGCTATACAACGGAAACAAAAACAAACAAAACTTTGTTGCTTTTTGTTATCTCTTGGTCCTAATGTCACACTGATGCTAATTTATGACTTTTAAAAAGTGTAATTAAGGCTTAACAAGTAATATCAGAAAGTATTGGCTACAAACAAAAGAAATGTGTGAACTGAAGCCATGGTTACGTGTTTTATAATCAAAATAAGATAAACATTTGTTAAAGAGCCAAAAGAAAGAAAAAAATACTTTTTCAAAAAAAAAAAATTAAAGCGAAAAATCCATTAGAAATCTGCGTTTCAAACTTTGATTCGAAACAAGAAATATACAAAGTTTACATAAAAAAACAAGAAAAAAATATAAGAAGGTTTTATTGATCATGATCACATCGGGAAGGAAAACACGAAGAATGACAATTTGTAGGCTTTCTTGCATACACAGAAATCCAATTAAAATCTTGTTAAGGCAAGATCTGCCAAAAATCAGTGCATTGAATAAAATTTATCGAACGAAAGATTATTTAAAGCTAAAACATAATATACAAAAATAAAATGCTGTTGGCAAAATTTCAGATTTCAAGCTGTGCTTCAAAATCCTAGTCGTTCACTTCACTAAAACAACACAAAAGTAATATGAAAAATGTCTAAGCAATTTTAGCATACGAACTTCCTAAATGACATAGTATAATATAATAATAAATTAGGAAAGAGATACGAAAAAACATTCCACTTACAGTACCATGCTTTGAAAGGGAAAAAAGCAAAGTCAGCTAATTAATTGTATTCCACGTGTAACGTTAACACGAAAGTTGGACGATGATGATGATGATGAAGAACAAAATCGGAACTACCATTCGTGTATTTCATCGTACATTTTGAAAGACAAGGAATCTGTTCTGAAATATTGTAACAGGCAAGTTGGCAAACGTGCTTCCCACTTATTTCATTCAGTTATTTTCTGCAAAAAACATATCACGTGATCTAACGCTTTGATACAACTACAAACGTATATAAGCAAGAAAACCAATCTTTTTGAGCTTTGTAGCAACTGGAGTGGGCCTACGATGTTATAAACACAATTAATTACCGAAGACATTAGTTTTACATCGCATATGTGCCTCTATGCCTACTCTATACCTATATGCCTCTCTATATAGAGGTGACTTTTGGTTATACTCAAATTTTCCTCAAGTGTTTTTAAAAAACAAGAAAGTGGTCAGAAATTAACGAACGTACAAAACAAACGTGACATGGAGTGGATGCATTGATTTGGTCCAATAGTAGTAGTTGTTTTTAGCCAAGAATTATGAGAGCATAAAGCCTACGCTCGATGAGTGCGCAGAACCTCTATGGAACAAAAGAAAGTGATGCCACAAATGGAATGTTCCACTTTGTGGTCATCCTATAGATGTCACTGCAGGAACGTGTAAAATCCATCTTAAGAACCAGCCTTTTAAGCCAATTCTTGTTAGGGGAAAGCGGTGACGAATATACCAAAGGCAAGAAGTCCTGAGAATGAAGTTGCAGTACATAATACCACTGATAAAATATATCTCTCAGTATCTTCGGATTTATTTTTCATGTTTTCTTCTAACATGAATGACCACGGTGGGAAGACTTTTACACTTTTTCGAAAAAGTTCAGATGGACAATAATTACCTCCACGATCGGGAAAGTTATTCTACGCACTAAAAACGTTCGATAGAAGAACAAAAGAATAACTTCAAAATTTGGATGAATAAGATATAAAATTTCTTTACTTACGCACCCACGAGTCGTTCACCAGTCACTAGTCCATTAAATTTTTTTTCATATGAAGATGATATCTGATCTTTATCAAGAGAGGCAAGAGCCAAGTAGACAATCTTTCCGATTTCCAATCAAAACAACACAAGAAAAACAACCGAACGCATAAAAACCGGAGTTTCTTGCAAAAGAACAGAAATACAAAAAAAGTTCAGTTTCCGTTAAGCCAAGTTAATGAACTGCTGAAACAGAACTGACCTCCACTTAATAAAACTATAAGGAATGAGTCTGGAAACGAGCAAATATCAAATACCAAAGTATAGCAGACAAACGAGATCTACAAATGATTGGCTTACTAATGGAGATCATCCATTTTTAGATTTCGCTAAGCGAAATATTAGGGAGATTCGTAAAACCGACGAGCCTGTTACACGAAATAAATCAATTACTGGTGAGAATTAAAATAATTAGAAGTTACTTTAGAGATTTAAAGCCTTTCCTTGTATCAAAGGAAACATCATTACTTTGCATGCTTATTTCAAGTGTTGATGTGAAGTTTCTAATGACTTTGTAGGGAAAAATTCACGAACAACTCTACTAAGTTGTATATAATTCCCTACAAATCTATAGAAAAGTAGTTTCGTGTAAACGAAACACGATTTTTCCGAATCCCGCTAATGTTGGTTTCGGCGTCGTTCTATCTTCTCTGTCTATCTATGTGCGGCGAAGGTTTTTTAGGACCGCACTTACTAACTTAAACTTCTTTTATTTTCATTTCTTTTTTTCATACACGAATGTTTCTTTCGTTTCAATTCGTGATGTGTTTATTAAAGTTTCATTTAAACCATAAAACTTTCTCATTTCTATGTTTACACTAGCAGATTTTTTTAAAACATAAATTGACATCAGTAGTGTAACTTAGTCTCCAAAGCAAAGGGTTATGCAGAAGTACAAAAACACACGAGATTACCAGAACGGATTAATTATAAATTCCGCTCTGCAACCCCATAAACCATCGAGTATGTATTTAGAATGGGCGTTATTTATAGGGCGTTATTTATAGGGACGCCTTGTTGGTTTTAGTTTTATCACAACAGCTCATTATCTTTTGAATTTTCGCCACAGATAGTTCCAAGAATTTCCAAAGGTTTCCCTACATCATACACCCAAACTTACTTCTCCCTGTTTGCCAGCAGTTTTAGCCAGAGTTACAGGGATCCTAAAGACAGCCTTTACCATCTCAATTCATTGTGCAGCGATGGTGTAGTGGTTAGTACGTTTGAGTGCGACCGCTGCGACCCCTGTTCGAGTCCAGTTATGTCGTATCTCGATACTCCACTCATATGCACTTTAAAAGCAGCATGTCAGCCCATTAAGGAGCCATCGACTGACTGCACACTGACCTTCGGGCAAGTTAGAATAATGCTATACGTATCTCTAGCGGAAGTCTACCACCAGTTGCAAGTCGGCGGGTAGAACAGCCAACCATTAGGGAAGCCCAAGGACCAAGTTACTTACTTACATCTCCAACATGTATATTTGTCCAGAAAGATATGTAAAAATTGCATATAACAGGAACTGGTGTCTCTGGTACAAGAGGTTTTAAGAGAAAACAAACAACCTTGCAACAGGTTTCATGTACAGTATCTTGAAATTTTCGAAAAAATCTACTATATAAATAATTTGGACAAATTTCGTGCAAAAATTACGACGAAAAAAAACTGACGAAAATACCAAAAGCACTTGTTCACAGGAGGGCGAGACTGAACTTGTGGGCAAAATCATCACTGCGACGAAGAGCATTTTTATTGAAATCGTATGTATATTTCTATAGAAATGCACTACTCCGTAGATGCTTTTCAACAATTGTGCCCGCTGGGATATACCGCCAATTAGCGCCTTAAATCAAACTCCTCTTAACCTGACACTTAACACCAAACTTGAAACGCCCTACGAAATAACAGCCCCACAGACTGTTTATTTAATAATTTCAAGACATCAAAAAGTATTAAAGCTCTCGCTTTGTTTTACCAAACAACGTTTGAAGTTGTTAGATGAGCAGGCAAACTGGATGAACAAGACACTTCATCTAACGGATTGCTATCTCAATTTCTTATGGTGAAAACTTTGATTTGTGATATCGAGACAATGATAACGTCATGCCTTGTTCCTCCAAATCAAACAATAGACTTTACCATGAAAGATTTTGAGAAATCATTTCTTATATAGGCAGTCGAAAGGTTCATAAAAGCATATCATTGAACAGAACGGCTAACATCCTCAGAACGGATTCGGTTTTTTTTCATCTTCTGTCCACAGGTCTGCAAAATACCATATGGAAGCATGATACCGATTTGGTGCCAAACTGTGTAAAAGATTATGTAAAATTTATTGACCATGATGCATTTCGTTAAAGGAAGACACAGAAGAACGTCATTGCTAGGTGTCACTCTTCCTCGCGGAGGAAACGCAATCACCAAGAACTGTGCGAACTGTCTTCCAAGCTTCAGACGCCTGCGGTGGAGACTAGAGGAAAAAAACGTAATTACAAGTAAAAACAACGCAGTAAACTTAATATAAACAACAACAGGTTTTAACCTCAAGTCAAAACAACAACAAATCTGTCAGTCAATCCTTTAACGTTCTTATAAGCGTGGGCCTATTAGTGACATGACAACGGTACTGAAATTATGATGAATAACTCCACTCACCGATGCCAACATTGAAACTGAAGAATTAGATACAGGAAGAACTTTAGATAGTACAATCTTCCAACCCGGTAACTTTCCAGAACAATTGACTAGTTGTGGTTTATCGCTTGTATCATCACACGGTCCATTAAAAGTTATCCACGGACACCAATGTCTGTGTTCATCTATCATACTAAAACATGACGTAAACGGTTCCTGAAAAAAAAAAACACGAATAAAATATCCTGAAATGTAGCATGCACGAAGACAAGAGACAGAATAAATCGTCTAGTACTCGTCGACTGCAACTCTATTAAGTTCAAACTTATAACCGACTTGTTCACCAATCCCCCATTCCATTCATTTGAAATATAAGTTCATTCTAATCAGACCATCTTTTATAAAAAAAAATTTATGAAACATTATTGCGAAGCTTTCAATTAAGCGAACCGAGCCCATTTGCTACACATGTGAAAGCAAATGTTTACTGTTCTTTTCTTCATTAATTGTTGAAAAAAAATTTACTACCTTATCGGTAAAAAATCCGTCGGTAGAAAGTGACTTTGGGCTTTTTACACTGATCATATTGCTTGATTCGTGTTAATACGTATTGAAAAATAAAAAGAATTGTAAGCGAGTTTGAAAGTCAGTCGAGCAAAATTGATTTGCAAATACATGAGGACATACCAGTTCCAATCAACTCCAATAAATTAATGTAAATAGATTAGTATTTTATATACTTTTAAGTGTCAATAAAGCCAACTGAGGAAAAACAGGAAAAAATAACGGTTTATAATATGTTTTATATAGAGCCAGGTTAAAAAAATTCCGTCGGTAAAAAGTGACGAATTTTTGTCTAGGTGACGAATATTTATTACCGACGAACTTTTCTGGCGACGAACTTTTCTACCGACAGATTTTTTACCGATAAGGTATTTCATTTTTTCACGAGTTAAAGAATAGTTGAGATACTCGTCTCCTGGCTATACACCTGCGGAGGAGGGTTGAATACATACATGAAATCTCATCCTTTTATTGCGTACAGCTCCCGTGTCCTCCTCCTCAATGATGCTGTTTGTGCGCGTGGTAACAGGTGTCATGGCGCGTGGGGAATTTATCACCGAGCTATTGTCAAGTCGCCTGTCGAATGACACGGAACCGATATCACTGAGCACCGACTCGGTGACTTGGTTTGTTTCTTTTGTTTCGGCAGTCATGAAGAGCAGTTCTTTCATCCATTGCTGCTGCACATGTGTTGGGTGGCTGTTCGGTGGATTCTCAGAAACGGCTTTATCTAACTCTACAAAGAACATTTTTAGAAGGCAATTAATCTCGTTAACGTATTCCAATAGAAAAGTCCACCAGATAATTATAAAGAAGAGTTCTTTAAGTTCAAGGGCACTATACTCCACTGCTGTTTGAATCATTCTCATAGCTGTTGTAAGAACACAAAGAATCACTCTCATAGCTGTTGTAAGAACACAAAGAAAACTTCAAAAACTGCTGTTTGAATCACTCTCATAGCTGTTGTAAGAACACAAAGAAGACTTCAAAAACTGCTGTTTGAATCATTCTCATAGCTGTTGTAAGAACACAAAGAAGACTTCAAAAATATCAACTGCAAACCTAAGTCCTTTTCATTCGTATCTTCTAGTCGTTTTTCGAAGCACTCTGAGCCTACTTCACTGAAGATAGAATCACTGTAGATGGAATGTGTACGGTGTGTGCCGGGCGCCGTGCTCAGCAACAGCTCCTTCATCAATTCTGGCGGGGTGGCATGAGGTAATCTCGGCTCTGAGAAAAGCAACTTGTCTTGTCGGTTCGATTGCGAATCATCCATTTCTGTATTATCTGTGCTGTCAACGGCCATCAAGCGACTGTCAGACATGCGCAGATTAATTAACGATTCTTGGGAACCAGCTGGTTTCAGCAAGTCCGATTGGGCAAGCGAGTCACTGCTAGTCGCCAGTTTAGAAAGCTCGTGACTCATACTTCCTGAATGGGTGCTGTTCTCGGATTTTTCGGATTTCACTGATGCTCTGGATGACATGACGTCATGAACATCTGGCAAAGACTGCTGGGATATTGCTCCAATAATCTGTGTTTTCATTCTTTTTTGTGTTCGCGAACCAATGGACTTGTAATTCCACAGACCAGCTTCCATTCCACACATGGCACACGTGATAGATGGATCTTCCACGATTGGTTTGCTAGAGAAAAACATAAAAAGAATCACAGAATATAAAAGAACACCAGCAAATTTGTGGTCGGTCTGACCATTGTATTCGATTCCACTTGATGGAAAAAACAGAATAGAAAAGAACACTAGCACATTCGTGGTCAGTCCGACCAGTGTATTCAGTTTGGTTACTTCATGATATAGTTACCTGGCACACCATCCTGATAAAGCCAAGATACAAGCAACTTTTCCTTGTAGAGCTTCGTCATCACTTGAATGATGGAAATGTAACATGGAAATTAAAAGTTCTTCTATGCAGCTGTTATCTAACATGCTCTGAAGAAAAATATCACAATGCTGATCAATAAGTTTAAGTAAATTACTGTATCAATCACAATGATGATCAATAGACTTAAATTACTGTATCAATGCAGTGAAAAGCTAACATGTACAAAACCTTTCACGTTACAGACCAACAAATGAGTAAAAAGCAACTGGACAAAACTGCCAGTTGAAGTGGGACTTGAAGTAGGATGTGTTACTTACCATAGATGCAACTTCGTCCTCGTTTAATTCTGGCAGGTCGTTCCTTAGTAACACCAAATCGTCAAAAGCATCTTTAATGACTTTTTTCCATTGATCAGCAGTATATGATGGCAAAGACAAAAACGATGGAGGACATGGATTATTCGGCCAAGGGCAAAGCTTCTCATGACCTATCTGTAGCTCATTCTGCAGTTTGGTGCATATTTCAGCATCTGAAGAATTATATCAATTTAACAGTTAGACGTTTCAAGATAGCATTCTTTGTCTGAAAGCGTAAAGTTGTGATAAACATGGACGCAAAACCGACAAATTAAAATTTCTTTTTAATCACTAGCTACACAACACTCAAGTAGAGGGTCTACATGACAAAAAAAAATCATTAGAAAAAACTCACAAGCAGATGAATCCCAATCATCAGGTATGCCAGCATATATTGTAGCATTGCATGTCACACACCGGAGTTGATCTTGGTGTTCATTGCACCATCCATACAGTGCACAGTGAAGTGGTGATAATTCAAATGGTTTCGCAGCCCAATTAGTAGTCTAAAGAAACAAAATGGCTGAATATATTTGAATCAATAGCTCTACTTATTTATGTCATATTTATGTTCGGGTTTATGCAAATGCAAGTATTTGTTCATACAACCACCTTATGCAGGTGTAAATTCGTATTCGTCTATTTGCAGTTTTTCTGAAAATTTCACCACCCATTTCCATTTATTAACACCCCTCCCATTTATGATTTTTTTTCAGAATGTCAACCCCCCTGTTTATTGACAACCCCAACCAACTAAACATTTCCAAAGTGAGAAATAAAAAGTTACGTAAAGGTACATAATGTACATCTCATACAGTATGGGCTTTTTAAACAATATGCAACATATTTGTTCTCGTACAACAGATATTCGAACATTCAGGAAGAAAAAAATCGATTTATTTGTGAAATATTTCTTAACTGAAAAAAATAATCCATTCAAGTGTCTTTTTGCAGTTTTTTTACAACTCTTCTTTGCTTTCAAGATTTTTAAATTTCAAGATCTTAGATTAGCTTAATTATGATGGGATAAGTAAGCAGCTAAGATTTCTCACATCTTCTACTGATATATAAATGAATTATTACATCTCAGTATTTCATTAAATCAATCAAGAATTCCAATTGAGATGAAAATAACGAAGTATTTCTAAAGTAACACACATCAGTTGTATCACTTCCCTATTACACCATAAAAATAAAACTAACTTATATCTTCAACATAAGCAGCAGTGGCAGAATGGTAGTGTGTTCGGCTGGCACACCGGAGGTTCTAGGTTGGAGTCCCTCATTGGCATAGCACAAGTCCTACCAGCTGCGTCCCTGGTGGTACTGTTACCAACCCATTCCCCTTTGAAGTCCTTGGATGTATCACGATCAGGAGGGCTGGGCGAAGCGCAACTGAGTAACTAGCACCTAAAGGAGATGATTGTCAACTGGAGTGAGAAAATAACCCTTCCCCCTTGAAGTGTCCATTGACTAGTCAGAATAGAAAGTCCGAGGGGTGAACTAGCATAAAAATATAAGATGGTATACAGGTGCATTCGTCAGATGTAAACACAAAAATAGACTGAATAAAAAATAGTGTCAAAAAGTCATCATAAAACGTTATCAAAAGCAATTAAAAATTAATTGTGCATTTCTATTGATTTCATATAATTTAAGCAGTAGTGGCTTAGTGGTTAAAGCTTAGGAATCCAATATTGAGGGTTCAAACCGGGCTGAGGTCGGGTGTTGAAAAAGTCACGACTCCTGGAGGTACTGCAACTAGCTCGATTCCCTGAGGTATTTCGGGGAAAATGGAAGCTAGTCGGGGAGATTTACGCTATGATGAACATCCAGAAAATGTAGCCCCATTCCTTGTAGTGGCTTCGGCCTTGATGGGGTGAAAATTGAATTTTTTTTAAAATAGGTTGCTCCCTGCAAGGCTGCAGCCACCAGTAGGCAGATAACTATAAGATAAGAAAAGGAAGAAGGGTTATAAAGACAGCGCAAGGTGGCAGTTTGGATTTAAAGCCTGTAGATCATACTCAGCAAGAAAACAGCTATGAGGGAGAGAATTTCAGAGGCGAGCAGTCCGGGGAAAAAGCTAGACAAATAAAAGTTCTTATGGCAAGTTGGAACCTGAACATTTAAAGGATGAGAATTCGAAGAGAGCCAAGTGTTCCAAGAAAAAGACTTTAGACAAGGAGTCAGTTGATGCAAGTCATTCGAACAATGCCCATGAAAGTATTATAAAAAAAAAGACAGGGAAGCAACGTTTCTCCAAAGTGAGAGGGGATGAAGATTAGCACAAAAATCAGGGCCAACTAAGTTAACTAAGTACTTCTGAATTCAATCTAGAAGATGAAGACAATGAACTGAGGCTCCAGCCCAATGGTAGCAGCAGTACTGAAGACAAGGGCGAATAGTGACCTTAAAGTGATCCTGTGATGAAAAATTATTTTTTGGGACATGATAGAGCTCTAAAAGTTGATTAACAAGTCGTTTTACAGTTTTTGAAAATTTCCTCTCCTTTCGCTGATATTTCAATTTAAATATATCAAATTATGCAATGCATAATTATGATGTAATAGACAACTAAGATATCTCTACCTGCCCCTAAAGACAATTATGGCTTGCCAACCAGGAGTTTTTATTGAGACACCATCTCTAGGCAGGTTGCCTCCATTGAGCAGGACTGACCCTGCTGGACGCCAACCCGTATTTTAATGTCTCTGGGACTATAAAGAAAAAGCAATTTTAGAAACTGTAAAAACACTTGTGAATCAACTTCATGAACTCTATCATGTGCCAAGTTATAATTTTTACTCACAGGATCCCCTTAAGATGAAAGTGTGTATTTTTTTGGTTTTAATACTAATAATGATTTAATTTGAAAAAATGCATGTCTTCCAAAAAACCTTCAGAGTTTTTCAGCATGGCATGGAACAACGTCACAATAAGAACTCTGAATTGTCTTAAAATTGATGATTATAATGTTTACAATTTACTGTAAGAGAAACAAAGAAATATAGATAAAGAAAAATAACAAATAAAAATAACTAAATTCACGAATTTGGAAAAAAATGAGCTAAGAAAAACCCCCTCCAATCTTGTCCCTGCAATATAAATAAATACACAATATACAAGTTGATTTCCAATCCTTACCGTAAATGTCTTCACTCGTTCAAGAAACAAATCTTTACTTTGAGGATTGCAGGATACACTTTCATTTCTGCAAAGAAAAAATATGTCTCTACATATAAGCCCTTAGTTCTTTCTTATTCTTTCTATTTTCTCAATCACGTTTGTTTGTCTGGTGTGCTTATGTGATGAAAACAAAATAATTCATTTCTTTTTCTGTAACAACTGGTGTCACCCCTTATTGCCGTTGTAATGAACAATTCATTTCATTTTTTTGAGAGGATTTAAACAAACAGTGTTATATCTAACGTAAATGTAAAATAGTGTAAAGGCATTTTAAACTTAAATTGAACACATTAAATGCAACATCTTCATCATCAACAACTGTTATCATAGCCTAAGTTGATATATTGTGAGAGAAATTATTTCAATTTATTGCATCCCCAATCGAATGCGATGTTTTGGGAAAATTATCTGGGTTGGGTCTAATCTAGAATGGAAGGGTAAAGAGCACATTATGAACATCCAAAGGGTTCCTTGTAGCAAAACGATCCCATGCATTTTTTTTAAAAAAAGTTTTTCGAGCTCTACAACATGGAATACACTTTCTGTGGCTAACTCCATGATTTTATTTTTCGTGAACTCAACGCAGGCTGAACATGTGTAGTGAGCGACGCCATCTTGGCAGGTAGTTTTATTCAAATCAGTTTTGGTTTAGTTATCAAATTGACATGTGATTTTTTCTTTACCATTGTCATAATATTAGTAGAGAAAAATTGATGCATGGGTTCATTGTTTATAGACCATAACTAATCACACAAAACAGGAAATCCCACACAGATTACAATTTTAAATCTTGTAAAACTTATTCCAAATAACACTATTGATGTGAAAAGTATAGTCAAGGCACCTAAAATTTTCACAATTTTACAAAATTCTATTTGAGCGCTACAACATTACTTTCTTTTAAGCTTTTTTGAGCTCTTTAGAACAGTTACGGTACCATATTTAATATATCGCAATAACCTTAAACCCTAAACGATTGAGCCTATGACAATTCAAAAAAAATCTATGCGAAAATTTTTGGTGCCCAAATTTTGAAAATTCCGCACTCGACCTCGAAAATTTTCAAATTTTTAAGTACCCTATTCACTGAAAAATTTGCATAAATTTCGCACAGACTAGGAAATTTTTGCATCTTAATGTATCTATGTGTCGGGAAGGTGTTTAAATGTATGGGCAAACTTGAAAAGTTTGTGACAGATATGTATTGGAATAAAAAAAATATACAAATCAGCGAATAACGCCATTTTGTCAATGATAACTGACTTTTCAAAATGATCATGAATTTGATGGTACTTAGGGATGTTCCATCGACCACCATTCATGCATTCCACAAATAACGGACCATCAATTATATCGATAATACGAAAATAATATATATCTTCATAGCCATTCGCGTATTCATTTAATACAGTTCCTGTACCAATGTGTGGCTTCAAGCAATTTAACTCCAAGCTGTCAATGGGGCCCTCACAATCATACAAATGTTGCCTGACAGCTTTGTCGACATACCACTTCCAAGTTATTTCTTTCTCAGAAGTAGGGACATTCAAGCTCCTCCAACATTTCAAAAGAGCCTCTTCTGTCCCTACTGCTTTGCTTTCTTCCTCGTAATCATCTTCCTCATTTTCACTAGTTTCTTTAGCCTCTTCTTCTGACAGTTCTCCTTCTGTTGCACTTTCGATGTGCTCCTCTTCACTTTCTTTTTCTCGTTCACCCCCAATCTCTGCAGCCGCTCCATCATTATCAAAAAATTCGATTTTCTTTTTTATGGATTGGTTTCTCTTCCTTTTAGGTTGTTTCTTTTTGGCACTTTCCTCCTGTTGCTTTCGGATCTCATCCCTGTATGCCAGCTGCAAAATCAATTGGCTTTTCAGGTTCACCTTCTGTCGTTTTGCTGCTGGTTGATAAACAGGGCCCTTCATACGGTTGAGAATTCATCAGAATTGAAAGCGCCGCGCGGTCCAACGACACTCAGCCACGAATTCAAAACCCCCTCCCATTTCCTCTTAAGTGGTCTAAAGCAAACAACGTCGAGAGGCTGCAACTTGTCGGTACAGTGAGGAGGTAATTTCAACAGCGTAACATCTTCCTCAATTGCTTTTTTTATAACAGGCAACGATAGATGCGTTAAGTGGCCATCAAAGACCAACAACAAAGGTCGCTTCTGTTTTTGCATTAATTTTCGTGTTGACATACTTCTTGCAATCCGATTGGCTGGTAAAAGTTTTGTGGCTTCTTAACCAATAAGAATCCTTCTCGGCTTAAATTATGTAAATTCTAGATGTTGTTGTTGTACCGAATTCAGTATAAGTACAGGTAGCACGCGTTAGTGTTTAATACTGAACTGATTACCTGGTTCTCATTCAGTTAGAGATAAAAGAAACGACAGTTACTGCTAAAGTCGTTATGAATAGAAACCATCCGCTGTAATTCTTTTTTATTCCGTTGTTCGATCGCTATTTTGGTAAACTCCTTCAGGGGAAAAAGTTTATTACAAAGGAGGAGAGAGACAAATGAAAATATTTTAACAGCTTTTGTTATACTCACCTTTATTTTAATGAAAGTATAACCTGTTATATACATATTTTTGTATTGTCTTTTATCATGAGACGAAGTCCATAACGGGAGCATTAGATTCAATAAAAGATCACTGACGACAGATGACCAGATTATTAAAACAAAACGATATAGAAATGTAAACTTGTTGGAGACTTACCAACAAAGTAAAAAATGTTTTTTGGAAACTTTTTATTTCGATTTAGCGAAGTAACAAAGTCCCCCGGTCAAAAAAAAAATGGCGCAACCAGTGTGAAAAATATAAACAAAACTTTTAAACAGCGATAACGGTACTCCAAAAACATACACTAGAATCGAAAAAGTGATTTTTTTAGAATCTAAATTTTGATTTCAATTTTTTTAAGCTAAATTTCTATTTTAAAAAATCGAAATTTAGATTCTTTTAAAAAATTTAGATTCTTTTAAAATCGAAATTTAGCTTCTAAAAAATCGAAATCGAAATCGAAATTTAGATTTCATAAAATCGATTTTTTGCAGCTAAATTTCGATTTTAAAAAAATCGAAATTTAGCTTGTTATCCTTTTCCCATAAACCGTCACATTTAATCGAACCTTTAGAACGTCCTTTCATAGCCTAGAATAAGAGCCTGCCGTATGGGTGGGGAAAAGTCTAACAGGAAAAGCTGGAAAATTCATTTTCTAATGGTTTTACATTTTAAAACTCTATGTCTACAACAACATCGTCATCATGAGATGCTGACAGCAGAGATGGAGCCAAAAAATAAACACGACAAGTTCGCAGTGAAAATTGTCAAAAACAATGTAGTTGTTGGACATCTTCCAAAAGAATTTTCGAAATACTGTACTTCTGCCTTTTACTTGCTGGGGCCTCCTGTAAAATTACGGGAAAGAAGGAAAACAAGAGAAGGAATGGCTTCGAAGTACCATGTACCTATACAGTGAAAGGACCACACTTTATGGTGTCTGAAGTGGAACTTTTTGTAAGAGATTACCTGAGAAGAACAAAATAAGTTGTCATTAAGATGTGAATATTTTATTGGTTTCGTCCCCTAAGCTTGTACCTGTGATTGAGTCATTTCGACGGGATATAGGCGCATGCGCCATGACCCGGATATAGGCGCATTGCGCCTATAACTGGCACATTGCGCCTATAACCGGGGTGCGCTTATATGCAGGGGAATGGGTATATAAAAAGAAATCTTTAAAATTTAGAAAAATAAATTACCAACAAAGCTCCCAACACTTTCAAGCATTGAAATAAATTTACTGATCTCTGATTAAGAAGTTTCGTTATTATAGTTTGGTTGAGAGTACAGGATGTGCCATGTTTATAATTTACAGAGTAATATGTGACGTTCCAGGGGATTTTGATAACAAACGATATTAACGATAATTATTAACGATAATATCGTTAATAAAACAATAGAATTAGCGATATTATCGCTAATAATTATCGTTGCGTTATTATAGTTAATAGCGCTATTATCGTTAATATCGTTATTATCGTTAATATCGTTATTATCGCTATTATCGTTATATATATTATATATACTATACTTACGAAATTATAGTAAGAAAATAACTATATTTTTGATATTAACGATAATAACATTAATATTAAACATGTGATCATTTTATTTGTGACAAGAAAACCATTTCGTGTATATTAATCTTTCTTTCGCTTGATTACGGCGTAAGAAATTCAATATTTTTAGAATTACCCTCAAGTAAAGTTTTAGAGCCCTGTGTAAACACAACTTTCAGACAACCTTTCACATAAACTTCATAACAAACTGAAGTAAACAGGTAATATTATATTTAAACGAAGGTGAGTATTTCAAAAGAGAACTTTTGCAACTCGTCAAGCCGACGTTAAAATGTTTTCATTCGTCCCTCATCCCAATGTTGAACCTGAAAACATTATCGACGAAATGACAAAAATCAATAATGATCACTGAAAACGTTGCGATCAATTTAATTAAGGGTACATCTTCACCCAGTGCAAGTGAAATGTCTTTCGAAAGAATAATAATAAAGGTTTTGCTATCGAAAAAAACTTTAATGTAACGTGTCTTTAATAATGTAAAGTTTTTTTCCCAAGAGCTTATAGAATGGCAACCCGTCGAAGAGAGAAACTAAGAAACTCTTTTGCAAATGTCGTAAAATAAGTGGAATGGAAAAGGTATTGCACACCAAAACATTGGTTATTTTTTTTTTTATTGATCTAGCTATTATAAACCACGCAGATTTAACCACCATTAGGGTCCAGTCCCAATTCGATTTTAGGTTTAGATAACGTCATATGACGTTAGTGGGTGGGTGGGTTAATTCAAGTGACGTTAAAACATTCATAAGAGAAACATCGATTTTGAAAGTGATTTGAATGATTTGAACGTAAAGATGCTTTACTTTCTTTCCGTTTTAGAAAGATCCAATGTCTCCTAGAAACAAAAAATAACAAATAAAACTTCTACTTCGAACATTCAAATTAGGAAGAAGGTGCTATTTTTTAAGAGAACACTCTCCGCTGATTTTCCGATTGTGGTAATTCGGGTTATTTTCCAGTTTTATGGTCCGGCGCTAGTTCTGAGTCTATTACCGTGAGTTGGGGCGAGATTCAACTCTGTGGGGCGAGATTCAACATGCCAAAATCAAGCTAGAATCTGGTCAGTAATTCAAATACACAGGCCTGGTCGTAAGAGGCGTGCGATCGCACGCGCACGCCTCCACACACGCCAAGATTAATTTAGGTGTGTGGCAATTGCACGCCTGGCTTGTAATTACAAGTGTAATAACAAATGTTTATTTAAAAGTCAACAAAAATCTGTCCCAAAATGTTGTAAAGTTTTGCTTCGGAAATTGTTCATGTGTTACGATTAAATTTTACAATAACGAAACGAAACTTTGCTACCATTTCAGAAGTGAGGTCTCCGATCGCTTTGGAATACGGTAGTGGTTTTGAATTAAAAATCAGTGCTCAAAAATTTTCTTCGTTTTGGTATTAAAAAAATAGCCAGCCAGGTGGTGACGAGTTAATGGAACGGAAACGTCTTTAATTTAATTAAAAAACAATTTGAACTTCAAACCAAAACGATGGAGAGTAATACAAATATTTTTTATTTTCAGGTTGGTTTTATTTTTCCTCTTTATTAATTTTTGAATAAATTTTATTTACCGTCAAAGTAATCTTTATATGTGACGGTTTATGGGAAAAGGATAACAAGTGAAAAAGCGATTCTTTAAAAGCGATTTTTCGCTGCAAAAAAGCGATTCATTAGAAGCGAAAAAGTGATTCTAGTGAAGCGAAAAAGTGATTCAAGTGAAGTGAAAAAGGGATTCACATGAAGCGAAAAAGTGATTCATGTGAAGCGGAAAAGCGATTCATGTGAAGCGGAAAAGTGATTTCGAAATCGATTTGGAAGATAATAATAAGAATAAAAATGATTCGTAAACAAGAACCAAATGGTGAAAAACGTTATTATTAACTGGCGCAATAACATGAATAGATACAAAAACTAAAAAAAGATTTTATTTTTAGACTAACGGCTGTTTTCCACTTTTGGAAAATTTAATGCGGAAAGAAATGGATGAATACTAGAGAAAGGACGTGATTGGGTCTTTCGCTAATGTAAACGTAGCTTAATTAATAACCAGAATTTATAACAAAAGAAATATACTTGCATGAGCTGCAAAATATATTTTAAAGACAAATGTGCGCCAAGAGAGAAAAAAAATATTTTTCGAAAAGAAAATGTAAATAAAAACTTAAAATCGTTCGTAGATTCCATGTTTCATGTATGTGACCATCCAAGGGATTTTGATGCCAAACGATATAAATAAAATAAAGTAATGGTATTTTCTTAGAATATGAAAAGTAGGATTCACCTACTCACTGCGTTTCGTTTCATTCAACGTCTGTGTATGTTTATATTTTTCATATTCCCATGCGCCAGTTTTCGAAGTTGAAAGATAACCGGGAGTATTATATCTAATTGCTATTTTGCCAAATAAAAATAAAAAGTTCATGAAAAACATTTTTTTTATTGATAAAGATGTCTACACTCTCAAAAGATGTTGTTGTTATCGCGACTTCAGCATTATTCTCAATGTGACGAATGTATAATTACAGGTAGCACGCGTTAGTGTTTAATAATGAACTGATTACCTGGTTCTTATTCAGTTGGAGATTAAGGAAACAACAGTTTGTTCTCAAGTTGCTACAAATAGAAACCGTCTGCTATAATTCTTTTGAGTTTAAGTTGTTCTACCACTGTTATGTGAAATGAACGTGGTTCACATTCAGTTTAAGAAAAAAGACAAAAAAAGTTTGTTTTAAAAGCTACTGCCAATAGGAACCGTCCCTTACAATTCTTTTTTGAGTTGTTCGATCGTTATTTTGGTATATTCCTTGGGGGGGAATGTTTATCAGAATTTTAATCAACACTTGAGTGAGAGATATAGAATCAAAAAAGCGATTCATTAGAATCGGAAAAGCGATTCATGTGAAGCGGAAAAGCGATTCATGTGAATCGGAAAAGTGCTTCATGTGAAGCGAAAAAGTGCTTCATGTGAAGCGAAAAAGCGATTCATGTGAAGCGGAAAAGCGATTCTGTGAAGTGGAAAAGCGATTAAGTGCTTCAAATCGCTTTTTCGCTTGTTATCCTTTTCCCATAAACCGTCACATATATAGCTAACATTTTACGTTCCGAATCTTTGAAAACAATGTTTTGTTTCATTAATTCATTCTTCGTGAAAATCTCATTATTTTTACATATGACACATTTCAAATTTGACTGATTATCATACAGAATGAAGATCGTTGATCTTAAAGGAGAATTAACGTCAAAAAACAACTTTCGCTAAAATAAAACTTTATCTTTTTACAAATCAAATGGCTTTATCCAAATTTGTTAAATATTTTTATTTCGCTTTAAATAGGCATTTTAAGTTATGCTCCACAACTAACCGTTATTACAGTTGTGACGTCACGTATGTCCATCTGTTTTATAATGTGTATGGACGAAGATAGCATAAGCAGCGTTGAAGGTGTTGTATAACTGAGCACAAAGATTTCGATATTATCTGTATCAATAAAACTGTTCTGGAAACTGCGTACATTCAATTTCAAACAAGAAAAACTTCAAGGACGTCAAAAATTTCACATCTAAAGTAAGATTATCGTATTTTATTGGTGAAAACATTTATATTTTTTTGTATATTTTTTTCTGAGTTTGTTATATTGCGCACAATAGAACAAGCAATGAAAAATTTTTTCTTTACACAGAATATAACCTGGTTTTTATAAGATAGTCGCGGTAATGAAAGCATCCATATGCCTTACAAACCGTCATTTCAGTCTTATTAACTTTAAAATTGGAAGCTTATTAAAAAATGAAAAAAAAGTTAAATTACAAATAGAAAAATACTTTATTCATCCGCGTATTCCCTACGACGTAGCTGCATTAACTTTTTTTTCTTTCTTTGATGTTTAAAAACATTTCAATAGTCAATTGAAAAGGAAAAAGTTAATCGATTTCATTTATTGTTAGCGTGATCATAAATGTTAGATCACAAACGCAAACTTAACCTTGGACATACCTGACGTCACAGTTTCAAAAAGATAGAAAACTTTATTTGGTCATAACTTGACGAAACATGGTGCAATGAAGCTGAAATTTTGAACACGAGTTCTTCTTTAACAATACTATCGAACTATCGAAAAAAAAAGGCACATTAATTTTGACGTTAATTCTCCTTTAACTGGAAAAAATTGATCGCACATCTGTCAAAAATTTACACGAGCGCACGCCATAACTGATATCGTCAATTAAGGCGTGCGATGACCACACATCTGCTAATTTTCTTACGACCAGGCCTGAATACATTACATTTTTTAAAACTAAACCAAGTTATACAATACAAAAAAGATTTAAAGCAATCAAAACATTCATTAATGATTACCATTTAAGAGACTCTGGCTATTAAAATGTCACGATCCATCAATCTCGTTATGTACGGGCTTCAAATGTTTTGACGTCAAAATAGCCCCGCTGAACAAAACGCGTTTTCCAAAATGGGAATGTTGTTTTAGTTTCTCTGTGAGAAAAATGTTTTCATAAATTTCATTTCGGTTCGTTAGATTTTGATATACGATGGTAAAAGTTGTTATAAGAAATAGTTTCAAATTTTAGGTTTTGACAACAGGTTTGTATAGAATTTCATAATGGTCAGCAGTTTTTTTGGTGTGAATCACAACTACACCACACACGGTTGCTTGAAAATGAAAGTGAATGCCTGGTTTCTACATTGCAAATCGGTTAAGTTGAGCCTATTAGGATGAGTTCTAGTCATAGTCAGAGATTTCAAATCTTGTGACAAAAAGTTGTAGATTGCATTTTAAACGAATATTAATTCAATATTAACATCGGAAGCAAAAAGAAATATACAACGCACAATATCATTTTTTGTTATTTTATTTTTTTCCTTTGCGACAATGAAACTGCTTTTTCTCCAGATTTATTGTCCAATAATTCTTTTGTGCATATTTAATGGTTGTGCACTCAAGATGAAATTTTGCGCTACAACTATCACACACGATCCAGCGACTTTTACTCTCGTCGTCCCATTTTTGATCACATTTTTTGCAGACCCATTCCTCTTCCGTTTTACTTTTCAAATCGTTGGGTTGCAGGGCTCTTCCCAGAATTATATCATTAACGGGGGCCACTGAAGAAGATTTTCCATCTCTCGAATTCATTGTCCGGTGGTGAATCTTTTCAACTGAGTACCAATGGGAGTTGATGGAGTGTATAGCCGTGTATACGGTGTGCACTTTTTAATCTTTGCACAAAACCTTTTACAAAGTAATTGCACAGTCATCAATTCTCTCCATCGTTCTCTCCATCATTGTGTAAGACCCGCCGATAAGCTTTGTAGGTGCGCTGGGTTGGACGGAAAGGTGTTTTAGAGGGCGATATTGCTCAGTGAAAACCGTCTTTGAAAAATAAATTTTGCGCACAGTGATCAATCATCTCCTTCAGTTTGTTTCACTACATAGCTTCCGCCCACGCACCCCAAAATACGACCCGCGCATTAGTAGCTTTTATAAACACGCTTGTGAAAGAGCGAAAGGTGGCTGGGCGGAGGGTGGACATCACTTCATGGAAACCGTCTTTGAGAAATCCTAATTGGTGGTATAAAAATAAACGTGCACGGCTTATTTACGAAGTCTTTTAACTCGTGTTGGGATTTGAGGAGCTCAAAGGCAATTTACATTCAGCATTTGTAAAAATATAAAAAAAATTTTATTGTAGAGTGTAGTACCGTGAGTTGGGGTGAGATTCAACTCTGCGGGGCGAGATTCAACACGCCAAAATCCAAGCTACATCTGGTCAGTAATTCAAATACATTACATTTTTAAAACTAAACCAAGTTATACAACACAAAAAAGATTTAAAGCAATCAAAACATTCATGAATGATTACCATTTAAAGAGACTCTGGCTATTAAAATGTCACGATCCATCAATCTCGTTATGTACGGGCTTCAAATGTTTTGACGTCAAAATAGCCCCGCTGAACAAAACGCGTTTTCCAAAATGGGAATGTTGTTTTAGTTTCTCTGTGAGAAAAATGTTTTCATAAATTTCATTTCGGTTCGTTAGATTTTGATATACGATGGTAAAAGTTGTTATAAGAAATAGTTTAAAATTTTAGGTTTTGACAACAGGTTTGTATAGAATTTCATAAATGGTCAGCGGTTTTTTTGGTGTGAATCACAACTACACACGCGGTTGCTTGAAAATGAAAGTGAATGCCTGGTTTCTACATTGCAAATCGGTTAAGTTGAGCCTATTAGGATGAGTTCTAGTCATAGTCAGAGATTTCAAATCTTGTGACAAAAAGTTGTAGATTGCATTTTAAATGAAATATTGTCAGACAAGTATGAATTCAATATTAACATCGGAAGCAAAAAGAAATATACGACGCACAATATCATTTTTTGTTATTTTATTTTTTTCCTTTGCAACAATGAAACTGCTTTTTCTCCAGATTTATTGTCCAATAATTGTTTTGTGCATATTTAATGGTTGTGCACTCAAGATGAAATTTTGCGCTGCAACTATCACACACGATCCAGCGACTTTCACTCTCGTCGTCCCATTTTTGATCACATTTTTTGCAGACCCATTCCTCTTCCGTTTTACTTTTCAAATCGTTGGGTTGCAGGGCTCTTCCCGGAATTATATCCTTTTTCCTTGGACGTGCTGCATGTCAACTGAGTACCTGGGTTGGACGGAAAGGTGTTTTAGAGGGCGATATTGCTCAGTGAAAACCGTCTTTGAAAAATAAATTTTGCGCACAGTGATCAATCATCTCCTTCAGTTTGTTTCACTACATAGCTTCCGCCCACGCACCCCAAAATACGACCCGCGCATTAGTAGCTTTTATAAACACGCTTGTGAAAGAGCGAAAGGTGGCTGGGCGGAGGGTGGACATCACTTCATGGAAACTGTCTTTGAGAAATCCTAATTGGTGGTATAAAAATAAACGTGCACGGCTTTACGAAGTCTTTTAACTCGTGTTGGGATTTGAAGAGCTCAAAGGCAATTTACATTCGGCGTTTGTAAAAATATAAAAAAAATTTTATTGTATGTAGTATAGATTACATCTTGGTTCAGATATGCGATGTTGTTGTTTTGAAATTTTGAATTATTTTGTTGAATGTTGTGGTCTGGATAATGGTGCTGTTGAATCTCACCCCACTGAGTTGAATCTCACCCCAACTCACGGTATAGATTACATCTTGGTTCAGATATGCGATGTTGTTGTTTTGAAATTTCGAATTATTTTGTTGAATGTTGTGGTCTGGATAATGGTGCTGTTGAATCTCACCCCACTGAGTTGAATCTCACCAACTCACGGTTTTTTGTTGGGAGATGGTAGCTAAATGTAATGATGTTTTTTTTAACTAAACTAGCGTTTTTACAAAAATACTCAATTACATCGATTTTTGGCCATTTCTGATATATGACGTTATGAGTGGTGGGTGGGTGGGGTATATTCGTAACGTCATATGACGTTATTTGAACCTAAAATCGTCGATTTGTGACTGACCCCATATTTTTCGGAAAAAGTCGAAGGGTTCAATCAAATCTAGAGAGTGCTCTAATGCTTAATCTAAAAAATAACAATACTCACAAAAAAAACATTTACTTACTTTAAATTGCTTCTATCTTTCTCATAAGAAGGAGAATCGACAAGCTCCGTAAATATCTTCTTGATTTTGTTTTTTTCGGCAGCGGCCATGCTTTTTTTCTTGGTAAATGGTGCAATGTGCAAAATGTCACGAAAGTTATGTTTTTCTTCTGAAGGTAATATTATTCCGAATGTTATCGGTTTTATTATTTGAAGTGTCTGGTGACTCCCGGTTTTCCACCCGAAATGAAATCATGAAACTTCCGCGGGGCAAGCGGAAACTTTCGCGATTTTTTGAAAGTTTTTTCTTCCGACAAAGATATGCGACCTTAGTGACTTTAAAGGATTATATCTTGCAATCTATTTCACTTTTTTGAACAATTATATCGCCTTTTGAACAACGATCAAAGATTGAACTTTGTCTCACAAAAAATTTAGCTGTTTTGCTCTTTTCTATAAAAAGCTAATTTTTTTCACCTTCGTTTTTCTTCTTCCATTTTCATTATTCTTCCAAATTTTTTATATCATAGCGCAAAAACAATTTTTGAAATATCTCATAACCTTCAAATTTGCCAAGCATTTATAAAAACTGTGCATGTTCATTTGAAACGTACTTCAAATTTACTGTAAAGATTTTTTCACAAATTGTAATGGCATGTTTTCTGTTTTGGTTTGTGAACTATTGTATTGAATGAAGCTGTTGAGTAAATACTTTTCCTTTGTGTATTGTGATGATTAGCATTTAAACGACTGTTTTCATTGACATTTTCCTGCCATTATCCACAGAAACAAAGTTACTTATTCATGTATAAAATGCGAAGATAGTAAATGTGTAAATGTGTTTCAAAAATTACATCTTCACACACAGTGTGTTTCATATTAATATAATATTAATATTTAGAAATATTTGGAGCAAATTTCATAGGTCTCGTTTCGTCATTATATTATAAGGTAAGTTAATACATGTATATAACTTGACAACCAGGCATTTGTATGGTGTTTAATCAGCAATACTTGAAGGGTCTATATGCTGTATTGCTTTCCACTATCTTTACTAAAATATACAGATGTTGACTTGGAAGCGTAATTACAGGTTTCAACCTAATTAAAAACAAAATAACCAGAAGTTTAAACATTTTAAAACCAAAAAAAGATCACAAAGTCTTTTTATTTCTGCTATATATTCGTCCACCACTTATCTCTCCTCCACACCTTCACTTTTAACCACTTATCTCTCTTCCACACGTTATTTGTTTCTTGATATCTTCTTAGACAGGCGAAACCTTTTCTTCTGTTCCTCTGCCTGACGTAAATTGCTTAAGACATTTGTACAACCAGGAAACATACATAGTGTATTCTTATAGACAATTCGGCAGATTCCGCTTGTAATAATTACGTCCAGTAATGTATAGAGGTAGTCATTGAGACAAATTGAGAATAAATAGTACAAGAAACAAGAACTATGTGACGCTTCAATGGATTTTGTTTTAAGGTGGATTCCTGCCTATCAAATTCAATATTAGGTGAATTTTTTGAAAAAAATGTTTTTTTCTGGGTTATTATACATCTATCTGACTCAGAATTAAATTTACTTTTCGAATCTGAAACAAGATTCGCAAAAATGCGACTATATATTTCCCCAAAGTTGCGAAACTTAATTATACATCATTATAAGAAAAATATACATCATTAAATACCATAAGAAAAATATACATCATCAAATAACTACAATGAATGGTATAACTACCATCAATGTCATACTCTCAGATAAAAGTGTTGTCCTTACTAAACAGGGTAGAATTGAATTTGATACCACAAAAGAACTTATTTTGAATTTATTAAGAAATGAAGATGTTCATGGTCAAATGAGGTTTCTTTTATAAATTTTAAACAACTAAATATCAACAACCGCACTAATGTGTAAGGCGATTTTAGCATAGTAAACATGATCTTTATTGTTGCAGAAGCTTGACATCCTTTATACCATAAAATCACAACAAAACAATGTAATGCAACGGAAGACACTTGCACTTGCTTTTTGTAACTCAGATAAAACTGTCTTTCAAAATTATACAATCAAATTTACAAAAGAAGAAAAGATATATAAGCAGAAAGATAATAACAAGAGTTTCATTTTGATTTATAATTTAATTCAATATTTCGTCCTACATCCACAGAACATCATCATGCAGGACGAAATTTGAATTAAATTATAAATCAAAATGAAACTTCTCGTTATTCTCTTTTTAATAAAGCTTTACGCCCTGAAGAATATCTTCTATATATAAGCAAATAACTATCAAAAAGCAATCAAAAAATTTTGACAGAAGAGTTATTTTCAAAAAAAAGATGGGCTTAAAGTTACAATTTATAAAATTAAATTCAGGTGTTCAGAATAAATATCTCTGTTCAAAAAAATATGTGCACACCCATTTTATTATTTGATAAAAATGACCATTGTAAATCCTAAATGAAAAAAAAAACAGATTTCTGTATATTGTAGTGAAAATAGACTACCATCTTCGTGTCTAATTACGGACAGCCTTCGTAATTACGGACATCGACAAAACATAATTCCAACCGTCTGTAAATTAAAAACACAGCACATCCCGTACTGTCAACCAAACTGTAATAACACAAACTTCAGAGATAATTAAATTTATTTGAACGCTAGAAAATTACCAATATGCCATTTAGAATTTACTTTTCTAAACTTTAAAGATTTAAAGTAGACTGCGCTCTCTTGAGAATCATGCGTATTTTTATGAGCTCCGTGTGTACAATGGTAGCCATATGTCTTAACTTTATTAGTCTGCAATGGTCGAAAAAACGTTTACAGTATAATAAATAAAGGCGTTTACAGTATAACAAACAAATAATATGTAAGTTCGAAAGTTCAAGCAAGTTATAGATCAATACGGCGATCACTCATGTCCCTGTATTTATCTACTAGTGTTTCCCAAGTGTGGTCATCGAACTGTTCTGGGCCGAGCAAAACAATTCTCATCAGTTTATCGAGAGCACATGGGCTTAAGGAATTTCGTTGTTTTGTAGCTAAAAAACCACGCTATTGCAGTACATGTCTTCTTCAAAATAATGAATCTAGTGAAGCGATAAACATTAAATATGGCGGATTCTCAGTTTGGCTCGCATGTTCTGCGAGGCTAAATATCTATCGTTTTGATTGTTAGTTAGTTTAGGTAAGTTTTAGAGATTAAGTTAAGTACTAAATTTTTTCTCTTGTTTGTTTTACAACATTACAGCGTTAACTAAACAATTTGGGAAAAAAATTTTTACGGATAAAAAATAATAATGGCCACCTCCATCATGAAATATCGACAGGTCGAAAATTTATGTTTAAAAATGAAGTGAGGAATGAAAATGTTTTTAGATCATGCTTTTAGAAAGTTAATTATCATAAGTCAAATAAATAAAGTTTTTGTACATCAATAATCACAGTGGGGGAGGACACTTTTTCCTGAGTGTTACTGCCAAATTCAAATATGTATTCAACGCTCACAATTGAGGCTACAAAAACCAAACAAAAAGGGTACAAACGTGTATTAATAAATAAAAAAAAGAAAATAAATAATAACTTACTGAAATACAAATTAAATTAACCAAGGTGATGGCAGCACATAGACGCAAAATAAACCGACTTCACACTCAACAGTGTCTTTACACTCAACAGTGTCTTATGATTAAGAGAATACAAAAAAAAGAAAACTAGCGAAATAAATAGATGTGCGAAAGGCAATTAAAACTAATAGATGTGCGCCAAGCGTAACAAAAATTAATTAACATAAAATCTCTATAGAAAATGAACAAAGGAAATAAAGTTAGATATACACTAACATAATGGCTCCCCATTCATGAAGAATTCATGAATCCAATGTTCAAAGGCTCCCTTCGGCGGGAATCGACTCGTTTTCAACCAACAAAACCATTTTAGAAATTGGTCTTCGAATTATTGATTTCGAACGTCCAACATACAAGTCTGCACATCGAACACAATTATCATCACCAGCAAATGTTCGAACGATTCTTGCCATCGGCCATTGATTTCGAATCTCGAACAGAGTACTATCCTTTAACAAAACAATATCACCAGCAGCAAAATTACGACGCTTAGATTTCCATTTGTTTCGACTTTGAAGTTGCTGAAGATATTCTTTGCGCCAGCGAGACCAGAATTCATTTGCAATATGCTGCACACGACGCCAACGTCTTCTCGTGTAGATACCAGCAGGTGCAAAGTTGCCAGGTGGTGGAAGCACGACCTTACTCTTCATGGTAAGTAAGTTGATAGGAGACAAAGCTGACAAGCTGTTTGCATCGTTGATGTTTTCCACGGTTAAAGGACGAGAATTAACGATTGCTTCCGTTTCTATCATCAGGGTGTTTAACGATTCGTTATCAATGCTTTGGCCATGTGTCTTCAACAAAGATGACAAAATACTTCTAATTGAGCGAATCTGCCTCTCCCAAACGCCTCCCATGTGGCTTGCTGCAGGTGGATTGAAGTTCCATTTCCAATCGGCTCCAAGTTCGTTCAAAAAGTGGGAAATTTTTTGGTGATCGAATTCTTGAACTGCCTTACGTAACTCTTTCTCTGCACCAACAAAATTGGTCCCATTATCTGACGTTATTGTGCGCACATTTCCTCTTCTACCAATGAAGCGCCTCAATGCTAATATAAAGGTATCGGTTTCCAAGCTTGTAGCAACCTCTATATGTACAGCTCGACTAACAAAACACGAGAAAATTGCACCATAACGCTTAAGATCTTTCCTTCCTTGACGAACAATAAACGGCCCAAAGAAATCTACGCCACAATAGCTGAAGGGCGGTGCTTCTATGAAACGTTGCTTTGGAAGGTTTCCCATTATTTGTTCTTCAACACGACCTCTTAAATAGCGGCACGTGACGCATTTGAAGATCATCCTTCTAACGTTGGAGTTGCCATTAACAATCCAGAATCCTTGTTGACGAACCTCGTTTAAGGTAGATCCTCTACCACCATGACCAACTCGTCTATGGCACCATAAAATGATTGCATCAGCCAAAGTACTATTCTTTGGAAGTAGCAAGGGATGAATAACGCCAAATTCAAGTTCTGATTTTTGCAATCTCCCACCAACGCGGATCAATCCACTTTCGTCAAGAAATGGATTCAAAGATGCAATATGACTTTTGCTCGAAACAACACCGGATGATTCAAGTGAAGAAATTTCAGCAGCAAAATTGGACTGTTGGACTGCTTTGATCAGAACTATTTCAGCAAGATGAATTATATTGATCGACAAATTGTTTTCGACAGGTATTTTGGATCTCATTCTATCAACTGCTTGCAAAACTCTTCCAATGATTCGTTTCATGCGGTTCCAACATGATACATTTGTTGTTAACTTCAATATACTGCTTGGCTGTTGTGATAACACTGGTTTGATGATATTCACTTTCTTTAACTCTGGATCTTGATTGTTTACGTCATTTAATGTTGGTGTGGAATTCCACGAAGATTCGGGATCTAACAAAAATTTCGGTCCATTGAACCAAAAATCAATTTTGTTACTTTCGTCAGGACTCAAACCACGTGACGCGATGTCAGCAGGATTTTCGGAAGATTTCACATAACGCCAATCTGTGATGTTCGTTTTGTTCTTTATTTGCTGGATTCTATTGGCTACATACGTTCTGAATCTTCTGCTTTCGTTTTGGAGATACGATAAAACGACTTTGCTATCTGTCCAAAAGTAGTGCTTAACATTTGGTAGCTCCATTTCTTTGGCGATTAATGACGCCATCTTGGCTGATAGTACTGCAGCTGCAAGCTCCATACGTGGAATTGAAACGAACTTTATCGGACAGACACGTGACTTGCCAATTATCAGAAGACATGCAATATGGTTATCGACATCTACAATACGAAGATAACTTGCTTGACCATATCCCTCCTCTGAAGCATCGGAAAAATGGTGAAAAGTATACTCAACAATCTCGTTGAATGATTTTGGCTTGAAGCACCTTCTGATAGAGATGTTCTTTAAATTGACGATTTTTTGTTTCCATTGGCACCAGGATTCCTCGAACTCCTTTGGTAGCTTTTCGTCCCATCCGTACTTTATGCTGCATAATCGTTGAAGCAATATGCGTCCTTTGAGTATGAACGGCGATACAAAACCAAGCGGGTCATAAACGGAACTGATGGTGGAAAGGATCCCTCTTCTTGTTGATGGTTTATCCTTGAGTTCGAAGCTGAATGAAAACTCATCATTTTGCAGGTTCCACAGGACACCAAGTGCTCTGTCTGTAGCATCTAATTTTCCATCTAACAGTGTGGCTGCTTTAACCGATTTTCCCTTGAGTTCGTCTGGAATTGATTCCATGACCTGTGGTGCATTACTAACAAACTGCGTCAGATTGAATCCTCCTCTTTTCGACAATTCTCTAACTTGATTACAGAACTTAATTGCTATCGATGCATTGTGCTTAGCCTTCAACATGTCGTCAACGTAAAAGTCTCGCCATAGGGAACGTCGTACGTCTTCCTCAAAATCGTCATTATCTTTTGCTGTTCGCCGAAGAGCGTAGTTAGAACAACTTGCAGATGAGGTAGCTCCAAAAATATGAACTTTCATTTCAAAGTCAACTGGTGGTTTCGTCATATCTTCATCCTCCCACCACAGAAAACGAGTGAACGACGTCTGGTTTTCTGGAAGTAAGACTTGGTAAAACATTGCTTCTACGTCAGCCATGATTCCAATATCACCCATTCTAAATCTTGTCAAAACGCCAACAATTTGACTCGTAAGATCCGGTCCACTCAGCAAGTTCTTGTTCAACGAATGTCCTTCGAATTCTGCTCCACAGTCCAAAACTACTCGTATTTTATCCGGCTTACGAGGGTGATACACTCCATGGTGTGGGAGGTACCATGTACGACCAGCAGGTGGAGGTGATGTCGACTTGACTGCATATCCTTTGGCGATCAGCTTGTCCATGAATGCTTTATAATCGTTGAAGAACTTTTCCTCTCTTTGCAATTTTCGCTTGAGGTATTGGAACCGTTTTTCAGCTACAAATCGATTATTTGGCATTTTCACATCTTGCTTGAACGGCAACGGAAGTACGTAATGCCCGTTTTTCATCTTGCACTCTCGATCCATAATTTCAATAAATCGTTTTTCTTCTACTGATAACGTTGACTCATCGACTCCCATGTAGTTGCCATGGAAATTTTCAATAAAATCCCAATCGTACATTCGTCTCACCATTTCTTCGATTTCGTTCTCTTTTACTTGACTGACAACTTCAAAATGTTGTAGATTTGTACTGCTGACTGAAACTCGATTACATGTGATGCTTGTTGAACCTCTGGAAACAACGGGTCCAACTATACACCAACCAAGCACAGTTCTGTACGCATAAGGACCATCTCCTTGACTTGGTATGACTTCTAACGGTTCGATAGCTTTTAGACAATCTGCTCCAATCAACATCTCAACAGGCAAATTGTCTCGATCACCAATGTGACACATAATAGTTTCGAGATACGACCATTGCTTTAACTTTGATTTGGTAGCGACCTCGTCTGGTTCTACCGGTAATTCGTCCTTCGTGTAGACTTTACCTAAGCTAACTTTGGATGTCGGTAAACCATTAGATGCGCTTCTTACGTTTAGCCCTGAGATAATTTTCGAAGGCATTTTCTCTGAACCATTGATAGTTTTTATCAATATTGACGTTTTTGTTCCATCAGCCCCAAGCTTTTTTACCAAGCTGTCAGCTACGAATGACGCCTGACTACAACTGTCAAGCATTGCAAGGGTTAGAACTTCCGAATCACTATGCGACACGATAACGGGTACCACGCACATACTTATCACACTTCCATACGACGGTTTCTTAGTAGCAGCAGTGACTACAGTTGAATTGGAGGTTGGAACGAATTCAGTTACATCTGGTTTCGGTTTACTTTCCTTTAGTTCGACAGCATGCCTTTTAGGTTTAAACGAAAATCCGTGTAAACAAGTCGGGTGCTTATTGTTGCAGGTAGCGCAGACCAGACGGTTTTGACAACTCCGGGCGTTATGATCTCGAGACATGGGTTTCAAACATCCGAAACAAAGCTTCAATTTACTGATGCTTGCGCTTCGCTCTTGAACGGGCTGTGTCAGGAAGGTTGAACAATCGTTTAAGTCGTGACCTCCGTGACAGACTGGACAGGACTCTTTACGCTGACGATTACTTGTGAACATCGTTTTCATGCTGTCCCTGTTTACCCGTTTATCTGGCGGTTTATCTCGATTGCCATTCATCTGTTTGACAGCTTCTCTGGAGTAAAGTGGGTCATTCATGAGAATAGTCTCTTCTTCCATGAAGGCTACAAATTCTTTAAGCTTAGGCTCCTTGGATTTCTTTTGACGATATTGCATCACCTGTCTGTTCCAGCGATCGACCAGTGGGGAGGGGAGTTTCGATATGAGCAAACATATAGTATTGGGGCCCGATCCGAACAGACAGAACACACAGGTCCAATAGTTTTATGACTCAAAGTTCTCACTGAACTTAGGCTATAACGAAACACAAAATACAAAAATTAATACAAAAAACTACAAAAATACAAAAAGACGAAACTAGAAAAACTCAACTAAAAATGACTGACGAGCAAAGTAAATGTAAAGTTCAAACTCAGAAATAAGGACTACATAAATAAAAACAAACAAGACAGAATAACAGACAAATACTTACTAAATCACTTTGAGTAAACCACCACTACAACTACCACACGTTTTAACATACGACAAAAAACATTGCAAACGCACTACATATATACAGATGACGAAAGAAAGGAAACAATACAAATGACATGAGAAATTAACTACCATAATGAAATAACGGATAAGTACAATATAACAAAGAAACGTGAACTACGCAATATAATACGCAAGGGACGAACTAAATACACGCACGGACTAGTAAAAACGTAACGATTAACTATGTAACAAATAAAACACAACGAAGGAGGGCGCACTTTGCCGCAGCCTCTGTGCTGCCTACACAGGGCAGCAACATAATGCCCCCTCTTGAGATGTCTTTTCCTAGACATTGAAAAATTCTACAAATTACTTTCTACAAGCAATACAAGTTTGTGAATTGATCGTTTCAATCGTTGACCACTAGCACTTTTCACAGATACAGTTCTAACGAGTCCGTTTTCTTCCGGAAACGTTTCTTCTATAACGCAAAGCTTCCAGTCGTTTCGAAATTCGGAGTTCTCTTTCAGTAACACTACGTCTCCGACTCTGAAAGAGCGATGCTCGTCTTGCCACTTGGAACGTATTTGCAAGCTTTGTAAATACTCCTTGCGCCACCGTGACCAGAATTCATTTAGTAGATGTTGTACTCGTCTCCAACGTCTGCGACTGAACGTATCAACAGGCTCGAACGCCCCTGGCGGTGGGGTAATAACGTTTGACTTCATTGTTAGCAAATTGGCAGGAGATAAAGGAAGCGGGCTGTGAACGTCGTTTAGCGTATCCGCAGTAACTGGTCTCGAGTTGATTATCGCTTCGGCTTCGCACATGAACGTTCTGAAGGACTCGTCGTCTAAGCTGTGGCCATGATTGAGAAGAAGAGAGTTTAGAATAGATCTGACTGATCTAATCTGTCGCTCCCATACTCCTCCAAAATGGCTAGCCGCAGGAGTATTTCTCTTCCATGTTATCCAGTCTCCACCGTGGAGTTGTAGAAATGCTTTGATTCTCTCTTCGTCCATTTCAGCAATCGCCTCTTGAAGTTCTCGTTGAGCTCCGACGAAGTTAGTGCCATTATCGCTGTAGATGGTTCGTACATTGCCGCGTCGACAAATAAATCTTCTTAATGCTTGAATAAACGAATCCGTGTCTAACGTGCTGCTCGTCTCGATATGAACTGCTCTTGACGCAAAACACGTGAACAGGGCACCGTATCGTTTTAGCTCTTTTCGTCTCTCTTTAATAATGAAGGGTCCGAAGTAGTCTACTCCACATACAGTGAATGGAGCTGACTCGTTCAGCCTGTCTTGAGGTAAATCGGCCATCTTTTGGTTGCAGGTGTTGCCTCTAAGCTTTCGACACGTCACACAATTCGCGATAACATGTCGAACGTAGGAGTTGACATTGATAATCCAGTATCCTTTCGAACGAACTCGGTTGATTGTGATTCCTCTTCCGGAATGATGAACTTCCTCGTGACAGTGTTGGATGATCATTAGTGAGATCTTGCTTCTTTTCGGCAGAATCACAGGATGTACCGTTGCCAAATCTAACATTCGACTTCGTGAAAGTCTTCCTCCAACTCTCAGGACTCGCTCGCCGTCCAGAAATGGGCTCAATTTAACTAAAGATGACGATTTTGAGACATTTTTTCCATTAGCTAGGTCGTCAATCTCTCTTTGGAAGGCTTCTTTTTGGGCTAGCTTTATCAATGTCGTCTCTGCATGGAGAATATCCTCTACGTTTATGTCAGCTTTCTTCGTTTTGAATCGTATCATCTGACACACTATGCGCTTAAGTCTGAACCATCTATTCGATCTATCTGTCAGTCTAGTTAACAAACTTTCCTTTCCTGAATGCGTCGTAATCTTGTTGACTTTTACTTCAGCATGCGAATCAGCTATTGTTACTTCTTTATCCATCTTTTCGATAACATTCAATGGTTTGTAGAGAATGCTAGGTCCGTTGAACCAACGTTGGTCTTTAGCGAACTTTCTTATACTTAGCCCTCTGGAAGCATCGTCAGCTGGGTTATTTTCGGAATTGATATGCTTCCATTGACCTTCCTTGGACTGACTTAAGATCACTTGAATTCTGTTGGCTACAAATAATTGAAACCGTTTATGCTGATTTCTGAGGTACGCTAATACAATTTCGCTGTCGGTCCAAAAGTATTCCTTTATCACTTGGATGGGTATTTCTTGACGTACTAAGGCTGCGACTTTTACCGAAACAGTAGCGGCTGTCAGCTCCAACCGAGGAATCGTAGTCGGCTTGATTGGAGCGACTCAAGATTTTCCAATCAGTAGAGTGCAATGAACATCTCCCGTTTCATTTTCAGCTCGTAGGTAGCTTGCTTGGCCATATGCCTTATCCGAAGCATCTGAAAAATGATGTATGGAGTAGTTGTTTACCTTTCCAAAGTTGCTTGGTACATAACAGCGATTAGTAGATACGGATTCAAGCTGTGGTAATTCTCGTCTCCATCTTTCCCAGGTCAAGGCTTGTTCCTCATTTAATGAATCATCCCAACCTTTCCGTTCGATGACAAGCTGTTGCAAGAGAAGTTTTCCGTGTAGAATAAAGGGTGCTGCCAGCCCAAGGGGATCATATACTGAACTAATGGTTGCCAAGATCCCTCTACGCGTAAGTGGCTTGTCTTTCAGTACTATACGGAAGCTAAGAGCGTCGTTCTCAATACACCAATGTACACCGAGAGCCTTTTCCATGGGTAAAGCGTCGGTACTGAGATCGAGCTTCTTGATTTCTTTACCACGTTCACCGGGATCGATTGTTTTTAACACTTCTCTGGAATTAGACACGATTTTAGTTAAACGGAAACCACCTTTGGCGCACATGTGTGTTACATTGGTGAGTTGATTCACTGCAACAGTTACATTCGGGTACGATTTTAAGAGATCGTCAACATAAAAATCTTTACGGAGCGTGTCTGCAACTTCCTTACCAAACGATGCTTCATTGTCGTTAGCTGTCCTCTTAATTGTAAAGTTAGCGGCACTTGGGGAACTGATAGCTCCAAATACGTGAACTGTCATTTGGTGTTCTTTTAAAGGACTACTTAGATCACCATTTGGCCACCACAGGAAACGTAGATAGTTGTGCTGATGTTCAGGAACTTTCACCTGATAGAACATGGCTTCTACGTCGGCCATAACAGCAATTTGATCCATGCGAAATCTAAACAACACACCAACCAACTTGTTCATCAGATCAGGACCTTGCAATAACTCGCTATTTAATGACATGCCTTTGTAAGTTGCTGAACAATCGAGAACAACACGGACTGTTTCGGGTTTACTTGGGTGATAAACGCCAAAGTGTGGAAGATACCAGACCTCTCCAGGTGGGGCATCCAATTGCTGATCGTCTATTTCTATGGCGTATCCTTTAGACAATAACAAATTCATGGTCTCGCAGTAATCTGTGTACATTTTGGTGTTTCGCAACAGCTTTTTTCTTAGCCATTCCGCTCTTTGATATGCCTGCACTCTATTGTTATGAAACGATACTTGAGGATCTCTGAATGGTAAAGGTAGCTGGTAATGATCTCCTAACTTCACAATGTTTTCATTCATAATCTGAATAAACTTCATATCTTCTTGTGAAATGGTTTTCGTAAGTGTAGAATCACCTGCTTCATTGAAGTCATGCTGATACATACGTAGGAGATTTTGGGTAATTGATTGATCGAATACTTTATCGGGCACGGAGAAGTAGTGAGATGCAATCTTGCCACTTGTCACATCTTTCACAGCGATTCTGTTGCAGGTTGCACTATTCGAGGAATTACTATTAATTGGTCCCATTATGCACCAACCAAGTTTCGTTTGAAAAGCATACGGACCATTTGAGGTGCTTGGTATCACTGAAATTGGTTCCAGAGCAGCAGGGCAGTTTCCTCCAATCAGTATACCGATCTCTACCGTTTTATCATCTTGAGGCAAATACTTCTTTAGTTTTGTCAGGTGTTTCCAGCGGGATATCTTTCTTGGTGTAGGAACTTCTTCTTGATCGATGGGTATGAAATCTTGAGTATAACACAGCGGTATTTCGATACTATTGTTATTCGTGACGTTAGATATAGTTAGACCATATACCCGACTGCAACGACTAGTGTGATCTCCTGTCAAAGTCTTGATTCGTAAAGACAAGACGTTGGCATAGATGGGACATTCAAACTTGAAACAATGTCATTTCGTATAAAGGATGTCTGACTTCCATTGTCTAGGAGTGCATGAGTACGTACTTGCTTCGATCTATACTTCAAAATAACAGGTACTACACAGAGACTTACAATACTGGCGTCGATGCTGGTTCTGTTACTAGTTACTGACGTAGGTATATTTCTATCTTTCTTTTCAAATTCCTTCTTCACATAGCCATGCAGGCCTGTAGGATGCTCTTTGCTGCAGATTTTGCACTTACGTCTGCTGGGACAGTTTTTAGCAAGATGATCGGTCGAAGTTGGTGAATAGCACGAAAAGCACAGGTGTTTCTTAAACAACCATCGTCTCCTTTCTTCAACACTATTCTGCAAAAACTTCACACACTCATCTAAATCATGTCTCAATGAGCAACAGGGACACTCTATTCTTGTATTTGTTTGATAGGATTTAGCTGCTAGTTTCTTTGGTACCATCTTGTCTTTTGGATTGGAGGATTCCGTCGCTTCACGAGAGAAAAGAGGATCTGTCATCAGATACAGTTCTTCTTTCATCAGCTTTAGGAAGTCTGTCAAATTGGGGTCACGTTTACCTCCTTCTCGTACTTTCATTGCTTTTCTGTTCCATCTGTCTTGAATGTATGTGGGAAGTTTTGAATGAAGAAGCTGGATGATGTCTGGATTATCGTAGCTGCTGTAGTTTAACATCGTCGTCTTAAACTTCATAACAAAAGTGTAGAACTTCCTCATGCTTGCACTATCGTTTGCCTTCAGTTTCTGCAGAGCTTTTAACTGCTTCTTGTACTCGTTAATGATTCTGTACTTGTCACCGTATTGTTCCAGTAATAAGTGTTTCGCCTCGGTGTAACACTTTGAAGATGGCAGATGCACACATCCTTGAACTAATTCTTTAGGTTCACCAGACAAATACTTCAATAATCTGGTCAAACGACTTCTTTCATCGGTTGTCTTACTCTCAACTGCCTCAACAAATGTGGTTATAAAAACCAAAACTCAATTGGATCACCAGTGAATACATCAAGATCGATATCTGGCAGCTGCAACGTCTGAATAAGTGACGTAACTTGGTTGCTTGACATATGAAGCTCCCCAGTATTGTCTTGGTTAAGACTGGTTTTTCGGCCGGTAGAGATGATTTAAGACTAATTAAATCTTCTGAACTGTTCTTCAATGATCTCTGATTTTTGCTACTATTACTTGCCTCTGAACTTAAGTCTGCTCGAGGTGCTACTACTTGCTTTGTCAGATACTCTTCTACGAAATCTTTCTTGCTTTGAAATGGCACAGGAGGTAGGTGTGATTTTTGTGAGCTTTCATCTTCGTAAATTTGCAATCTCGCCTCAGCTTTTGCGATTTCGAGTTCCTTTTCTAACATTCTTGTTCTCTGGAGTGCTTCTTCTTGGCGCTTGAGGTAAACTGCCTCTAGCTTGAGTTCAGCAAGCTTGGTCTTCTCCTTGATTGCTGCTTCTCTAATCGCTGAGCTATGTCCTGAACTGGAACTTCTTTTGGAATAGCAGCTTTTCCTGTGAGAACTGGAACTTCGGTAATTCTTGAATAAATTGTTTTCTTTTTGCCTCAACAATTCAGGTTCTCTTGTTTCTTGAATAACTTGCCCTTGACCTTCTAGCCTTTGTGTTGTCTCTTGTGGACTCTGAACCCATTCGTGATAACGTCTCTTCAGATGGAAAATATCTTTTTCTAATCGCTCCGCAAACTCCTCGGATCCAAACAGCTCAATCTCTTCACCTTCGTTTATTAACATCACACACTTTGCATGAATTTGCAAAAACTCTTGAAAAAGTGAGTCGATTGCTTCCATCTGTTCACGAGCGATATCTTTGTTCTCTGAACTGATCGACTTTTCAATTTCTTTTAACCTTTTTCGAATCTTCTGTTCGATTTTGCGGCGGTTCGACTGATGAAGATCTAACTGATATAATCTTCCTCTCTCAGTCGTCTTTCTCGCCATATCTGTATACGACATACTTAACTAACTAAATGTGTCTAGGCAGTTGCGGTACATAGAGTGATTTACGATGTTGGGGCCCGATCCGAACAGACAGAACACACAGGTCCAATAGTTTTATGACTCAAAGTTCTCACTGAACTTAGGCTATAACGAAACACAAAATACAAAAATTAATACAAAAAACTACAAAAATACAAAAAGACGAAACTAGAAAAACTCAACTAAAAATGACTGACGAGCAAAGTAAATGTAAAGTTCAAACTCAGAAATAAGGACTACATCAATAAAAACAAACAAGACAGAATAACAGACAAATACTTACTAAATCACTTTGAGTAAACCACCACTACAACTACCACACGTTTTAACATACGACAGAAAACATTGCAAACGCACTACATATATACAGATGACGAAAGAAAAGAAACAATACAAATGACATGAGAAATTAACTACTATAATGAAATAACGGATAAGTACAATATAACAAAGAAACGTGAACTACGCAATATAATACGCAAGGGACGAACTAAATACACGCACGGACTAGTAAAACCGTAACGATTAACTATGTAGCAAATAAAACACAACGAAGGAGGGCACACTTTGCCGCAGCCTCTGTGCTGCCTACACAGGGCAGCAACACTAGTTACTCAAGTGCAAGACTCATCATCAGTAGTACTTAAGTCGCAGATCGTCTACATGATCATATTTAACGCCATGTACGTTGCGTTTAAGTACAAATGAGAAATTAATTTTGGCTAAATTAAATGATGTTTTCGATTCTCAGGTGCTGGACACTTCGGTTATCAGCCCAAATTACTTCATCATAAAATTGCCTGATCCATTCTCTATTCCATTATGCCTGTATACTTTTCAGTCAAGTTTTGCCTGTGAGAGATAGGGTATTTTTTCCCATTGAATTTTGTAATATGTACTAACGAGATAATTGAATTACGGGATCATTGATAATATTAAAGGCATAGATATAATTTTTACTTGGAAGTGTAGTCTTCAACAAACAAGGTTATGTTTGTGTAGTCTCGCGGAGTTAATCAATCATCGGTCATACTTCAAGTATGGAAAGGAGGATTGGTAAAAAAATATTTCAAAGGGAACTGAAAACACACAGTATTTGCTTGTATCTTGTGCTTATGTATTTGTAAATAATCCTTAATAAATGCTGAAGAGAAATATTAATTAAAAGTGCAGATAACCATACAGTTGTTTGTGTTAGCTAATGAACTTCCAATTTGTTGTAGTGAGTAGATTTGTGAACGCAGTGATTATCTGCACTGAATGAATGAATAAAATGCTGTTTTATAAATAATAATAATATTCGTACTAGCAAGTGCAGTCTCCATGGTTTGCATAGTCTTCTGAAGTTATTCCAGTTATTGCATGCTTCAGATATGGAAAGGCCGCATGGTAAAAAACTGGGTCAAAAGGCATTGAAAACACTTTTAGAGTATTTGCTTGTATCTTGTGCTTATAAAAACTAAAGGGTAATATTAAATAAAAGTGCAGATAACCATACAGCTGTTTATGTTAATTAATGTACTTCTGATTTGTTAATTTGCGAACACAGTGGCTATCTGCACTCAATGAATGAACAAGACGCTGTTTTATAAACTAATAACAGTAATTAATACACAAAAGAGTTGGTTAACAAGATGCGATCATGCACTATCAATAGATAAGCTTACACCATTGCTGTCATGGTTTTAGGCCTCTATCAGTTCACGTTTTATTTGTTGTCCGATGCTGTCCCTCATAAGCCATACAGAGAAATTCAACTGGTAATTGCAAGTTGGTAGGTAGAAAAGCTATCCTTTTCGGATGGAGGCACAAAGACTAAAATCTCACAGTTACTTACATGCTCATTAGAATAGGACCCAGAAGCATAGCTAGAGCTCAGTCAAAATTTGTGGAGGAGGGTTTAGTCATTTAAAGTAGAAAAGGAAAGCCTGCAAGTAATCTGATCGCCATTTAAGACTGAAAAGAAATATCATAATGTTGGAATCCTGCATTTTTTTTCACTGACCTTGAATACGCCTCTGGAACCGACATCCGATGCTGTCCTTTAAGCTATTCAGAGAAGGTCAACTGGTAGTTGCAAGTTGATAGGCAGAAGGGCTATCCTTTTTCAGACGATTGCACAAAGACAAAACCTCCCAGTTACTTACTTACTTACTCATTAGAGCAGGACTGACTTTATAAACCAAACTAGTGATGATCGCATCATGAAACAAAAACTTTAAAAACTTTACAAAATTTTAAGGTAATTGCGTTATCTTATCAGTGATTTGCGTTAATGTCTGTATCCTATTCCTTTGTTCCATCTAAAGATAAATGGTGATATTGAAACAAAATGCAAAAAGGTGATATGCAATAGACTAATGAATCTTGAATAGAGAATATGTTTCAAAGTCTGAAAACATTGTGTTGTTACCCAGAGTATGTATCAAAAAAGTTTGTCCAAGATTTTCGAACGCATTTTTTTTTTTGCTTAATAGTTATTCATATTTAGCAGTTCTTAGAAAAAGCTTTTTTTGAGATCTATCCAAATATATAATTTTTATTCTGAAAAAATAACTTTCTCAGGGAAGGTTATCATCCTTTTTTCCATGTATACGTTTTTATAGATAAGCCAAATTCACATGAATCACATTTTGTTAATTTTGCCTAGTCAATCAGACAACTAATTAAATAATTTCGTGTAACAGATTCATCGATTCCATAAATTTGATTATTGACCAATTTTACTTTACCACAATAGAAGTTATTAATGTCTTTAATATCCAGAGGAGACAATCCTTTACGATTTCCAAGTCTGACATATTTTTTTCCTTCTTCTATGACATCTATGGTGTTCTCTCCATTTTTAGAGAAGGTCTTTCTCCCATAATGCATGACCGACCCATAGTCGTAATCCTTTAGGTAAAAAGGAAACATTCAAGTAAAAAATTGAAATTTTTGGATATCACAGTACTGATCCTTAATCCGATTGAAGCATAGAAATAGTTGCCACTTTGTTGCCCCTACTCGGAACTTTGGTAGATACTCAAATCTGAAGAGACTTATTACTTTGTCATGGATTCCTTTGAATCTATGATCAGTAAATAGTCTGCAGAGACGTACCTAGAGCTCAGTCAAAATTTTTTGTGAAGTGAAGTTTAGTCCTCTAAATTGGAAAGGAAAAGATGCAAGTAACCTAAAGAAGAATTTCCACTTGCATATTTGTTTGCGTCCGAACGGATCAGATCGGGAACAAAATATTCTAGCGCATGCGGGAAGACATTAATTTAATCACGTGACTTGGAAAATTTTAAGTCTGTTCTATTCTGTTCCGTTTCCAGTGAATGTTGAAATGATTGTAACTTTTTCCCAGATTTCCAATGGAAATGGTCAAATTTTAAAAAAGTAGCCAATCACGTTCATTAGAATGTTTGTGACAACTTTTGCATTGATCAATCAACTTGGGCCATGCTCCAAGAAAAGCAACAACAAAATTGAAATATATCAATTCGGGCAACAAGTTTAATTATAAACAGAATAACCAGAAGCTTCATTTTTAATATGAAAGAGTCGAATTTTCATAAAATATCTATATATTCGACCACACTAACAAGCGGTCATCATCAGATTGGAAATTAAAATTAGAAGATTTCCGTTCCGCTCCGCTTCGGTTCTCCCCGTTCCAAGGCAAAAGTTGTAAAAGTGGAAATTCGGCTTAATCGTCACATAACACTGAAGAAAGTAACATAACGTTGAACTCCTCCAAAATACGCGCATGGTCAGGTATAAAATGTAGTGGTATATGGAAGGATACAAAGTTTGTTCACTACATTCGTGTACCAAACACGGCTGAATGCTTCGGTGACCTTTCAAATTTCAATGATCGCTATCATTAAAAAAGTTAACTCTTATGTCTGAACTTTAAAAGAATTTCAGGACGTCGGTTACACACATTGTAGATAATTTATGAATACTATAACATCGTGCATAGCAGTTGTTTTGATGAAAATGTAAGAACAAATGAAGTGTGAGTAATACATTTAATGTAACACTTATTTCAAAATGAACAACGTTTTTTAAAGGACACAATGTAGCAATTATGGAAGAAATAATCTTTTCTAAAGAAACATACGTTTAATTTCACTGAAAGGGTTTTTTTTATACTTAACTAAAATTTATGAACCACCGTTTTAAAACATACTACTGTCGTATTTTCTATGTTTTATATTTTTCAATTTATGTGCTAACGAGAAAGCTTATCAAACTGAAAGTTTTGCCATGAATGTGGTGAACACAATTTAAGTGCTTTTGACTTTACTTAAATGCTAATGTAGAAGAAGGATATTGTTGTAAACATTTCATACCGTTTTTTCAGTTAAGTCACGCTGTCTGGCAATTATTCTGAAATTTCCTTTTCTTCCTGAAACACAATAACCGCAGATCATGCAGATGTAGGTGCAGATATTAATTTAAAGGAACAACGTTGCTATAAAACATTTGAATAATGTAAACGCAAATCTTTTTCGCGTAGTTCAACGCATAACTGAGATACACAGTTTTTTTTATAAGAATTACATGAATCGAAATGAGCCACATGATTCTTAAAAATTTTTAGTTTTGAGCCTTAAAATATTCTTAAGTGATTCTTAAATTTTAAAAGAAGCGCAGGAAAATTTTTTTTAATTAATGGTCAAAATATGTATATTTCCCTTGAAGTAGTCTCAAACGTGCGAAAAAGAAGAAAGGGACTAATTATTTTAACAAAACGTTAATAAGTTTGTTTCTTTTAGGATAATATCATCATAACTACAAAAAACCCGGAAAGTTGAAAAACTCTAACTGAAGAAAAAATTGAGTAAAATTTTCGAGGCTCGGCATTATTCTTAAAAGAATCTTAAAATTTTGCAAATTTGAGCCTTGTGATTCTTATAAAAAGAATCTTATAAAAAAAACTGTGTATTTTATCAAAACTGAACATGTCTTTAAAGGTTAGACACTATCCTTCGGCTTTTCCATGGTTTATTTAACACATATGATAATACAACAAACGACAATTAGCGGAGAGTTCAACACAAACAATAATAAATTAAGTATGAGCTAAACACTGATTTCGTATCTTGAATTGCGCGAAAATGAAATAAACATACTTAGAGCAAAGTTTGTAGGACTTGATACCAAGACCCACATACCTTGGAGCTCTTATGCAATCAATATGGTACTCTTAAAAAATAGTTTCCGGAAAAATCCATTGACTTGTAGATTTGATAACGGTTTAAGTGCGTCATATTATAGAAAACAGTAGTGAACTGAATTTCTGCCCTAGAAATGGATGACAAGTATGCAACATAGAATATTGCAACGTAAGTGACACAAGAAACCAGCAACAACAAAGGAAAATATCTACTGCCTACCATTATAAATAGGAAGTACTATTTCTTTGAATTTCGAAACTTTTGTTTTACAAACTTTTTAGCTTAACATCTTTAAAGAAAAGCCTTATGCAATAGGACATATGCCTTATAAAAATACCTTTTGTCTATATTTTGTGGATCCATAAAATTCCCTATAAAAAGTTCTTAAAGTTAAGCAAGATCTGTATTCAATGGCTACTAAGTTTTCTGAGGCATTACATACATATAATGAAGATTTAGTATTTACTAAGAAATTATGTGCATAACCAAAATATTACATCATGAGTATGTGTTACACAATAATACAATTTTTGAATTGAAATATCTGTCGAAGGAAAAGAATTGTAAAAACCTATAAAAAGACTTTAAACACTTGAGTTGGGTCTTCCCTCAGAATATCAGTGTTGACGCGGGAATCCCTTTAAACGACTAGTGATTTTGTTTAGTTTTAAGTCATTATTATTCATTGTCACTTGTATGACCTGTCTGACTTTTTATTAGTGGTCTTCCTATTGTTAAATAGACAAGCCCAAAAAAAAAATTCTTTACAATTGCAAAGTACTTAATTTGCTAGACATATGTAGAAATATGTAAGGGCATATATGTAACAATGTAAATATGGACATATGTAACAAAACTTACTTTTGTATATATTATCATAGTTAATTCTGATGTGTTTATCTCGATCCTTTCTTGAATGTTCGTGGCTA